>JAULUF010000021.1:4122500-4405000 GCA_031834385.1 Semotilus atromaculatus
GAGAAGAGAAAGTTAATGTCCACACTGAAATTGGTTTAATGTATGATTAGTTTAAATAGCATTTTTTCTTAACTGAGGCATCGAAACTCATCCATTTGCACATCTCATTTTGAACCAGCCTGGGATCACTTTTAATCCTTTAAATTATTGTTAGGAGTATTAGAACGTAAAAGTATGAATTATGCTGTGATTCACGTGATAATCTTGAAACTTTACTTCATCGGTATATGTTGATGAAACACACCGGATTTAACTCTTCAGCCCATTAGTGACTTAACATAAATGTGTTAGATAAGTGAGACATCAAAAAAAAAACAGGGTTGCATGGTAAATTGTTAAATGAATATTATTATAATTTTCTCTTTCATAATGTTGTTGCTTAATTCTAGGCTAGAGAATGAAATTGTAAAGTAGCCTATGTGTCAAAGTACAAAAGTGATTCTGTGATCTGTTTATTTTTTTTCATGCAGTGTCAAGTATTCCTGCCTTCAGTCTCTCATCCAGACGGATTGTTCTTCTGGGAAAAACTGGTGTTGGGAAAAGTGCTGCTGGGAACACAATACTGGGACAGAAAGAGTTCAGATCTGAACTTAATACAATTTCAGTATAGTGAATGTTCAGATGCTCACGGCAATGTTTCAGGCAGATCTGTGTCTGTTGTTGATACTCCTGGATTATTCGACACACAGATGACTTGTGAGGAGATAATGATTGAGATAGTGAGAAGTGTGCATATATCCAGTCCTGGACCGCACGCTTTTGTCATTGTGTTTCCTGTGATTATGAGATTCACTGAACATGAGCAGGCGATTCCTCAGATCATTGAGGGAATGTTTGGTGAAGAAGTGGTAAAATACTCCATCATTCTCTTCACTCATGGAGATCAGCTGGAAGGAGAGACCATAGAGGAGCTTGTTGAGGAGAATGAAGAATTAAGACATCTAGTTCAGGAGTGTGGAGGCAGATATCACTTGTTCAACAATAGAGATGTGAATAACAGAGATCAGGTGAACGATCTACTGCAGAAGATTGACACAATGATAGAGCAGAATGGAGGAGGACACTACAGTAATCAGATGTTTGAAGATGCTAAGAGATTCAAACAAGAAGCAGAAGAACAGAGACAGAGAGATGAAGAGCAGAGAAAACAACGAGAGGAGAAACAAAGTAAAGAGGAGATTGAGAGAGTGGTAAAGGAGACAGAGGAGAGAGTCAGAAAAGAGATAGAAGAGAGAAAACTACAAGAAGAGAAACAAAGTGAAAGTAGCCGATGCACAATACTTTAAATTTCACAGATTTCACATTTCTTTGGAAATAAATAAATAAGAATATAATATAGACATTAAATGCTTTTCTTTTTTCTCTTCTCTTCAATATCTAATTTTCTATTCTATATCTATTTTATATATAAATAAATAAAACATTACATATACTGCGTTCGACTAAACTGGGAAGGGCCACATCACTTGCATATTGCTGTCCTATTGCTAGTTTAACTGCTTCTATTGCTCTCCTCATGGATAAAACTTGGATAAAACTGTCTGCTTTATGATTAAATGTAAATGATTTGTAGTTGTTTATAACAATCATGTCTGTTTCTCGCCTGCTTTTACTTCATTTCATTGCTAGGAGCAAGCAAACAAGTAGGAACTGACACCAATTGAACCAATAAAAGTCTCTTGATTCATTTTTTCATATGTGTGTGTGTGTGTGTGTGCACCTTATTTACTTCTTCCATTCATGAGTTTTATTTGTTTACAAACTGGAAAAATGACCTCATCCACAATACAAAATGTTATCTTTATTGTTTTGAGTTACTATAAGTATGCAATGGCACAGATTGATGTCATATATTTATTATATTGATTCATTAATTTTTGCTTCTAAGATTAAGTCTTGGTCATTATATTTATTTTCATATAAGTGCAACAGAACTTACATCCAGTTTATTAGCAACACCGTTGCACGAGCGTGAATCCCGTGCGTTGGAATCCCGCGATGTCAGTCTTTGATGTAACATGCGTCTGATCCTCTGCGAGAAGGAGATCTGTGCTTTTTTCACTCCTCCTCTCACTGCAGTCTCCTACTCTCGACCAGGCACGGCGTTATGGGTGGGCCTGACGGGCCTAGGCCCACCCACTTTTCAACAGGCCCACCCAAAACTTTTCTTCAAATTTTTTTTTTGTCAAGAATTATAAAATCGCCAATAAGCTCATAATTTGTGCTAAAATTGTCTAAATGTTTAGTTTTAAAAACAATTTTAAAAAGCTGGTTATGTCTATTTTGATTCAGCATGCAGACAGTGTTTGGGTTTGTTGTTCCGATCAGAGCATGTGAGCGAGCGAATTTCTGAATATTCCGCTCTGCTCGCTCATTCGCACTAGTCGACTAGTTGAAGTCATTAGCCTAGTGAACAAATCGCTACAATGGCTTAATTAGCCTATATTATTTTAATTAGGCTACTTAAATAGGGCAGGCTATAGGCTATAGCCTATTATGGAAGCTTGTTTCCGCCATAGAATAAAACATTTTAAAAGATAATTGCGCCTTTTTATCTCCCAATTGCGAGTTTACAGTTGCAGTTCTGAGAAATAAAGTCAGAATTGCGAGATATAAAATCAGAATTGCGTGAAATAAATCCGCAATTGCGTGTTATAAAGTCAGAATTGCTGAAAAGTCTTTCTACAAAACAAAACTCAATTAGTCAAAATGAAGAGCTCTTTTCCAAAACGCGATAAACGCCATTTAAAAAAAAGAAGAGTTTTTTTGTCATTTTGCTGTGTAGACTGAACCTATTCACACCGTTCCATCAACGTTTCATGCCAAATCGCTATATATTTCCCTGTTTAAAATGTACTGCAAGATGCAGTTTCTTTCCAAAACGCGATAAGCGCCGAACCCATTTTTAGCCTAAACGCGATAAATCCTCACTAATCAGAATTCGGTGAGCGTTCTACGCTGTCCAATGTTGATGGACCATTCATTCCGCAAAATGAGTGCTTTAAACGGTGATAACACTTTTGATGGCCTTGATGAGCCAGTGAGACCTAATACATGGGGGTAGATAGCCTACTGCTGCCAAAGGTTTCTGTCTATTTGATAATTTCTGCCAAAAATGGCATTCGACAATCAAGGAGCAAAAGTTGAATATCGTTCGAAAATCGAAATTTTATCCATTTTTTTTTTTTTTATAAACAGTTTTTTGTGTCAGTGTCTGCAAAGATGAAATCGACGAGCAGCATAGTGAACGCGCCTATAGAGAGAAATGCATGTATGGATTACATAATCAGAGAGTATCCTATTTATTTTCGTTTTAATTGTTTCGTTTAAAGACATTTCAAGCTTTCTATATAGATATATTTTTCATGTAGGCTATGGCATGCGCTGAGTCTCGGTTAATTTATGATGAGATGCGCTCCAGTTCACGTGCTTGGACGGCGCCCGCGCCTCCATGTCATGCTTATAAATGTATATTTTCTTCTTATTTATTAAATCCAAGCAATTGGTTGATGAAAAAATTATTAAAATTAAGATATAATTTATATAAAACGAAATTAATTTAAAAAAAAAGGCTTTCTACAAGACAAAACTTAATTAAGTGGCCAAAATCATGTCTGACCATGTCTCTCGATATAGCCTATTGCACATCCTATCTTTCTCATGCTGTCACTTTTCATAATCAACATAGATGTGGAAAAAAAATAACAACATTGTAATATTTTAACAAATATGACGTTGTTAATGAACAAGTTCTGTTCCCGAGATTGAAACTGTCGGGCAGTGTTGTTGATCTGTAATGTATTGTTGAAAACTTAAAACAATTAAGAAGAATTGTGAAATATTCGGCCTCACGTTATACGAGCAGAACTAAATAGGCCTATATGTTTTGGGCAAATATTACATTCCTGACCTCTTTTACAGTCTAAATATAGGCTATTATAGTTTAGATTATTTTTTTTATAATAGCCTATCCCATGAGTCATAATAAATGCAATTTCAACTATTTCTGAAGTGCTTCTTTTATAAAGAACACCGTTTTTTCTTTTATCGGGAAACGCAGCCCAGGTGATGCGTAATGGAGATTCCAAAGCGCTCTTGGTCAGAACAAAGTATAGCGATCGCGGATAGGTCCGTCCCATAGGTCCGTCCTGACTCGAAACTTTTTAACAATGCAACAAAATATTTAAAGAGCACCAAGCTATTAAAATCTATATTATGTATACGTGCAGATAATATAACAGTATATTAGTCAGTAATTTTTATTAGGTTAATTTAAGGCCCACCCACAATTGGTCTGGCCCATCCAAACCTGGAATCCTGGCGCCGTGCCTGCTCTCGACTACACTTCAGGCGAGGCAAGGCACATCTCAAACAAGCCTGTTGCAAGGCTGCGTTCCAGTCCACTTTTAGACACACACTTGCGAACTTCCCTAAGCATTTCCCCTCGGGGGAATCTATGATATACACCCAAAATTGTTTACCACATTGTTCCACATTGTGGAATAACAGAACCATTACAATAAACAGAAAGACAGCATTCAAAAAAGAGTGGTACAAAAAAAATGTTGTATATGTTATTGATCTATTAGATGAAACAGGTCAAATTACTCAACATAATGCCTTTATGGAGAAATTTGAGATAAAATGTTCCTTTAGAGAATTTAATACATTGTGCAATGTCATTCCTCTTGCTTTAAAACAAGAAATACAACACTCTTACATATTCAAAAGATATCTGTTAAATTGCCCGAGTTGAAGATTGGAGAGGTTTATATTGGAGACAAAAAATGCAATAATAAAGTAATAGGGAATGTATTCAAAGTTAAGCTATTTTCCGATTACAATAATCCTTCAAAATTTAAACAATTTGAAAATAAAACTTTTAATAAAAAATTCTGTAATTACCTTAAATGGCCAATTCTACCTAAAATGAAGGATATTCAGTTTAGGATTATTAATAGGTTTAAGTTTTGCGCAAAAGATTCCGTTTTGAAGTAGATCCTTGTGTTTTTTTGTTTAGTGGAGCCTGAAACCATTGATCATTTATTTTTTTCTTGTCCGGTAATATTGAAATTCTGGCAAGATCTTTTAAGTTGGTTAAATATTGATATCAACACTAACAATCCATCACTAAGTTTGTTTCAGGTTTTGGTGTATGCAGATGGTCTTTCAAAAGAGTTGTCACACACTTTAAACATTATTATTACAATGGCTAAATATCATATACACAAAAGTAAGTGGAATAACAGTAATCCCTCTTTAAACTTTTTTAAAACGAATGTAAAAAATACTTAGATTCTTTAAAGCACTTATCCAAAGATAATCAAACCCTCGGTAAAATGTATAAATCCATGGTTTAGTCTCTTTCCTTTTAAGTTTGGTAAGGTTTTATACCTGTATTTATTTATTTGTTTTATTTCCTTGCACCCCCTAAAAAAATGGTTAATGAATGTTGTTTATTTGTTGTTATTGTGGGTAATATATATACACATACATTTATGAAGGAGATATGATTGGAGAAGTGTATATTTTGTAATAGGCATTTTATTGTGCCCTATTTGGTTTTGTAAATTGATATTGTTCAATAAAAAAAAAATAAAAAAAAATCTATGATATATAATTTTATTTGTATTTGATTTAAAACAACCCAAACCTGTATACATTTGGATGCTGCATTAAATACATTTTAAAGGGGGAAAAAAATAAATAATAAATCAACTCAAGTGATCAAGGGCTTAGGACGTTCCAGTTCAGCTCATTGCAGTTTGCCAGTAGTGGCACTCGTGCAACGTAAGCAATGACGTATATCCGAGTGAACGAGATGGAGGTGAAGGGCATGACAATTGTGGACTGGGACGCAACCTAAGTCCACAAGACCGAAAGTGCATATGAAGTATGCCACTTGGAACAGGGCCACTCATTTCAGGCAAGGCGCATTTCAAGCGAGTCTACTGACGGAGTGCAGGACATACAGCGTCACATGACTTTGTTTAAAGTGAAAGTAAAATAATATTTCCGACATTTCGTTGAAGCTCACCAACGACGGAAGGCATTTTACCTCCTCGGTCTTGTGTGACTCTCAGTAAGTGTAACGTTTAATAAATCTGTATTTGTAAATATCTAAGAAATATATTTTGCACTGGAAATGTGTAGGCCTATATTAAATGTTCTATAGCATGAGCTATGCATGTAAGCAATCATCTTTAGAGGTCTCGGTAAGACATAAACCTACCAGGTTTGGAGAGGGTTAAGTGAACGTTTTTGTCTCCAAGCGTTCCAAAAATCGCCATGTTAGTGCACAGGATAATATTAGTTTTAATTTCACGTCCATAAAGCACAAATAAATAATTTACATATATGTAATTCATGCATATGCAAATGTATATTGTGTATATCTAAACTATTATTTTTTTATAGTTTGAACTCTTATTTTCTTGGTGAAATTTGTGAAAAGAGACCTTGACATGGCTTATCAGGTAAATATTTTAGCATCTCTCTCTTCCACCCCATACTTTTTAAATTGTAGCAGAAAATAATTTATAATTAGTCTTTTAATTGACTGTATTCTACATGGTTTTGTGTATTTTAGAGGTTTCAGAGCCCAGTGTTGATGAGAGATGAAGATGAGGATTGTCGGCTGCTGTTGATTGGTAAAACCGGATCCGGGAAAAGCGCCACAGGAAACGTCATCTTTAACAATCAAGTGTTTTTGTCACAAAACAGCTCTTCATCAGTGACCAGAGTCAGTCAGACACACACTGGAGACGTTAATAACAGAAGCGTGACAGTCATCGATACTCCAGACTTCAGATTCTCCACTCACACTGACTTTGATTCAGACTCGGAGCTGAAGAGAGCTCTTGGATCACGTTCAGCAGGAGTTCATGTCTTCCTGCTGATTCTGCCTTTAAGCACTTTCACTGAACATGAGAAGGATTTCATTGATTGGTTTGAGCAGAAGTTTGGTGTCGAAGCTCTCAGATTTACTCTAGTGCTCTTCACTCATGCAGATCAGAGACACATGAGATCACTAGCAGAAATGATCCGGGCAAATCCTCAATTATCTGCTTTCATTAGCCGATGTGGTCAGAGATATCATGAGTTTAACATTAAAGCTCCAGCAAACAGAGGGCAGGTGACTGAACTCATGGAGAAGATCGACACACTGATGACTGAGAACAGAAACTCCCGTTACACACTAGAAATGATGCAGGAGAACGAGAGGAGGGCAGAGGAGGAAAAGAGAGAAGAGGAGGAGAGGAGAGTGAGAGAACATCAGATGAAATTAGACAGAGTCAGACGAGAGACAGAGATGCGAGTGAGGATAGAATATGAGCAGGAGAAAAAGGACAAATCTGGGAAGAGGGAGAAAGATCTGTTCTTTAAGCAGATAAAGCTGAAATATGTCTGTGTATTTCTGTTTTTTGCTGTGGTGACTGGAGGTGCTTCGGTGTGGAAGGAAGACTCTTCACGTGGATGGATGTTCACTAAGGGTTTCTTGTCTGGAGGATCAGCATCAACCGCAGGAGTTTTGATAGGGAATCTCTGGAGATTGATGTCGAAGAGTCAGGCAATCCGTTCATTTTCTTACGAGCGTCCCAGCGTTGTTATACAGTTATTGCTGAAGACAGGAGGTGTTGTGTGTGGTTTATCAGCCGGAGCTGTGATTGGTCACATTATAGGAGGGAATGAACTTCCTGTTACAGCATTAGCAGGATTAGCTGGAGCTGCCGGAGCTTTTGCAGTTATACAGTAATAGTTTTCACACTTCATTTTAGTTTAAAATGTTGCAATGACTCTAATCTCTTCAGATTTTTTGCAACTTCAACATGAAAAAAAAAAGAATCAGAATTCAGATTTCTGCTACAGACAATATTTTCTAAATTTCATTTTTTAATTTCTCGTTATCAAAAAGACATCCATGAATTACATTAAATTTTTGTATGTTTTATTTTTAATAAATCCATAACTGTTGAAATGACACTTTTCTGAATCTTTGTTTTCTGTGTGAATGTTTGACCAGGTTATTTATTTCTGATTTCATTTGTAATTCTGATATGTCTATCAGTTGTATTGACGTTGTTGTGCGTTTTTAGAAGATTTAGAATATATGATTGATGATGTATTGGAGATATAACAATGTGTTTTTATTTACTGTTGAACAAGAAAGTCCATTGTGAAAATGATCTCTCCAGAGGGGCATCTTAAACTGGAGCAATACTGATTTTTGAATGAATTTTACGCTGTGCTTGGATCGTCACCTCTCCTCTATTGATGTAACACAATGAATGTCATCTTTCATTTTATGAGCATTTCAGCACTTGGATTTGGCACACTGTGACTGAAAACCCCCCAGAAAAAAAACTGAAAACTAAAAAAACTTTTATAACCAACATCCTACGAGACATGCTATGGCAACCACATTTGCGTCCACAATAAATGTGTATCTTGTAATAGCAAATGGAAAATATCTTGCATCTGAGGCTTCAATTTTACATGTTGTTTTAGATCATGGCACGCACTCATTTCTGTGACAGACCCAAATAGAGGACGCATGCACAGCTACTTTCCAAACAGGCACTCTACTCTGACACCACACCACACCTAACTCACTGCACTTGTGTAAATGTTTGCTCAAACCACAGACATCCCAAGTCTCCCGGAAGTTCCGGGAGCGGATTGATATTGATATTGATAGCGTCTCCCTGATGCCCGTAAATTAGTTCAAATCTCCCTGAATCTGGAGCAAGACAGAACATACGCTCACGGCAGAGAGGGCACCTTGCGAGTGTGCCTCATGTTATTGCCACAACCTATATACAACCACTACAGCAATTATTTTATCGGCAGGCAAAGTTTGCATAGAAATGTAAGATTTTTCCCATCCTCACCGACCTTGTCTTAAAACTGATCATATGATGCGACGACGCCTCCTCGATGCTTTGTCGACTACATGCTGCTTTTGTTTTGATGACGCATGCGGCGGCCGCAGTGCGACACTGGTGTCTGGTGTTGCCAGATTGGGTGTTTTTTTCGCTACATATTAAGGCCTGTTTACGTGTGTTTTAGCCGGGTTTTCGCCTGGAAGGCTCTATAGAAATCTGGCACCCTATTGAACGAAGTTAAACTGCAAGAGTGTGCGTTCACAGACACCAGAATGAACTCGTTCACAGTATCGTTCATCAGGCAGTAATACAGCACGTTCAGTTCACGTTCGCCCAAAATATGAACGAGTTCATGAACTATCGTTCAATGAACGCGTTCAGGCACAACACTGGTCATATCAATCGCATTGCTTATTGCCACAATGCCACAAGTATTACCCCCTAACCCTACCATACATCCTGACCTTAAACAATGAAATTGCCTGAATTTGCGCTTAGCTGGTTTTTGAGGCATCTTTCATTGTCCTTTATCAGCCTTCTGTTATTGTGTAGGTTGGCAGTCGTAACTTTGTCCGTTGAGGAATGTCCTCCTTACGCAGGCGAACGGGTCAATTTGGCACCCACGCCCAGATCTGTGGGCCCTACATATATGGCCCCTCAATGGGTACCCAGGGACCTCTCAGAAGGAGTCCAAAATACCATGATTGAAGCTAGAGCACCGTCTACCAGAGCACCGTCTACCAGACGCCTCTATGCACTCAAGTGGTCAGCGTTCACAAGCTGGTGTGCAGCACGAAACACAGACCCACACATTTGTGAAGTACCTCTAGTACTTTCTTTTCTTCAGGAGCTGCTGGAAGCGGGCAGGACCCCCTCCATGCTCAAAGTATATGTGGGACCATAGCGGCTTTCCACACCCCTGTGGCCGGCCATTCCATATGGAAAAGTGACCTGGTCATTCGTTTCCTCAAAGGGGCCAGGAGGCTCAACCCACCCCGGCCCCCCTCTGTTCCCTCCTGGGACCTATCCATGGTCCTCAGGGCCCTTAGGGGACCCCCGTTTGAGCCACTCCAGACTGCTGACCTGAAACTGCTTTCACTCAAAACCACACTACTGCTGGCGCTGGCATCTGTCAAAAGAGTAAGTGACTTTCCTTAAGTGCTGCATGCCTTGAGTTTGGGCCTGGCGACTCCAAAGTCGTGCTCAGATCAAGACATGTTCCTAAGGTGCTCTCAACACCGTTCAGAGACCAGGTAATATCGTATCATAATAATATCGTAATACCCCCGTCGGAAGATGATAATAATTTGAATCTGGTCTACCCTGTCATGGCTCTCAGAATCTATCTGGAGTGCTCCGTCACATTCAGACAGTCGAAGAAGCTCTTTGTGTGTTTTGGTGGCCGCACTAAAGGTCTGCCGGTCACAAAACAGAGACTTTCTAAATGGATAGTTGACACAGGCACGGATACTTTCTATCTAAAGGCCTCGGTCCCGAGGTCCCCGAGCCTCTGAAACATTATACCTTAATAAAGGGCCTGACCTTTGTCTGGTCCTAGGGTGAATTGGGACTTTCAAACTTTACTGTTGACCTCGGGCTTCTTAGCCTCAGGTAATGGTTCAGGGCGAAGTCGCTAGCAAATAGCATAGCGTTATCAAATGGGTTCCCACTGCGTATAGCTACGCAATACGAAGTGAACGTTCTTGAAAGGGAACGTACTCGGTTACTAACCTAACCTTGGTTCCCTGAGAGTTGGGAACGAGTATTGCGCAGCCTGTCGTTCTATTACACTTGGCTTAGGTGCTGTCGCTTCAGTCGATTTAACCTGACTCTGTGGCAAAATGGTTTGCTTATATAGGCATAAGCCACGGCCATTCTGGCGGAGCGACCCAATTGGTTCGCGCATCTCAGCCGCCTCGCCATAGGTTCGTGCAGTTACTGCAGCACAGCCAATGAGCGAGCTAAACGCTCTGATCAGTTTTCCCACTGCGTAAAGCTACGCAGTACTAGTTCCTTACTCCTTTAGGGTACCGATGTTACGTTAGTAACCGATTATGTTTGTAATAAAGGGCACAATAGGCTATTTTTATAGGCTACTATGTATATTTTTTATTATAGCCTACATGGCTGCTTATTTTTCATTCTTGTTTTCTGAAAACCATTAATTTAAGGATTTGTCATACAGTGAGGGGACGTATAATACACATAGCCTACATGTTAATAGTGTTTATAATGTTAATGTTGTATTTTATTTACCGGCCTTTTACACTATTGCTAAATAGGCTATTTATAAAATGCAGTTTTTACAACGATGTGATGCGCGTGTCTCAGCGTGACCCAGTGTGACTTACACTCAGGCTACATGCGACTTATTTGATGACTTGGTTGTATCACCCAGGTTGTACTACCTGGGTGTCCAGAGCCCGGAGATGTGTGAGCTGAGTCCAGAAAGGTCAGACGGAAGGTGGGTGGAACATAGAGGAGTACTTCTGGACCTCCCAGCGGAGCAGGGTTAGAGCGATTGGAGTGTGAAATCTGTTCATTGATGGCCCATTTGATGGGACTGACGATCATGGCTGAAGGGAGAATGGGTTCTGGAGAAGAATCATCAGGGATAGATTGATGAAGACGTGACAATGCATCAGCTCTACAGTTCTTATCTCCAGGTCGATATGACACGGTGAAGTTGAATCTGGGGAATCAAAGTCAATTGTGCTGGGTGCAAGATAGGGCCCATAGTCTAAGATGTTTTTAGTCATTCAATTCAACGTAATGTGTACAACTGTGTCTTCAATTTGCATTTATAACTAATTTAGCTGATTCATGCTGTCATCATTGGTGTTTGTTATGAATAACACAAGTGGTTAATATAGTTTGGTCTGTTTTTGTTTATTTACTACAGGTGCCTAGCCTGGTAATACCAGACTCTGCTACTTCACTTTGCTTCGTAGACACTAGACAGAGTCTGGAATAGCATAATAGAGAAGTGTTTTCTCTCTCGCTAGGGGGCGATTTCTGAAGTTTAAAATCATCGGTTACCCGTAAGCCAATCAGATAAGTTTATTTATGACGTATGTTATGCGCCGACACAGCCGCATCGAACCACAGACATCATGCATCGAACTCAAATCTATGATCGAACTTCCACTGTAAACCTGCTGTAAATACTTAATGATGCGAGCGAAATACCGGAGTGAACATGGCTGTAAACGACTTTTTTGATCGGTGAGTGATGTAATAGAATGACTGCTGCGAGAGAGAGAGAGAGCCCCGGCCACGCCTGCGCGCACTCTCACGTCTTCAATCAACACGAGCGCTGTCTTACTCTCTCTCACTCGCGCATATTAATCAAAATCAATCGACAAGATAGTAAAAGGTCGGAAGACCGCGGTTTCACGTGGAGCATTTGGAGATTTTTAGAGATTCGAGACTCTAGGAACAACATCTCAATGAACAACATCTCAACACTAAATTATAAAATTATAAATCTGTCACGGTTTTAATTAACCCATTAGTCCCTGTTCTTTTAAGCCCAGTGTTTTCCCTCAGTGTTTGTTGATCGTCGTCGATGTATGGTTGTGTGTTTTTGAAGTCCTGGAGTTTCCTTTCCCGTGTTCCTGTATGTTCATTGAAGTTAAGTTTTGTTTAATAAATCAACTACTTTGAAGTTCCTGCGTCCTCGTCTTCAGCTACCTGCACACCAGCCTGACACCAGTAAAGAGGACAAACAAACGGAGAACGAATTACTGCACCTTTTCACTTTTCTAACTCCTTACATGTCCCTTGTGAAGATTTTATTATTGATTGCATTTTATGTTGCAGTGAGTAAAGGTGCGGTCACATTTGTGAATTTCGTGAAATTTCACAGGCAAAAAGGTCTATTGAGCATTGTCTGCAGTGTAGCGAAGTAATGTATGAAGCACAGCTCACACTTTCACACAGCTTTCTGTTGGTCAAATCCAGCCAACTTGGTCCCAGAGTGACATTTTTGACCACACACTAAATTGCAGATTGTGTGGATTCTTATGGAAATGATTGGAATTCACCAGTGAAAATTCACAGAACAACAGCTAATTTTACTGCTTCTTAATTAACTCTGTTATAATGGAAAATGTTTTCTGCTTGTTGTGACATACCAACCCAGTCTCACGGCAGTTCGTGATATGGTCACGTAATTTAATCTATTTATTCGTGGCAGGGGCACGTTAATTTCGTTATTTTCGTAACTCCAGCACGTTCTTTAAACTAATGCATTTCAATTGGATGAATCTTTCGTTCAATAGCACGATTCTTTCTGCCGCTATTTTCGTAATTTCAGCACGTTTTTTTAAACTAATGCATTTCAGTTAGATGAATCTTTCCTGAAACAGCACGATTCTTTCTGGAACCCTGGCCTGCAGCGTTGAAATTTGACGTCTTGGGTCAGCACGACCCAAAAAAATATTAAGGGCGAGTGAAATTGCTGCCCCTAGATCATTTTTATCTGGCCCTCCAACTGGTTTTTGATGTTTAAAACCCCTCGCAAAAGTGCCCTCTGCGCAAAGGTTTAGCCCGTTCATCAGCGGTGAGTTTAACAACGCAGCTGGTGTGCAACCGCATTCAGCGGTGAGTTTAACAACACTCAACTGCAGGTAAACCGTAAATCAGAGGTGAGTATATCCAAACCAACGCTCAACTGCAGGTAAAACGGCATTAAAAGGTGAGTTTAACAACGCTCCAAGGCGCGTGCAAGTAAGCAATTTAAGCATTTTCTTGTCATAGGTAAGCTGACTCAAGAGCATGCTGGATAACGTATTTTTATCGGAGGTTTGCTGATTTTAATAAATATGTATATATCAAATGCTACGATTGTGTTCAATTAATCAGTTTTATTTGTATTTTCTTTATTTTATTTATTAAATCCTCTAATTATTAACGCTGACGTCACCGTATGGGTCGATCCCAAGGTCCATTGCGATTTTCCACTCGGTAAGTAGAAGAGTTAATTAATAGAGATGGATACTATTCTTACATTTACACATCAAAAACTGTTGAATTAGGACAAGAAGTTGTGTTTAGAAACTTTGTAAGGTGGCCATTTCATTTTTATGACGATAAATGATAGAAGACTTTATAGCTTTCTGCACCAAAATATCGATTTTTGCAGGCTAGCAAAGTTAGCTAACGTTAATTGAATTCAAGTTCATTTTTGTCGCCTATAATCAAAGTTAAGGTATAGCCTACAATCATAGGGGAATATAAGATTTTCAGTATTAGCCTACATTAGCCCACAATTATTATCCAACATTATAATTAAATGTTCAGAATGAAGGACGGTGTTGCCAGATTGGTTAACGTTAGTGTTACAGCCTAACGTAACGTTATCATTGTTAAAAATCCACGCAGAATACACCCACATAAATCCATAATAAACTATACAAATTCATAACTACTATTGTGGCTAATCACAATTTTTCAATATGAAATAAATGATAATAGAGAAAATAGAAAAAAAAATCGCTAAAGAAAATAGAGTGAACAGAACCAAGTCCATTTTAGTTTTTTAATTGAGCGCTTCAGTGCTCATGAAAAAAAGGTATATTTAGCTCTGTGCATAACAGTCACAAAATTTTGATATTTTATCCATTAAGTCATTTAATTGTCTCTGGCCCATTAACTCCCTCCCCATAAACAAGTGTTTTTATGTTTTTTGTTTTTAGGTTCTTCCAACATTACCCACCTACTAGTAGATTACCATTACACCACCACAACCAAAGGCCCTTTTAAGCGCCAACCTCTCTGTATTTGTGCACTGTTTGTCTTTCGGTCTGTCTCTCATTTCTGTCTGTGTCTCTTATCTCTGTCTGTCCATCTCTGTGTCTGTCCTTCTTTTTCTGTCTGCCCCTCATTTCTGTGATGACCACTACACGTGTCACCGATTGTCAAGATGACAATTACATGGAGGGGAGACGGATGGCTCTTGAAATGAGCTTAGAACATGTTCTGACTGAAGCCAGGGTAGGTGTTTTTTATGCGTTTAATTTCTTTTTAAATTAATTTTCAGATGCAATGAAGTAGAGTGCCTACATTGGGTCCTAGTCCTATTCTATGTATTACCACGTACAAAAAAATCCATTGCACCTTAATGGTTGAAGAAATATTTAGGCTATAATAATCACTCTGTAGACTATTATATAAGCCTAGGTACCTCAGACTCATTCAGTCTGTGATTGTATCTAGCTGCTCTCAATTGTCAAACATTTGTATGAAAGGGGTATAGAGTTGATTTTTACTTTTGAACTCCTTGGTCCAGCCAAACTGAATGCATTGATCAAGGATTCTTTCTTGAAATTGTTTTTCCACCTTAAAATATATAGTTTTTTTTTTCATATCCATTGCATCTTTTGTTAAAAATATATTTAACAGCCTAATTATGATTTTCTCTTCAAACCTCAGAAAGAATCCGAGAAGCAGAGGCAAGTTCCCCCTCCGCCAATCCCAAAAAGGGTGTGTTTAGGGCGTGGCAAGCCAAGGGGGAGGCGTGGAGGGCTTGGCAAGCCAAGGGGGAGGCGTGGAGGGCGGCCCAAAGCCTCAGCTACCGGTAATAAAAATAATAGTAATTGGTTACACATCATTGTCAATGTCAAGATATCAAGTTGTGTTGGTGGTCTAACTTGGTTTTATTTTTCTGTGTGCCGTTGTAGTTGCACACATCCAGATCGGGAACTACCTGCTCACTGAAGATCTTCCTGCAGCCAGTCATGATCCTCAAGTGGAATTTGGTAAAATATGGTCAAATACATTTGAATTATTTTTAGGTAATTTTCTGAGGCAGTACTGAAAGCAGGGTTCACCCAAATCCTGGATTCATGTAAAATTCTGGCATAAAATGTTAAAACTCGAAAGCTTGCCAGACCTCCTGTGCCTAGTTAAGGCCTGCTAAGGCATGAATTGGCCTGTGGCGGTATCGGGCGTGGCTTAGCGAAGGGTCAGTTGTACCCAGACCCACATCAACTGCTTATAAATCATCAAAGCCAAAGAGTCCTATTATTGAACCACTTTTTTGTTAGTTTCATACGTCTCAATTTTCACGTTCATTCAATTTACCCTGATACATGTTTCAAAGTATGCTGAATTTGGCCCTAGACTGTTGGAAAGTTGATTTGGAAAAGTTCTGAAATTTATGTTTCTGAAAGCATTGGCAAAATATTTACCCATTATTATGAAATCATGGGTCTTCATAGAAACGGTCCTTTGTCAATTAAATTAATATTTGTCTTTGCAGAAAAAAACATGGAGAGCCTCTCTGCTATGTCTGACTCCCCTGAAATCCAGAGGGCCTCATCATCATGGGCTTTCAGGCAGCAGCAAGCCTCACAAAGATGGAAGGAGGCAAGGCCATTCCACCTTAAATGCCTCATCCAAACTCAGGATGTTGGCCAACCATTTTGTAGCCATTGCAGCAAGCCTGCAGTTGTTAGGTGAGATCTCATTAATGTTCTTTCATACTTTGTAGGTTTTTAGAGTGCATCACTAATTGGTGTCTTCATGTTTCGGATAAACTGCATGTTTATGGTGGAGTCAGGGCTGTTTTAAAGAGTTGGTTCAATGACTATATTGGTTCATTGATTTCGTTCCTAGATGCAGAGAGTGTCTGCCAGACCAGTGGTTCTGTGAAACCTGTGATTGCAAGACTCACAGAATATGGCCACTCCACGATAGGGAGTCAGTCCTTGAGGGATTTTTTAAAGCTATTCCCCCATCCAAATATTTTGTTAGAGGGGAGGGAGGATACAGCTCACACGACCAAGGTAGGTAATTGCAGAACTCTTTTGTACTCTTGTCTAATGAATCTAGTAGGCTAATTTTGTGTTTATCTTTCCTTTGCTAGCTTGTATTTTGCCAACGGTGAGAGTGACTCAAAAATGTCCCTGTGAAGTCCCCAGCATAACTGTGTCACCTGGCAAAGCAGTCATTTTAATTTCCATCAATGGTAATATTTCTAAACTCTGATCTTTTTTCAATATTCAGCTGTTTCCCCCTTTTTTTGCCTTTGCTTTGCAATGAAAATAATAGTACTTTAAAAACGACAGAATACATCTTGTCATTATGATAAACCAAAAAATATATACTTATTTGAACTATGCTGGTGTGATTCTACTCAAGATGTAGCCCAAGTGTCTTAAGGTGTGCCAGCTGATTGTTTCTAAAAACTCAGGTATTCATGGGTTTGTTTTCTAATTACCCAAGGGCGTTATGACATGCACCAGCCATTGTTTGCATGCCAAACATGCCAGCAGCAGTGGGCTCCAGAGTTCATGGACCTCGTAAACAGTGGTTACTGGCCAGCTTCCACCAGCTCTTCCACTTTGTATTCCCTCAACCTTTTCAGCAGTGTGAGGGAACTAAAAGTCATCGCTCCGGCACTGTCCAGACAAGCCTTGGCAAAGCTGCTGGAGCACCGTACAAAGTGTGGTGGGCGGGTAAGTGTTCACAATATTATCGAATTCTTTACCATATGTAGACATTTCTAAAGTAACATTTAATATAATGCATCTTTCAGTCAGGACCAGTGTGCGGGGATACGCTGAATTTTCACGCACACGCGGGGATTCCTCGAATTTTCATATTGTGCTTTTGAGGAAGACAGCATGTCCTGCGGTGCACCTTTCACCTGCCCTGCTTGCACCCCAGACATGCTGGCAATCTCTGTGGATGGCAACAGGAAGCTATACCGGTATCTCCGAAGCGGAAGGTGATATTTTTTTCTTCCAGTATAGATTGATCTGGATTTTTTTATATTCAATATTCAGCATGGATTAATGTTCTGTTTGGTTTCTTCCTCAGCTCTGACTCTTCGTTTTTTGAAGGAGCATTTATTGCAGAAGACACATCTGTGTCAACATTTGTTGATGTCTTGCATAAAGCTGTGAAACAGGCAGGTTTCAAATTATTTCTTAATACAATTAGAATGCTTTTACAGCCCAGATTGTATTTGCATTGGTGAGAAAACTGCCCTCAGCTTCAAATTACAAGGAGTATATACAATATGTTTATAGTGTGTTTCATTTACATGACAGCTACCTGGACAAGGCAGATGTGGGAGCTCCTCGTGGACAGCAGCGAAGGAGACTTCTAGGAGGACCTTCAAGTTGGACGAAGAGGGCATGGAGGTTGCGGTGTGTCGGCATGGTTTCCTCCTTAAAGCGCTCAATATGTTCAGAGGTGAGATTCTAATAAATTGTTTGCTGTTAAATGTAACTTTGTATTGTTATTATTTGTATGCAGCTTATACCCCTGCTTGGTTGAGTTTCCCATTATGATGTTCTCTTCAGAATGTACAATAATCATTTTTATATCCCTAGGTGAAATCTTTGCCTACCCCATGTATCTGCACAAGGAGTTGATGAGTTTAAAGCCAAGGTTTATCGCCATGGATGTAATGTGTAAATACTGGCCATATTTAAACAAATCAGCAAACATCCTTCCTGATCTCCAGGGGCTAACATCAACCAGGCCTTTCCTAAGCGTCATGCACGCTACAGCACATTCCACTAAGTGTGAGGTATGTTCAGTGTTTATTATGTTTAACTATCATCGGAAAATAAGTCCCTCTGCTGCGCATCAGGGTCCGGTTCGCCTTGTCGTTACTTATTATCCGATATGATCGACGGACATTACATTATCCCTTACATGCCTTCTTCTAGATTACATGGAGTGGAAAAAACCAAGATGGAGCAGGGTCAACTGCAGGGGAGGAAGTTGAACAGGTGAACAGCTACCTCTCCCGCTGTGCCTTAACAACTAAATACATGTCGAAAGGAGGTAATTGTAGAATTTCTCTTCTAATGTGTTTTTTTTTTGTATTGCTTATTGCATGATTTTCACTCAACATTTACTCTCAACAGCACGTGTGGATATGCTTACAATCCATGCTATGGCCTGGAACTACAAAAAATTCACAACACTACATCGGGCATTGTCTGCAAGATATGTGAAGGTGTGTTCTCTGTAAATGGTTTCAATTTGTGGTTATTGTGTAGCTTTGTGTAACTATTGTTTAACTGTCGAATTAGACTTGCCAGAGGCTTCAGGAGGAGACTGCAAGTCTAGCGGAGCTTAAAGAAAGCTTGGCTTGCACCGATGAAGCAGTGTGGGTGTCTGATGTGAGGGAATGGGCAGCTGGTGGTAAGTTTGAACCAATAACATGTTTCACTTTGTGCTTCCTCATTGGTGGCGATCATAGATCATGATATTTAAGCTGTCTGCTGCTTACTATACTGCATGCCACTATCTCTGTAAGCCTGTGTTTTTGTGTTGTGTTTCCAGATACAACAGGTACTTCCCTAGAGCAGTCCATTGAGGGACGTTACCTTAACGTGAGGCAGCGGAAGCAGGCTCTATAACCGCCAAAATGGTAGAATTACATTGTCTATAGATAATTTTTTTAAATTTCAATCTCACTGTATTTTTGGTCATTTTTTATACCTTCTGCTTGTCTTTACAGATAGCGGCAAGTTCCGTCATCGCCTGCGGAGAAAAATTGCTGAGAGCAAGAGACTGCTATTGAAAGACATAGAGACCTATAACAGTCATGAGCCTGCCATGGCAATTGATCTAAATGAAGTGGAGCAGTCACTATCAGGAGACAACCCGTCCCCAACATGGCCGTGGGAGGTTCATGGCAGCGGTAAGTGAGTTTCCTGAGGCATCCGATTTATTTTTTAAAGATTTAAGTCAAAATTGTTATTTATACATTTTCTTTACTTCTGTTGTAGCACAAATCGAAGACAAGTTAAAATTTTTCAACAATGCCATGCTGAAAATGAGACTGGAGGAGGAAAGGACAATACTTGTTCAGGAGATGGCCCAGCACTGCTCATGGTTGCAGAAGTTGCAGGCAACTCTTAAAAGAAAGACTTCAGAGGAAGGCAAGTTTCATCTTTGTAACCATACCAATCAAACAAGGCAGTAATGGTGATAAGGACACCATACTTTAACTTTACCTAACAACAGACATATCTTACTAGAAAGCAGTTGAAAAACATTACACTGACCATCTAATTTTGATGAGTTATAACAAATATTATAAAGCAGGTGGGTATGTGCCATCCAGAAACTTGCAAGCGAACAACGTCTTGTGGTGCCATCTTAAAGAAGCTCAAAATCTCTTTCTCAGACCTTTACCATGACTTATCTGCTGGTGGAATGATCTGCCTATCTCAACCAGAGCTGCTGAGTCCATAACCACTATTAAGAAACATCTGAAGATGCATCTTTTTCAAAAGCACTTGATCTAGTATACTAACATTACTCTTCTCTTCAAAAAATAAACCCAAAAACGTCTCTGTACTGCGTTAGATCAAACTGAGAATAGCACTTGCATGTTGTTGTCCTACTGTGGGTTTAACTAAAAGCATCTGCTAAATGAATTAATGTAAATGTATGTCATGGTAATTTGGATGTTTTTCACTTTTCACTTACAGACAAGCAAAACAAGGGCCTTTCCTGTCTCTGCAGAAGACGTCTATCTGAAGTTTCGGATACGTTGAAAGAGGTGCATCTTCAATACAAGGCTGTTTTGAGCCCTCAGGGATCTGCTATAGAGCTGGAAGAGGAAAATGAAAGTGATTTCAGCAGTCCAGAGACCAGTGAAAATGAAGAGGAGTGCAGGTAATGATTATGTGAAAAGTGTCATTTTTTTAATACCCTTAATTTATGTAACCTGTCAAATTGAGTAAAGATAACATTAATACTAAATTTTTTTTCCAGAGTTTGAATAGGGACATGTTTAATGTTTACACTGTTTGTGTCTGTGTCTCTCAGGGAGGAGCTACCGGGCAGGTGTCTGTAATCGATTGATTGCAGCCTGGGCAGTGTGAGGGACTTTCATTTCTGCTATTCCGCTCCTGTATCACATTGTTTTTCTTTTTGTTCGCCTTTTTGCCATATGACTGATTACTCTACACTTTTATTTCATACCATATCATTTATACTGATTATTGGGTAACACTTTACTTGAAGGGGTGTGCATAAGACTGACATGACACCTTCATAACCATGACATGACATATGTCATGAATATGAAGTAGGGTTTATGCATGTTTATGATAACTGTCATTAAGTGTCTTTCGCTCAATAATGACATTTTGAATGCAAATATGACATTGTTTAAGATGTCTTTGTTATGACACCTTGACATAAACCATAACATCATAACCTGTCAGTGTATTTGTCATGATAACTTGACATTAAATTAAGTTAAACTGTCATGTGGTTGGTTTTGACATTAGCTGTCATGAGGCCATTATAACTGTGTCATGAATATTTTTCATGACCTCAGCTACAGTGGTGCAAATTGAATTTTTCATTAAAAAGTTATAATGGCTTCATGACAGCCAATGTCAAAACCAACCACCTGACAGTTTAATGTGATGTTAACCAATAAAGCTAAGTGGTTTCTTAAGTTTGATAATCTGCTATGTCATGTTTATGACAGGTTGTGTTGTCTTAGTAATGTCAAGTTGTCATGACAAAGACACTGACAGGTTATGATGTATTGGTTTATGTCAAGGTGTCATAACAAAGACATCTTAAACAATGGCATATTTGCATAAAAAATTTCATAATTGAGCGAATGACACTTAATGACAGTTGTCATAAACATGCATAACACTTCCTTCATATTCATAACATGTGTCATGTCATGATTATGAAGGTGTCATGTTAGTCTTATGCACACCCCTTCAAGTAAAGTGTTACCGATTATTGCTTATTTCTCATTTTTCATCTCATATATTTACTGTAATAAATCACAATTTTTTTGTATCTTAATCCATGTGTGGTCTCCCATTTCATTTTGCCTGGGCAAAAGAGCCTGGTCAGGGTTACACTGTTGTTCCACTTTTCTGGACTTGTAAGGTTTATATATAAGCTAAGTAAAATCACACCTTACTACACACTGACTATAGCGCTTTCTAGAAATCAACATTTTTCCAATCTTATGTTCCGCCTCCTGACAACACAAACAGCTGGAGGTCCCTGAATCAAAATATGTGCCACATGCTGACATTTCATAAATTAATGGGTGTAACACATATACGTACAAGGTGTTACAAGTATATCCGGTACATCAAGCTTGCCACGGCTGGTAAGGTCAGTGAAATTGGGTTTATCTCAAAACACACCTCTTTTTATCATAATAATCAATCAAAATATGGATGTTTTAATGGTTTGAGTATGATTTCGGAACTTTTGTTGACCAACATACGTCCAAAATATGGTCTGAACGGTTGTTGTTGAAGATATCTTGTGCATCAAAATTCCCACAGCACCAAAGATAAGCATAATTAGGTTTATTTCACCACAGCACGCATTTATATCATAATCAATCTAAATATGGATGTTTTGTTGGTTTGTGTATGATTACAGAACTTTTCTTGATCAACATATGTCAGCTCTCTGAACGGTAGTTTGAAGATATCTTGTGCGCCAAAATTCCCACACCTAAGATAAGCATAATTAGGTTTATTTCACCAAAGCACACCTCTTTATATCATAATCAATCAAAAATATGGACGGTTTAATGGTTTATGTATGATTTCAGAACTTTTGTTGACCAAATGTCAAACAATTTTTTTTTTTACAACATACATCAAATGTACAGTAGCCTAGATGCAAATACAGAGCAGCACTAGAGGCATTAAATCATAATAATACATTTAATTTGTTTGATTGGGGAGACAAAGAAAATGTGCAGTGTTGGGGGTCCTTCAGGAGCATAGTAAACACTGCCATAGAGAGTACTGTTGCAGTAGTCCAGTCTGGAGGTGATGAGGGCATGGATGAGATTGATGCATTGAAGAATTAGTTCATCAATATAGAATATGGGGCTATATGTATGCAGTATGATGCACCGAAGTAAGCAGTAGGATAGAACAGGTGGTACATTTTGGCCTATACCACTGAAGGACAGCTGATTCAACTACCAAAACCATATATTTTTCTAAAAGCCTATAGCTTGTGACAATGACTAACCCTAACCCTAACCCTAACCAGTTCTGTCAATGGTTGGAGAATTATTTAGTGAACTGGTTTGTCCCGAAAATTACTGTCCACATGCTGTCTGAGGATCCGAGTCTGAGCCCTTGACTTGCCAAAGCAGGTCTGCTTTAAAAACTGTATATATTTAGCAAAACATATACATCTGAATTTATTTTGCCAAAATTGCACATATCTTTATGTTTTATGGTCGTGATTATTGTTCATGACATGCTCATGAAATTGTACTGTATCTCTGCATATGATATGCCTGGTGTGTGTGTGTGGCAATAAAATTACATATATTTAACCAGATAGAAGGAAGAATCTGAGAAAATGTTACTGCCCCTGGACCCCAGGTTATCTCAGTAGAGCCCACCGAAGGTGTAAAAAATGGCACATTTAAAAGGGCTTGAATCCTTAAAACACTAGCATAAAACATTTTATAAAGATCTGACAATTACTTAAGATATGGTTTATAATTATATCGGTTATCGGTCCATCTCGTGTGCATTTATGTTATATGAACCACATCATTCAATGACAAATGATTAAAAGTGAAATTATACAAAATATATAAAAAATGTGTACTTCTGACCCCTGTTGCTAGGCAACACCCTGTACAGCTTGGCTAAAGAACAATAAACAGGCTGCATGAAACTACAGAACCTTATGATATGCATTGAATTATAATGCATAAGAATCATGAGATTGTTATCACCCAATTACGCACTGAGTCATTGTTAGAAGGAAATAATTTTTATTGTTACTTATGCTATGGATTATCAATACATAAACATTCAATCGGAGGAAGAGTGTCCACTCCACACACATTGGGGGCACACCTGGTGTAGTGGGAATAATCTATCAAATAAACTCAGATCACAAACTGCACAACTACCTTTAACAATAAAACACTGTTAACATACTAAATTTAAAAACTATTCCATATTTGTTAATGTAATGCATACTAATTTCATTTACAGACATTGTTTCTTTTAATTAATTTGTACTTTGTTGAATGCTGTCTATTTGAAAGTGACAAAAGTATCTCACAATTATTGTCTTCTCTATGCATATATGTATGAAAGTGACAAAAACATCTCAATATTTGGCAAAAATTGAATTTAATATACATTTAATGGAAACTACAGGGATGCAAGCAGATGACAGGTGGGTGGAGTTGTGTTTAGGCTTAACAGGCTGTTTGATTGGACAGCCGTGTGCTAAAAGCGACATGAGGTAAAAGTGGCACCACCACCACCATTGTCCACTGGAGCATTCTTATCGTCTTGGGTCTTCTTTTTGGGTCCTTCTGCAGTCTCACCACCACAATATAACAGGAGAGCCTAAAAATGGGGGGTCGGGGGAGGACAAATATGTAATGCTCAGCTGACATTTACCAGTGGGTGTACAGAAGCTGGTAAAGTAAAAAATTGAGGATGTCCAAAACAGTACAACACTTACTTATCTACCTTACCAAGGACCACTGATGGAACTGAAACCAAATAATGGAGTGGGACCACATCAGCCTATCAGGAGCAGTGACTGGTAAAACATCAGTAAAGGGACAGATGTTAAGGTCATTTAAACCACCAAGAATATAAAGTTTCAGCTAAATCAATCACACACACAACCCCCCAAAACAATCACAAATGATCAAATATTGTAAATAATCACACCACATCCCCTTCTATTGTATGAATGTTGGAACTGTAATGAACTGCCAGGTTTGAAACGTGTTTGTGATGACCATTATGGATATTGCACAATCATTTAAAATAATTAACACTGTCATCTGTGAGGGTTTTTTTTTTTTTTTTTTTTTTTACAATAAATTGCATCTAACTTACAGCATGTATTGAAGAGTCTTCATAGAGAGAATGAAGAGTCCTGCTTCCATTTGTGCACACATTTTGCTCGGTTTAATAATTTACTAACCTCTTGATAAACCACATGTCAAAAGAAGCACCTGTTTCTGTATGGAGTTAGGCATTCTTGAATTATCCAGTTCTGAAATGGTAGAAAATGTTGAACATCTACCATCTTCAACTCAGGGCTTGTAAACAACACTTTATTTTGAATGGAAATATAACAAAATTACTATAAAAAACGTGATTGAATATGGAATGTACAATAAAAATAAATAAAACTACATATATTACAAAATGAACAAAATGAAAAAACTTAAACAAATGACTCCTTGGGCTCCCAAGTAGGAGTCCACTGTTTCCCACTGAAAACAGAAGGGAAAGAATGACGTTACATGTCATTTATTGTCAATAATGTCAATAATATCAATTATTGGAATATTACCTTCAAACACATTTGCATATTCTTTAAAACAGGTCTAAGTAAAAGCTTTTGACTTCAAAACATGTGAGAGTGAAATAGAGAGTCAGAGCAATCTTATTTCTGCATTTGTCATATAGTAGAACACGTACCATGATGCACAAGGCTCCCAGTCAATAAGTAATTCTGTTTGGCCCTATGAAAGGAACAACAATTCATGCTTACACATTTTTTTGCATCAGGCTTTGGTAACAGCCACCATGTTTCCTGTTTCATGTTTTACCATGATATTTAAAGTATTTTAGTCAAGAGACTGTAGTATATACTTTATACAATATTTACATTATTAGACTATTTGCCATCTTTTCTTCTGTTATTGATGGGTATTTTAACTTAACATCTTGACTTTATTTTGAGATAAATAGAACAAATAAAGAGTAGTATGGTGTTAAGTTATGCATGTCTTACCTTTCTCACTCTTTCTCTCAGGGCACTCCTAATTGGATAAATACTCAGGCTTGTGTGGTAGGAGCAATCTGAAGGCATCAAAACTCAGATTAGGAACACAACAACATCATTAACATATCCAGGTCAAGCATTCACATCAAACTGATCAAATATCAAGTCTGAATGCAAATGTATTAAGTCATTTAAACTTACTTTTTTTTTTTTTTTTTGCTTTTATCCATTTCTGCCTCGGTGGGATAGAAAAATACATATATCCACTCAAAAAAGGCAAACAATTCAGAAACGGTCTGGCTCATCATAGAATTTATTACAAATAACAATATCATTAAAAAAAACCTGATAAATGCAAAACATGCCTGACTTCTGCTTTCTGTTCCCTGTTGACCCTGTGGTTTTGAAGAAATCAGATGTCAAACTAAGTATGGAGTGGCAAACAATTAAGGACTATCTAGGTATGTCTTTTTATACATGTTCATTAAAACAGGCACACACACACACACACACACACACACACACACACACACACACACACACACACACACACACACACGTAACCTGTCCACCCACAAAAATGATTGCTGAAAAAGTTGTTGGATACAGTACATACCATACTCTTTCTTATGTGTGCAATAAACTCCATTGGAACAACTGACATTATTAGCTTAGCTTGGCCACATCACAGGAGTACTTAGGCCAATCTAAGCTAATAATTTCAGTTGAAGAAAGAATAGCCTTTAGCTTACATGCTAGTCGGCCCCTCCGACTTCAATTGAATTAGGCTAATAGGGGGATATGTGGAACTGGGATGTTGCATGCAAATACAAAAAAATGATATGTCCCTGCCTAATCTAACTCTCTGGTAGACAGCAAGTGAGCGAATTAACTAAAACACAGTGGAATGTTGCTTTAAGAGCTTTGTAGTTAGCTGTAAGAGTTACCTTTTTTAGGTAGATGTATTTCACCCGCCTTCTCCACAAGGCCTTCTGCCTCCACAGCAGGGCTTTCCAGCCCCACCTTCTCCAAAAGGCCTGCCGTCACCACAGAGGGGCCTTCCAGCCCCGCCTCCTCCACGAGGCCTTCCGGCCCCGCCTCCTCCACGAGGCCTTCCGGCCCCGCCTCCTCCACGAGGCCTTCCAGCCCCGCCTCCTCCACGAGGCCTTCCAGCCCTGCCTCCTCCACGAGGCCTTCCGGCCCCGCCTCCTCCACGAGGCCTTTAGCCTCTACACCGGGGCTATCCAGCCACGCCTCCTCCACGAGGCCTTCCGGCCCCGCCTCCTCCACGAGGCCTTTAGCCTCTACACCGGGGCTATCCAGCCCCGCCTCCTCCACGAGGCCTTCCGGCCCCGCCTCCTCCACGAGGCCTTCCGGCCCTGCCTCTACACCGGGGCTTTCCAGCCCCTCCTCCTCCATGAGGATTTCTGGCCCCGCCTCTAAACCGGGGCTTTCCAGCCCTGCCTCCTCCACAAGACCTTCCAGCCCCGCCTCTACACCTGGGCTTTCCAGCCCCGCCTCCTCCATGAGGATTTCTGGCCCCGCCTCTCCTGAGGTGCCCTGCTCGACACAGGGGGTGAGGGTCAGGGTGAGGACAGTGTCCTCACTCGCCTTCCAACCTGTTCAAATTTGATTTAAAAAAAAGTAGGAATGAGGCTGAAATATAATGTATTATAAAAATTCAAACAGGCATATTATATTCCCGCACAAAAGAATTTAAAGAATATATTTCTTATCTTGTATGCATTTACATATTTCTGAAACACAGGCAAAAAATTGGGCTATAGGCTACTTTTCACACTGGGTGCAAGTTTACATGATTTTGGTTAAGGCGTGAATAGCTAAAGGCAAAACAATGGGGAAAACAGGGAAACTTGGTGCAACATACACCAAATATCGAACTGCCATCTAAAGAAAACCCAACTATGTTTTAACAAATTTTCAGACTACACTTGGTAACCTATATTAACAGGACTATGTATTGAACATGGCTGGAATTATAACCTTAAGACATTAAAAGTATTGTTTATTTATTTATTTTTCAACTTAGTTTCTCCGCAAAAAAAGTAGTTCTACCTTCAGTGGACAGTGTCTTGTTTGCCACGATTGTCTTGCCATGTAACCAACATTCCACAATGTTGAAATGTAATAAGGTTGTCATTTGTTTTATAAACTATAAATATTTGATAAGTGCTGAAAAAATAGGGAAGGGTTGACAATCAACTGTACACTGTATGGCGACTGAAAAAAATATACTGTACATCTCACCTGCACAAACCAACTCATAGAATGCTGCCATTTTGCTGAGGTGTTGTGTAGCCAGCGGGTCCAGCTCACATCTTGGGGTGAGGGAAGTTATTTTCGGTTTCTTCCCATTGCCTTCCTTCTGAAGGAGGAGGAGTGGCTTGTAGCCCATTGCATGTAGCTTCTCAAGCTGCAAAGACATTTATTTGTAACAGATAAAAATGTATGTTATCAAAAAACCTGAGTGTAAATTCAGTTTGAAGCAAGACTTGAAATTTGTTGTAAGACCAAACATTGACAAAAAAAACTGCACATTTTTACATGTCATATTATACTAAGTTCCTCTGATCATATTGACATAATTCGAATGCACTTATGACCAGCAAAAGCAAAAGGTTAAGTGCTCACGAAATAAATGAATTTTCGGTTGTCTTTTTAATGTTGTCTGGGATTCTGCATTCCGGATGACTCTCCAGAGAGTGAAATCCCCACCGGAGATCATTCCACCAGCATGGAACCGTGAATGAGAATGTCTGGAGAGTGATTTTTTGGCAAAGGTTACTTTAGTTAGTTCAGTTTAGTTAGTTTAGTTCATTAATGCCTTTCAAGTTAACAGTCAGTGACCTTCATGGTTAAATCTGCAGGCCTGTTCCCAAAAGCCAAAACCAATATGAACTCACACAGGCACTGACTCCACACTCACCCCCCGATCCCCGGACCTCCTTCTACCCACCTACTGTGCAGTATTTATTAACATTTAATACTTTTGATAACACTGATATTCTGTGCAATTCCCTTACTGTTCAATATTTAATATTTAATACTTCTGATAAAATAAAAATCACAGATTACAAACCATATTTATCTTTCTATTTTAATGTATATAGCTTCTTAGAACTGTGCACCCTACCCATCTCCCCCCTCTTTTGCAATACTAATTTTATTTCTTCTTGTCACATTTCTCTTACGTACATGTTGACACTGGAAAAGGAGTTGCTTCAATCTCGTTAAACATGTGTATGATAACAATAAAAGGCATTCTATTCTATTCAATTCTGAAGAATCTGTTTTTAAAGTTAAACTCCACTTTTAACAGCAGTACCTAAATTATAAATATGACATGAATGCCATGACTACATTAAATTCATTAGATACTACTGAAAGGGGGAATCACATGCTCAATTTAAGTCAGTTTTTCAATAAAGATTTACCTGGCCCGCAACTTGGACCCAGTTTTTAATTTTGGACCACCGTGTATTTGAGTTTAACACACCTGCACTAGGCTTTAACTGTGTGAAAGAGAACCTTCAAGATGCATTTGGTGTTTAAACTGTTTAGAGGTCGGTAAACCCTATATTTCAGAAATCTGGCTTAAATCGCTCTTTTCAAAAATAAAAATAAAAGAATTTGAAAAATATATTATGATCTTGTGTCAAAAATGTCACTCAATCAGGACTGGTAAATGTGGCGACCCTATTAAAAAGGGTAGTGTTAATTGTACACACCAAAATGATGGCTTCATCCCGCATGGCTGCCTCATTGTGGTTTTTTTTTATATTGCCAAGCCACTCCCCCTTCTTCATATCAAGGGCCTGCAGCCTCTTCATCAAACGAGCCTTCTTGGGCTGCTCTGCCCCACAGGCCTTACAAACCTTAGTGGCACAGGGCATGACCTGGGGCAGTTGGGGCATTTCTTTTTATTAGAAACCATGTTGTCTGAGAAAAAAAGAAAGAAAAAAGAAAAAGTTATTTATGTATAATATAGGCTACCCATAGAAACATTCTGAATTATCATCACACTATATGATTTAAAATCACACTATGCAAGGGATGCTATGTGCTTTCTTAATTTCAATGGTCAAATTGTAACCAGTCATTCTTCTGAGTTTTGAACTTTTGTTCGTGATGACATTGTTATAAGGGTAAACATTTCTCTGATTTTTAACTGCCATTTAAACAATAATACAATTGTGTATCTCTCTGTGTGTGTGTGTTGCCCAGATGAGAGACAGAACATAGTTCAATATATTGATAAAGGAAAATGTGACAATTTCATGTCTACTGCATGTCAAATGTTAATATCACATTATTAAACAAAAAGCGAAAAGGAAGAGTTAAGAAAATGTTTGTGAAGTAGTAGGCTACACTAACATGTGACATGCTAGGACATGCAGTTAGCACTTTATAGGGTTTTATATCAGACAAATGGAAACACCAAAGCAATGTCATAAAAAGTTAAATAGGGCATAAGGCAGACAATATCCCAGCAACATGACACATACTTTACACTTTTGCCTGTATATTTCATCAAATTATATAGGCTACTTGTTCATGAGGTAATAATTTTGACCTACCTTAATCAACGACTCCGGAGAGGAAATAGCAATTGGCGCGAGCGAGCTCCGTCATCCGGATATTGTGAGAGAAAAAAAAGAAAAAAAAATTAATTAAACGAATTAAAAATTATTTTTTATAAGAGGGCATCAAAAGAAACTCCCTAGAGCTTTTAAAAAATATATTTCGGAGCTTAACTTACTGTACTGTACTGTTTTTTTTTTTTTTTGGGCTGTAAGATGCGCAATGTTTCTTTTTTCTTTTTCTTTTTTTTATTGCATTTTTTTAATTACAGAATTCAATATCAAGTCCTTGACATATTACTTTTACACATTTTCACATTTTGTAACAATATCGTTTAAATAAAAAGAACCACAAAAAAAAAATAAATAAAAATAAAAATAAAATAAAGGGCATCACGAACGTATGTTAAATTAATTTAGCAGAGATAGGCCTACAGATCTTTGGGCTGTTCAATTTTTAAAAAAACTTTAGACTCTAAATATATTGTAAAGGCTACTGTCGTTAATGAACTGCTGATCGCTGTCAGGTTCTGTGATATGAATGTCCGCATTGTATTGTGGCTAACGGGCTTAGAATGAGCCCCGCTTGGCCTGTGTTCTGGTTTACTGTAATATTTGTAATAAGACCGAAATAATATTATTAAAATAAAGAAATGAATGAATACAATGATAACATCTAAATAAATGTTGATAGATGTAGCGTTATAGTTTTAAAAATAGCAATAAAGAGCCAAGCAATCCAGCTTCAAAATAATAACCGAAAAAGACAGAAATAATAGAATACATAACCGTGATAAGATCTCGTGAATAAATGTTGAATAAACAGATCTGTGCTGCAGCCCGATTGGCAGAAAGAATCGTGCTATTGCACGAAAGATGCATCCAATTGAAATGCATTATTTTAAAAAACGTGCTGAAATTACGAAAATAACGGCAGAAAGAATCGTGCTATTGCACGAAAGATGCATCCAATTGAAATGCATTAGTTTAAAAAAACGTGCTGGAGTTACGAAAATAACGAAATTAACGTGCCCCTGCCACGAATAAATAGATTAAATTACGTGACCATATCACGAACTGCCGTGAGACTGGGTTGGACATACAGTATAAGGAATACTGTGTGCGGGTCGAAGCCTCTACTTCTACTTCCTCTTGTTTCTGAGAATATCTCACCACTTCCTCTTGTTTCTGAGAATCTCTCACCACTTTCTCTATCTCACTGAGAATATTCAACAACCATTTATGAGCACTGTTGATTCAAGTCACACATTTAAGCTTTTCAAAAGCCATAGTGTATATTACAGTCTCCAGTCTCACGGCATCCCAGACCTCAACATTTTACGATTCAAAATCACTGAATAACTAACCATCTGTGATTTTGGTATAGAGAGAAAAGTTAGGACCATAATTTTCAGGAATATAATATTACAGCACAATGAGTGTATATTAGCACCGTTTGTTATTTGTTTTTGGCATCTGATAGAGCTTTTGGATTTATAAACAGTGACGTCAGACTTAACAAGCTCATCAAGTTAAGTGAAGATGCACATTTTTAATTAGGGTAGTCAAAATGTTAATGTCAAAAAAAAATTACATTGATTTATTACATGGAACATATGTGTTTCCATGCATGTTGTTGAGATGTCTTTTCTTCTAGCCTATTCATATACATGGTTGATTATTCATGTTGCTTATGTATTATACAACATTTTTTTGTGTGTGTTCTATTATTGATTCTATTATCTTTTTTTCCCAAGTGCATGGAGGTGTATGTAATAAAATGGATCTAAAATATGTGATAAACAATTCTTATTTTGTAGTTGGTTCAGTTTGTTTATTATAATAGAAGTTAATGGTAACCATAGTAACAACATGAAATGAAAAATATGATGATACAAAAATTGGTTCCTGGAGGCACCTGTGGTAGATTTTTCCCTAAACCTGACTACGTCCTATAATATTTATACTCTAGCGCGTCTACAGTCGACGTCGGCCAAGTTTAAAGGTCCTTGCACACTGAGTTTCTTTTATTAAAAAAAAAATTCTGATAATTATATATAGATATAAATAGATTAGAATTTCCGTAACAAAGTAAAGCCAGAGAAGAGGAGAATCAGGACACAGAGATGATAATAAAAATGAGGATGTTTATTGAAGAATTTTAATTGTGTATGTTTCAATGGTCATACTATGTCTGATGAGCACGAATCCTAATCTACAAATGACTAATCAGTGATTAAACATTTGTATATAAATGGTTTAAATTATTATTATAAATGAGTATATGATAAAATAGAACAATAAAATGAAAACATGATAAATTATTATAAATGATTGAATAAATGAAGAATAAATGCATATAAAAGAAAGAAAGTAAAACAACACCAATGTATGGTTGCTTTCTTGAAGCAACACAGTTTGCATTTGCGTATTCCTATAACTAGTTTTAATATAACAAGCAAAGGGAATGGAAATCATGGAAAATTAATGGCGCTACATTTTGCAGTTCAGTTATTATCTACATGATTAGAATTGCAGCAAAATAATCTCTTTCTGATACAACAACAAATAAACAGATTTTAAACAGATAAAACAAATTAATATACAGATTAGTATAACAAGTACAAATTTTAAGAAATAATATGAGGAAATAAAGAAAATATCATCAAGAAGAAGCAACAGAGATTCACCTCTGAATGTCAGGTTAAAAGACTGTTTCTACACTCGTAATATGCAGACCCTCAGTCACCTCTCAAACAAAACACACAAGGTGCTTTTAGAAAGGAGGATCCGTTATAATCAGTTATTTTTGTATCACAATAAAAAAAATCAAAGCTACAATAAACTAGAAAGTAACCTAAAGGAAAATTCAAATCATAATATTTGGATTAATTTTTGATTCCATACATTTATATGTGTATCTATAAAATAATTTATCAAACAAGTTCTGATCAAAGACTAGAGTGCCAACATTGAGTACGTTTACATGTGCACCAATAATGCGATTGTTTCTAATAATCAGAGTAAGTTCTTAATCGCATTAAGATGTTTAGATGACACGAGCAGAACTCTTCAGTTTACATGCGATTTTCATTATTCTGATTATTCGCTATTAAGTATGGTCATTCCACACTCAGATAGGCATACAGTATACATGTTACCGGCCATTGTTTTAATCTACTCACATCAAATAAAATAATAATAATGTTTTATTATGTATGATGCTGTGAAGAACATCACAATGGGTCTTTGCGCTGTCTGGATGAAGATGAGACTGCGCAGCGGGTTGAGTTTAGCTATTTGGAAAAGAGAAATCATCCGTGTAGAACCAAGCACATGGACGGTTTGGTCAGAGCAGTAATAATGAGGTTAAGGTGTTTACATGCCTGTTTATTGCTATTAAAATTGGCGTACGTCACATAGTTTAATGCTAATATGGTTAAATATGGTATACTATTATGAGCTTAATCACATTAGTTTGATCGAATTTTAGGGTTTACATGAGGTAAAGTTTAATCGCAACATTGCCAAAATCCCATTATAATCGCATTATGAGGGTCCATGTAAACGTAATGAATGACAGCTCAACTGGAAACTTTACTATTAGCAACTCCAAGAACAGCTCCACCAATACCTCCAGCGATGGCTCCAACACCAGCTCCAACACCAGCTCCAATAGCAGCTCCAGTACCAACAGCTCCAGCAGCAGCAGCTCCGCTGGCACCAATAGAAGCTGAAAGATTAAGTCCAGCTAAAGAAACTGAAAAAGTAGCTCCTCCACCACTAACAGCTGTTACAACAGCTCCAACACCAGCTCCAACACCAGCTCCAACACCAGTTAAAACCAATGCTCCAACAGCTATCCCACTAACAACAAAAGCTGCCATTTGAAAATGACTCTTGTAATCGGAAAAGAATTTTTCAAATCCATTTTGGCTCGCTGTTTCTCTCCCTGCTTTATCTTCTAACTCTTTTCTGACTCTCTCCTCTGTCTCCTTTACCACGCTCTCAATCTCCTCTTTACTTTGTTTCTCCTCTCGTTGTTTTCTCTCCTCTTCATCTCTCTGTCTCTGTTCTTCTGCTTCTCGTTTGCATCTCTTAGCATCTTCATACATCTGATTACTGTAGTGTCCTCCTCCATTCTGCTCTATCATTGTGTCAATCTTCTGCAGTAGATCGTTCACCTGATCTCTGTTATTCTGATCTTTATTGTTTAATACGTGATATCTGCCTCCACACTGACCAACTAGTTTACTTAAATCTTCGTTCTTATCAACAAGCTCCTCTATGGTCTCTCCTTCTAGCTGATCTCCATTAGTGAAGAGAATGATGGAGTATTTTAACACCTCCTGACCAAACAACATCTCAATAATCTGAGGAATCTGCTTCTCCTGTTCAGTGAATCTGTCAATTACTCTGAGAACAATGAGAAAAGCATGTGGTCCAGGACTGGATTTAAAAACACTTTTTGCTACCTCCATTATTAAATCTTCAGTCTTGATAGAAGTGTCAAAGAATCCAGGAGTATCAACTACAGACACAGATCTGCCTGAAACAGTGTCGTGTTCCACTAAACATTCACGGGTTACTGAACTCGCACTCCTCTGAGAGATAAACTTTTTCTGTCCCAGGATTGTGTTTCCAGCAGCACTCTTCCCAACACCACTTTTACCCAGAAGAACAATCTGTCTGGATAAACGGCTATCGACAGGAACATCCTGGTGGTTGATTAGAATTCTTTGCTTTGGTTGTTTTGGTACTGCAAAAAAAAAAAAAAAAAAAAACACAATCAAACAATCACTTATTTGATCCTGGAAGCCACTTTTCCACTGAAATATTCTGGTGGGGGAATGAAAAACTTGAGATGGAGAAATGTAAAAGGGGTAGAGGTGTATTAAAATTCATGAATGCACATGAATATTATGTTAAATTTATATATCTTACAGTTAACATACAGTAAATACCAATTATACAGGCAGATTATATCAGACCATATCACTGCTGCTTATAAATTCCCAAACTTTGGGATTGTTCTATTTTTTAAATATATATATATATATATATGTATACATGTCACATTTTCTTGTCCTGAAAGATTTTCCTTTACTGGTACTATAATCTCCTTTGGCAAATAGATATTGTGGCCATAATGATAAATTAATGAATTAATTTATTAATAAACAAGGAATCTCAATTCCTACATTAATAATATGATGCATTGCTAAAATATTCCCTTTAAATCTAGTTAAAATAAACTTACGATTCTCCAAGTTCCTCATGAAAACTTTAGATATCAGAGAATTGACTTGATCACTTGGTTCATTCGTCTTGTTGTTGAAACTGTGGAATCTGCCCTCATATTTCTGAATGCGTTTCTTCAAGGTTTCAGTCTCTTTAATGATTTGATTTATGCTCTTATTTTCATCATTGAGTTGATCTTCTCCAGTGAAGAGAATCCAGGCTTTCTGCATGCGTTTTTCTCCCAGTAGCTCCTCAATCTTCTCCACCGCTTCTTGATCTTTTTCAGTGAATCTGTCACACTGGAGAACCATGAGATACGCACAGAGACCTGATTCACATTTCTGCAGAAACTCTTCATATTTCCTAAGCTCTTCCTTACTCTCTGAACCAGAAAATCCCGGTGTGTCATAAACCGTGATTGGTAATTTACAAACATCGCCGTCTTCACCAGCAAAATCTTGAGTGACTGAAATGCAGCTTTTCTCTGATGTGAAAGCTTCTTTTCCCAGTATTGTGTTTCCTGATGTACTTTTCCCAACTCCAGTTTTTCCCAGCAAGACCAAATTCAAACGCAGATTGGACAGCACATTTGTCACCTCCATTTTTATTTCGTAGCCTATAAATAAATAAAAGTAAAATGGTGTAAAACAAAAAAATACATCAAAAACTATTTACTACTGGAAATTGCAAATGCTTCTGTTCAAAATATACTAGATGCTTTTGTTGTTACAATAACATTTTGAAGATCAAATATTTAAAATTAAGGTTAAGATTTGACATGTGATTATCATCTTACATATTTGTAAATATGTGATGTATTGCTGGTTATTGCTGGCCTTGTTCTTATTCAAGTTATCACATTTTTAGTTATCACATTTACACTTACAGTACACATACTATGGTGCTTTTTGCAAATAATTTATAATTAAAGTTCAAAGTAAAAGCAAAAAAGCAAAAAATCAGTAGGCCTTCACACCAAGGGGGCACGGTCGACCTTGCTGCTGGTAAGCCAAAGCAATGGCGTCCACTATCCAGTGAGACAACCTTTGCTTGGAGAGAGCCTTTCCCTTCGGCTTCCCACCATAACAGACAAAGAGCTGGTCTGAGGTCCTGAAACACTGTGTTCTGTCTAAGCACGGAGAGCGTGTACTGGGCAGAGCAGTGCCAAGGCTGGGTCTGCCTACTCCAGTGGCAGCGCTTGCAGGTTCACCACCTGGTCTCGAAACGTGGTGGTAGGAACCTTGGGCATGTTTCCAGGCCGGGGTCTCAGGATCACGTGAGAATAGGCCGGCCCGAATACTAGGCATGCCTCGTCAATGGAAAATGCCTGCAGGTCAACCACCCTCTTGATGGAAGCCAATGCAATGCTTCACTGATTGCAAGGGCTCGAAGGGGGTACTCCGCAGGGCAGTTAAAACCACTGAGAGGTCCCAAGAGGGCACGAGAGGAGGGCGAGGAGGATTCAGTCTCCTGGTTCCTCTCAGGAACCTGATGATCAGGTCGTGCTTCCCAATGGACTTACCCTCAACTGCAACATGATGTGCGGCGATAGCGGCAACATAAACCTTCAGGGTGGAGGGAGACAGCCTTCGCTCCAACCCATCTTGCAGGAAGGAAAACACGACATTGATCAGGCATATCGTGGGGTCTTCTCGGTGAGAAGAGCACCAATTGACGAAGAGGTTTCACTTCAACGCATAGGCATGTCTCTGGATGACGCTCTAGTGGAAGTGATGGTAGCCACCACCGCTGGTGGTAGGGTACTCAAACCTGCCTCGTCCCGACCAGGAGCCAGACATGGAGGTTCCAAAGATCGCGACAAGGGTGCCATAGGGTTCCCCGTCCCTGAGAAATGAGGTCCTTCCTCAGAGGAATTGGCCAGGGAGGTGCTGTCGCGAGGAGTACGTGTTTGGAGAACCAGATCCGGGTGGGCCAATGAGGCGCAACCAAAATGACCTGCTCCTCGTCCTCCCTGATCTTGCACAGGGTCTGTGCGAGAAGGCTCACTGGGGAAACGCATATAAGCGGAGGCCCCGCGGCCAACTGTGCGCCAGTACATCCGTGCCGAGCATGCCCTCGGTCAGGGAATAAAACAGGCTACAATGGGAAGAGTCATGGGAGGCAAACAGATCTACCTGAGTGTCCCTGAACTTATCCCAAATCAGCTGAACCGACTGGGGATGGAGTCGCCATTCGCTGGAGAGAGGCTGAATCCGTGAGAGCTCGTCGGCTGCACAGTTCAGGTCTCCTGGAATGTAAATAGTACGAAGCAACCTCAGATGCTTCTGACTCCATAAGAGGAGGTGGCATGCGAGTTGCCACATATGGCGGGAGCATTGATGTACGCTACTGTCGCGGTATTGTCTGAACAAGACTAGTACGTGCTGGTCTTTGAGCAACGCATGGAAGCGGTGCAGAGCCAATCGTACTGCCAGCAACTTGAGGCAATTGACATGCAGAAGGCACTGAGGTCCTGTCCCAGCCCGTGGTGGAAGCAACTGTTGAGACAATAACATGCCTGGAAACTCGATCTAGGGGCACACTGGCCCATGGGAAGCTGAGGTTTGACCACGGGGAGAAGGTTTGACGGCAGGTCAGAGTAACTGGTACTCGGAGCGTGCCCTGTTGCCATGCCCACCTCAGGACTCGATCGCGAAGCCAGTGCTGAAGCGGTCTCATATGAAGCAACACGAGCGGTGTGGCTGCCGCTGCGGATGCCATATGCCCCAGGAGCCTCTGAAATAGTTTCAGTGGAACTATACTCTTGCTCTGGATTTGACGCAGGCAAGTCAGCATTGACTGTGCGCGCTCGCTCATAAGCTGCGTGGACATGGTGACCGAGTCAATTTCCATTCCGAGAAAAGAGATCCTCTGCTCGGGGCAAAGTTTGCTCTTCTCTCTCAATAGGGCATCTATAATAAATACATAGATGCCCTATTGGCCGCTGGAGTGTACGTCAACGGCGCCGCCATATTGCGGAGGGCAACTTTCCCATACCTCTCATTACGGGAATTGAGAACGCCTGTTTCGTGCGCTGCTTGGGGCTGTACAAATCGCCACACAATTGAAAACAGGTCTCGGGGAATTACCTTTCACAAACAAGACTGAACATTTTCTTCTGGTTGTATTTGGTCATTCTATAATTAATAGTAACGTACATCACGTACAAACCACTGAAATCGGTTAATAAATGTAAACGTTATTATTGTTTTTATCCAGGAAAACCGCAGCTCAACCGTTTACTTGCATTTGTTCACAGCGCAGTCTTGCCCTCATCAAAATGGTGGACGCGTTTACGTATCGCAGCAACGCTCCAAAGCGGCCAATAGGGAGTCTATGTATTTATTATGTCTATGATGCTCACAAGCAATAAGCATGTCCCAGCCAGGTTCGTCACTTATTTGGTTCCCCCGGAAACATTTCCGTTGTGGTCTGTGTTATTTGCAGCATGTTTCTGTATATGGTTGTGTTATGAACTTTTGCAGCGCGTTTCTGAATGTGGTTGTGTTGTGAGTATTTGGAGCACACGTATGCTGTGAAACTGATGAAGATGTTTGCATGTGTTTTTTTTCTTCTATTTGCATGCGTTTTTTTTTTTTTTTTTTTTTTTTGCAAGTGTTTTCTTCAGTTGCAGCATGTTTTTTTATATTTGTACATGTACATTTTTGATTCATGAACAAAGTATTTAAGTTTCAGGTGTAAACATTTGTTTTAAATCACCTGACATGGAAAGTGTACCAACCAACCCAAACATGAAAGTAGTTACCAGTCTTTGAGAGATATCTACACAACCTTTTCACTCTGCCACAAGGATCATTAAGGCTCCTCTGGACGATGCATTATCATGTATACTGCAATTACCTTAATAATTACCATAGTAATTACCATAATAAAAGAGCCATTTTTGCAGTTGTGCCACCCTGACATGCAAATTGCTGGACAAATGTTTTTTCAATTATCTCAACAGCTTTAAAACTACTGAAATGTATCAAATTTGTTTATGTGAAAGGTTCAAATGATGCCATAGAATTTCGCTTTTTAATTTTTTTTAAATTAGACAAAAAAATAGATTTTTACATTTTAAAGACACCATTTTAAAACGTTTTTTAGACTGTTCATTTGTGCGCACAGTTGCTCAAGCTGACATTTTGGGGGGTTTAAGATTACAAATCATAAAATATCCATCCATCTTCTTCCGCTTATCCGGGCCGGGTCATAAAATATGTATTATCCTATTTAAATTTACTAAAAACGAATTTAAACAAAATAGGTTTATAGATTAAAGTGATGTATGTCATGAATTTATCAAATTATGTTAAATGGAAATAATGTGTGTGTGTACTGTGTATAATCATGTTTTGTTTTAAAATTGAATATATATATTATGACTGTATTTATTTATAAGTGCACAGGGCGCATAAGCATTGTAAACATTAAGATTAATGAAATGTTGGCTTGCTTAGTTGAGGACATTTAATATTCAACAATATTATTGATCTGCCTTAGGTGGACGATGACGCAATTTTCTTCTAGAAACAAACTTTGTTGTTTATTTTTCATGTAATCACTGTGAAGCTGCTTTGATATCTGTCACAATTTACAATCTCTTGACTTGACTAAACATAAATATTAGCATATTTTTAACTTTTAAACAACATTGATGTAACTACATACGCATAGGCTACTACATGTCAGTGTATTGTAAATCAATGCATTTATTGACTACAACCTACCAAAAATCACAGTTCTGCTATCTAACTCCATCGATTTGAATTGGCGGAACTATCTGAGGTCTAAACGAAATCACGTGACAACCTTGAACTTCCGTTGTCGCAACTCTCTCTATATATATTGCTATGGTTTTGCACAGTAAAAAAACACCGTGCTCAGCGCTTTAGCGTTAAAAAGACGCTCAGCTCCTGTTCCGCTCACGACGTTTTAAAAACGCGGCGCTCCCATTGAAAACAATTGGAAAAATACTCCAATCTAAAAACCAACACTTTATTTAATATTCCATCATATTTCATTCGCATGTCTTATTGAATAAAAAAACATATCTGCCTCAATTGAGCACATACGTTTATGTTTATGTTTAAGTGCATCTTAGAATTTCCATTCAATTATTTTATGTGATAGCCTAATCCACAATTCACATAACACTATAGCCTAACGGGCGCTTGTTTACTGTCGCTGGTTTGCTTTCGATTCTATTTTGTGTTGATGCGTGTAGAAAGAGTGTCCGATAGAACGCGTTCTATGTTTATGTTTATGTGTCTATGTTCTAAGAAAGTTCTCACTTGTAGGCCTACTTGTATGTGTGTAAATGTTTGGCCATTTATAATAAAACCTCAGAATTGCATTATTTTGCATTATGTTTATGATGACTGAGCGATTCTGACGAGGACACCAAAGGCACTTTATAGTGATATTGACCCAACTCCGTTTGCACACTGTACCGCTACTCATTTATATTATTCAGTGTACTTTTGATTCAACTTGGAATAAACGCCAGTGAAGAGAAATATGGATACACTTATTAAACCCAGTTCGCCTCATTCACACATTCGCTGTTGGTTGTTAATGTAATTGTATATCCTTACCTGTCCGGAAATGCACTTCAAGATGCAAGTGAAAATGCTGGAGCCTTGCGCTGATTAAAGACTTGACAGAGATGTTCTGAGGTTACTGCTTTCGATTTCAAATTTTTATGAGTTTAACAATGTTGAAAGGAGGAGCAAAGCCATGATGAGTGTTAACCTCAGACAACGTATGAATTAGACCCTCTATATGAAAAACATCAACATATTCTAATTGTTTCTGAGCTTGTAGCACTAAAGAAGACGAGCAGTTTGATACTGGGCTACTTGTATTGTATAAATCACGTCACAAAAACTATTGATTTTCCTACTATTAGAAAGAAATACAATAATATCAAACCACTGAGACTGGATCAGTTGTTAGACATTAATAATTTGAAATAATTTACTTATATTAAGATTTATTATTAAATGTTCATGGTTGATGCATGGAGGAGATCCAGTCAGATGATTAAGTCAAACTTTATTTCTTAACAACAGACAATCGAATAATAAATGAAGAGTAAAATTAATTCATCCATAATCAGGATTAAAAGATCAATAAATAAACATAAAATGAACAGTTCAAATTACTTCATATATTTCTAAGTAAAACATAATTAACACACTATAATATTCTTGCCTAAGGATAATTAAAGTTGTTTGAGGGATCTCTCTTTGAAAATACATTTTGTGAAGGAGCTATATAGGTCTAAATCCAAGATATGTTGAACAGAACATTATGCAGGTTTGCAGTATGTAAACCGCTTCGTCAAAGGGCTTAGTTCCTGTTTCCTGTTTTTTCTCATGAGCGAGCAGACGTTCTTGTGTGGTTTCACATCGTGGAGGGGGAGGAGGGGTGTGTCGTACACACATTGTTCGCTTAACAAAGTTGTTTATCTTAATACAATACACAATTCAGAACAACTGCAAAACATGTTCCCTCTGCAAGATGTTCAGCTAAGATGTTTATCACTTTATTTTAAGACACACTATAGCCTTCGTGGTAACGGAAACTTACAGACTGTTGACCTCAGTTCAGTTGACCGCAGTTCTGAACTGCGAGTTCAAAAGTTCACCCTAAGTGAATCAGCTATATTAAAGGCATAACGATTAATAAAAGAAAAACATTAAACATTTCAAATGCTAAATGGTGAAAAAATCAACATAATGATTTCTGAAAATATGAAGATTTTGATTAAATTATATTTAAGATATAAATGATAAAACATAAGAAAATGATAAAACATAAGCAATATATATATATATATATATATATATATATATATATATATATATATATATATATATATATATATTATTTTTCTGTTTCATCAATGATAAATGTATATTTTGTTTTATTTGTAATGTATCACTTGACTTTGACTAGTTTATACGAGGTACGTATGTGCAAGAAATTATGAAAAAGAACAGGAAGGAAGGAAGGAAGGGTTAGAAATAGACTTTCTTTTGACCGTGAAAACATTGGATTTATGTTTTTGGAATATTATTAATCTTTTGAATTTATCTTATAATGTAACATGATAAAGAAAAAGTAAACATTTATGCTGCAATAGTCAAGGATGTGTGAGCGGAGCAAACTGCGAGTTTGGGATTATTGCAATTGCAAAGGAAAGTGAAAGTAAACCAGGAGTCAAGTGCGGGCAATCACGGGATTTTGATATGTAGAGACATTCAAATTCGTTTCTTCAAATCAGTGGGAATTTGACTTGTTCTAGAAGCTGAAATGTAACTTTGCAGTTACGTTTTTTAATTTATTGATCTTGACTCAAGCTGCGTGCACTCCACAAGCGTCTCTGCATGTCGCCATTGGCCGGCGGTGAGCTCGCCTGCGTTCGTGCGCGTTACCATACTGGTTGCCTAGTAATGTTTGTGAGTGACGTTTCTCCATGATGTTGTAAACAACAAATCAGTTTTCTTGCCGCTACAAACAAACATTTTGGAAGGAAAAGTCGAAATGTAAATGGAATCAGTAGCCTACATAAAATAAATGCATAATATTAATAAACAGCTCTTTGCCATCGCAGCTATTTAACTGCAGCAAACGGGCAAAGGCCGGTCTATCTGAGTTCACGAAACCATTTAGGCTCGGAGTCAGCACGGCGAGTACCACGGAGACATATCATAAATTATAGGACAGTTTCTGACTGCTAAAATAAGCTTCTCATTCATCTTGCCTCGGTCGGATTCGGACTCGGTACAGAAGAGTGCGCTCCACTGACTTCACTTCTATTGGTTGTCGCTCCCGATAGTCGCTCTTCATTTGCATAAAGTTTAACATATCTCAACTTTGGAGCCTGCATCTACAGTCCCGCACCCAGAGTCCCGCATTCTCAGACCCCTCGTTTTTTCGAGACAGCGCCTCCTATCAAACTGGATCGGATAAACATGTGAAGAACTTAAGCCGAAACGTGAGTATTGTCAATTTTATTTAGCGAATCATACTCATTCGATTTCTTTTTTAAATTAAACTACTTTATAGCTCATCGATACACCAACATATGAATAGTCCATTTAATATTTGTAAAGATAGTGTGTAACAAAATTTAAGCCGTTAATGTATGTTTTTTCGCCTTTTTTCCCCGAAAATATTTTGATAGCTAACGTTAGCCAACCTTTGACTTTTTGAAGCCATTGTAAAAATTTGATTAAAATTAGTTGACATTAAAGTAGACCAATTAAATACATTAAGTGTTAATATCAAAGAATGTCATCATTAATTATTTAATAGTGTTTAATAATAAGGTGTTCCTCTGTGGCCCTACTTATCACCCTAGGTATGCTTGTAATTTGCATTTGCTAAATTTTTTACATTTATTATTACACAATATTTTTGACAATGGCATTCATATTTTATTTTAGTGAAGTCGAGCAATTTGACAGAGCGATTACAAAAAGAAGGAAAAAAGAGGGAACATTCACCTACCAGAAAGAAATAATTTGACCTTATGCATTTACATTTATTCATTTAGCAGACGCTTTTATCCAAAGCGACTTATAAATGAGCTTTTTTAATGCAATTGAAGACGAAAAGTAAAGTCACTAACACAATTCTTTCTTCCTTTTGTCTTTGCTTTGTCCTGTTTACAGCCAGATGGTGTTTAAGTGATCGTTAAATAAAGTATACAATTGTTTATTATTGTTGTTTTGTCTATTCTTATTTGAGTTTTGCTTCATATTCAAAATATCAAAAAACAGGTTTTGTAATGTTAACATGGTATAATGTTAATTAGAGCATTATAGGTTGAACTGAAAGAAAAATTGGATTTTGAATAAAAAAAAAACATTATAGCAATATCCCAGACAGCATTTACATCTGTGCCAGGTCCGTTTTCGAATCGGCAGATCCGCGCAGCAGTCGCACTCTATATGCAGATCTGCACCAACTCTGCGCCAGACTTGTCTGTAGCTTCGACTGTGACAGTCCGTCCGGCGGGTGCGGCGCCGATCCGGGGCAGCTGCGCAGACCATGCGCGCCACAACTGAATTGAGTCCGCCCGGCGGGTGTGGGCCGGATCCGCGCGAGTTGCGCAGACCATACCCGGCGGGTGTGGGCCGGATCCGCGCGGGTAGCGTAGACCATACGCGCCACAATTGAATTGAGTCCGCCCGGCGGGTGTGGAACGGATCCGCGCGAGCTGCGCAGACCGGACGCGCGGGCGCCACCCCGCATAAGCCCGCTGGCAAGAGTGGAAGGATGCAGGCTGCACCATCTTTGCTATTGGTAAGTGAATTATACAAGTATAATTTAGTAAGTACATTATAAAAGTAAACTGGTGTTGATGTCATGTTAGTCTGTTACATAATTATATTAAAAATAAAAGTTTACAAATGTTTACACTGACATTCTGACAACCCGAGACGTGTCAGATAACATTAAGCTGGGTAGTGCTAACGTAGTTAGCCTAGGCGGTTAACTGGTAGTAGGCTATAGATTATTTTAAACATCCACAACTAATAGTGAACATAGGCTCTAAGGCTGAATCGGCGATATTTGCTTATTATTCACCAAAAATGCTGAATATCGTGTCCATTGTGTGTTAAAATCGTATAGCCATAGCCATAACTTAGCCTACTCGTTACCAGCGGTGACCGCTGCTGCAACAATAACAAATGAATGACTTCCCAGTTCCCACGTCCAAAAATACATTAAACTAGTTCAACATCAGTATATCAATTCTCACTGTATTATACCGGCTGTAGAGTGCGACACGATACGTTAGCTATCAAAATTATTAATGTTGAGCTGTTTGTGAAATAACGTTAGGCTAAAGCGGTTTTTAATTTCCATTGACTGATTATTGCAGTGTTCGGACATATTATTTATAGGCCGTTAATAACTTAATTAGGCCTATACTTCATTGTATAATCGACCTAAATGTTTTAAAATAATTTTCAACCTAAGCCTATTATCCTTGCAGCGTGTCTGTTATGCGCAGTTAAATTATTGCGTGGCAAATTAATTATAATAGCCTATCAATTTAACAATAAAAGAAGGCCTTCCCTATTAATAATAACAATAATAGTAGTAATACAGTCATAATTTAATAGCCTACATAAATTGGAAATGCTAAATCCTCTTAAGACGATCGAGACACGGCAGGCAAAAACATCGTAAAAAAATATTTTTCTTCTCAATAGGACAGGTTCAAAATTATTTTTCCATTGGCATTGTTCACATATTATATGGAGAAATAATTACAGAGGGATTTATGAATATCTTGTTATCCTGTAGCTAAATCAGAATATAGGCCTGTCAAAAACCGTAAAGTTTTTTTCGCCATGTTTTTTTGCAATAAAATGTTATCAGACTAGGAATAATATATTTACAAATCCCGTTTTCACATTGGAGCTGTGAGTGTAAATGTTCACGTACAAGTATGAATATTTATTGTACAAGTTCTCAAATTCACATAGGTGCTCTCGAGTCTTGATACTCTTTTACCTAATACTACTCACTCCACACCACTTTAGTCACATTTATTATTTTGTGCAAGCATTTTACTATAATGTCATGTAATAAAGACTTTGAATATTGAATCTAATATTTACTCTGTTTCTTTGCTTTGTGTGTTTTTTGTACGTCTTACAGGAGCAGTGTGAGGAAGAATCGCATGTCTGACAAAGCCACCGACACCGAGATAAACCAGCACACCATCGTGCCCGGTCACACCCAGCTAATTAACAATAAATGACATGAGAGTGCAGTGTTCACATTAGGTTTTTTTTTTAATCTTATTTTATTTTATATTGGTTTGTATTGCCTTTTTAAAATAAAAACGTTGTTTGAAAATTACAAATTGTCTGGGTGTTTGTGCCTTAATTGTCTGATAGCCTAAATATGAATCACAGACCAGGGCCAGATGAGCCCCAGATGTAAAATATGAGTCACGGATCTGGGCCAGATCTGCACCACATGTCATGGCATTAATAACTGTACTGGGCCAGTGCTGGCCCAGATCTGTCTCTGATCCGTAATTCCAACCTGTTCCGGTATTGGGCCGTTGGAAAGAATGAGCCCGGCCCAGGTCCGTTTAGCGGATCTGCGCCAAATGCTAATGAAGACCTGGCCCAAATCTGGCCCAAATTCATTTTGCTGTCTGGGATAATATCACATAATATTTTTCAGAAGATAGTTCAATCTGTAATTGTATCCCTTCCCTCAGTAATTTTCTTTCAATTACATCCACGCTCAAAAAATAACTACTGGGTAATTTGTTAGTCAGAGAACACTGAGTTTTTTTTGGCACATTCGTTAAGCAGGGAACGCAAATATTTATTTGGATAACTTTAAATAAAATGAGACCGTAATATTGCATCCTATTGTTTTCAATGGCATTTGGATAAGGGTGTTATGCGAGCGAACGCAGGACTCTGTGTGCAGGTGTTATACGATCTTCTGAACAGCAGGAGGCGCTGTCTCGAAAAACGAGGGGTCTGAGAATGCGGGACTCTGGGTGCGGGACTGTAGATGCAGGGCTCCGAGCAAGGGGGTAATCCATCGACCGGAAGTTGAAGCCGGCCGCGTGCCGCCATCTTGTAGCAGAACTTCACTTGCGTTAGCATTCCCATTGACTCCCATTCATTTTGGCGTCACTTTGACAGCGAATAACTTTACATCTGAGGCCTTTAAAGACTCCATTTGTACATTATTTATTTCTAAAGACACACAACAATGTATAAAGGGCTCCATTACCCTCTATGTTACATTATGGCCCCGTAGAAACAGTTTTTGTAAAAATAGGCTAACGATTGCGTCATAACCACTCGACCCTCTGTCGCACATGACAGAAATTACCGTACAGACAGGAGGAGAAGCTCGCAGGCAATCAATGCATTAACTTAACATGGCGTACTGGCGTTACATTTTAAAATAAATACTACAAATTACTTACTCCTGCTCACTCACGCCAAAGAACTCTTTGCTCAAGCTCGCCGTCTCTGCAAGATTAACGTTGGCAGTTTTCACGCACAGCTACTAGAATATTTACATCTGTCAGACAGTTTGCTCACGTCATCAAGTTTAGTTTGAGTCGGTTTGAGTCTGCGCGTCAGGAACGGAAGTGCTAAAAAATCTTAAAAAATGGGCTTCAACTGACTCAACTGAGTTCCAATGAGATGGCTCTGTCCACTTCTTATACTGTCTATGGCTCCGAGTCTGCAGCTTCATAATGTTGTATATGGGCCCAGGAAGTTTTACGCCCCTGTTGTTCCTTATGCATCCAGTAGGGAGAGCCTGTACAGCGACAGCTGGAGCTGGAACAGCTTGTTGATACCTGTTTTCTTCACACAGATTTTCAATGGCTGCTCTTGCTGCTCCTGTTACATCCTAAAACGTTTACTAAATGTTTTGAATATTTTATGAATGTAAAATAATGACTTGCCATCGAATGAGAAATATTGTATAACTGTCCTATATAGCCTATAAAACAAAGATTTTAGAGTGCACTGCTATTATTTAAAATGAAAACCTTCAATATCAAATTGACTGACCAAGCACTGTCACACAAAAAAAAAAAGAAAAAAAAAATTGCAAATGGGTTAATGTATGAAATCCAACAAGCTGGGTAAAAATATCTTAGCATGTGTTCTGTCCAATATTTACTCAGCGCTGGGTTGCAAAATAACCTAGAAATTGTTGTTTTTAACCCAGCATGTTTTATAGTGTAGCAGAACTCACATTGTGGTCATAACATTGTGGTCGGTGGCCCTTGGCTTTGTTTTGTTGGCAGAATTTGGCCCTTGGTGAAAACTCATTGAGGAACTGCTATATAGATCATAAAATACTCTTAGATGGACTACAACATTACACTGGTTGGGACAGGTATTAAGTTTAGATGGTACCTATCAGACCGTTGCCATTTTGTCTTTTTTAACGGGGAAAAATCTAAGATAACGTCAGTAAATTATGGAGTGCCACAAGGATCTGTGTTAGGCCCTCTGCTATTTTCAATATATTTGCTGCCACTTGGTAATAGTATAAGAAACCTGAAATTAGTTTTGACTGTTATGCTGATGATCAGTTATACATAACATTTTATCACATCCAGATGAAATCTCTAAATTATAAGTTGACAGAGTGTGTTAAAGATATAAAATATTGGATGACCTGTAATTTTCTTTACAGAGGCTTTGTATATACAGTGAAGAAAATAAGTATTTGAACACCCTGCTATTTTGCAAGTTCTCACACTTAGAAATCATGGAGGGGTCTGAAATTGTCATCGTAGGTGCATGTCCACTGTGAGAGACATAATCTAAAAAAAATAATCCAGAAATCACAATGTATGATTTTTTAACTATTTATTTGTAAGATACAGCTGCAAATAAGTATTTGAACACCTGTCTATCAGCTAGAATTCTGACCCTCAAAGACCTGTTAGTCTGACTTTAAAATGTCCACCTCCACTCCATTTATTATCCTAAATTAGATGCACCTGTTTGAGGTCGTTAGCTGCATAAAGACCCCTGTCCACCCCATACAATCAGTAAGAATCCAACTACTAACATGGCCAAGACCAAAAAGCTGTCCAAAGACACTAGAGACAAAATTGTACACCTCCACAAGGCTGGAAAGGGCTACGGGGAAATTGCCAAGCAGCTTGGTGAAAAAAGGTCCACTGTTGGAGCAATCATTAGAAAATGGAAGACGCGAAACATGACTGTCAATCTCCCTCAGACTGGGGCTCCATGCAAGATCTCACCTCGTGGGATCTCAATGATCCTAAGAAAGGTGAGAAATCAGCCCAGAACTACACGGGAGGAGCTGGTCAATGACCTGAAAAGAGCTGGGACCACCATTTCCAAGGTTACTGTTGGTAATACACTAAGACGTCATGGTTTGAAATCATGCATGGCACGGAAGGTTCCCCTGCTTAAACCAGCACATGTCAAGGCCCGTCTTAAGTTTGCCAATGACCATTTGGATGATCCAGAGGAGTCATGGGAGAAAGTCATGTGGTCAGATGAGACCAAAATATAACTTTTTGGTCATAATTCCACTAACCGTGTTTGGAGGAAGAAGAATGATGAGTACCATCCCAAGAACACCATCCCTACTGTGAAGCATGGGGGTGGTAGCATCATGCTTTGGGGGTGTATTTCTGCACATGGGACAGGGCGACTGCACTCTATTAAGGAGAGGATGACCAGGGCCATGTATTGCGAGATTTTGGGGAACAACCTCCTTCCCTCAGTTAGAGCATTGAAGATGGGTCGAGGCTTGGTCTTCCAACATGACAATGACCCGAAGCACACAGCCAGGATAACCAAGGAGTGGCTCTGTAAGAAGCATATCAAGGTTCTGGCGTGGCCTAGCCAGTCTCCAGACCTAAACCCAATAGAGAATCTTTGGAGGGAGCTCAAACTCCGTGTTTCTCAGCGACACCCCAGAAACCTGACTGATCTAGAGAAGATCTGTGTGGAGGAGTGGGCCAAAATCCCTCCTGCAGTGTGTGCAAACCTGGTGAAAAACTACAGGAAACGTTTGACCTCTGTAATTGCAAACAAAGGCTACTGTACCAAATATTAACATTGATTTTCTCAGGTGTTCAAATACTTATTTGCAGCTGTATCTTACAAATAAATAGTTAAAAAATCATACATTGTGATTTCTGGATTTTTTTTTTTAGATTATGTCTCTCACAGTGGACATGCACATACGACGATAATTTCAGACCCCTCCATGATTTCTAAGTGGGAGAACTTACAAAATAGCAGGGTGTTCAAATACTTATTTTCTTCACTGTATTTCTCTTAGATACAAAAAAAAGTGAATGAAGACAGATCACTTTAATACTGCTGTATGTTTTATGTGTATTTGCTTGCCTTTATGAATAAAGTTTCTCACTCTGAGGTTCAAGAGTCTCTCCATGTTTTAATACATTTACTGTGTCAAGCTCCTACTGGAGGAATACAAACTTTATATACATTTTAAAGAGCTTAGCAGTGTGCCACAAATATGGTTTACATTATTAAAACATTATTTGTAAATATATACAGTACTATTAGCACAGTCATTTTATTATTGTTTGTTTTTTATCCACAATAATAAACAAACAACTTCCCCAGCTTCTCTTTTAACCTGAGAAAATACTGATTTGGGAAACATTATAATATACTTTGAGAACACAGTGAAATACATAAACACAACATATCGATGCTCCATTTCCTCCAACAGGCAATGATTAAGTGTTTAAATCTGTAGTGTGATGTGTCTCTGTGGTCTCGTCTGAGGAGCAACTCCTCCATCTAGTGGCTCACCCTGAACTCACATGTTATCAGGAGTTATTTACTCAGTCTCTCCTGTCACTGACTCGACTAGTTCTGTCTGATTGGTTTTGATGTTAAGCTGGAGTGTCCTTTGCTTTCTCACAAAGGAATTTCTTCACAAACATGCTATTTTACATTTCTTTTACATTGTGAACACAGAATTTCTCTTTTTGGAAAAATAGTTTATGGCTGAATGGAGTTTATTGGTCTTTTCTTGTCCTTCCAGATCTTGTTAACCTCAAACTGAATCTCTTGTGAAGTCAACTTCTGTTATAAGGCACTTCTGTGTTTCTCTGGTTTTCTGGCCTCAACAATAGCATGGACGCTTTCAGCTGTATGTTTGCAATTATGTTCACTAATGAATTTTGTTGTAACAACACAGGCGGACATTATACATGTGATTTATTGGCTTTTGAGTCAAATGAATCCTGAAATGGTTTTCTCTTTTATTTTATCTACACAAACATCTGTGTGTGTGGTTTGATCTGTCGGTGGATAAACAGCTTCTGCTGGATGTTTGTCGTCTCTGTGTGTGTCAGTATAGTTTGTGGCTGAAGTGTTTCTTCATTTTCTCTCCTGCTAATAAGAAGCTCACAATCTTCCACATAAAACATCTTTACACTGAAATGAAAGCTTTAGCATAAGTTCTGCCGGGAAGACTCAATTGTTATGTCACTCATTACCTTCTCATCTACCCAATCGTGCTCTAATACTTGTGGTATAAAGGATAGGTACTTACACATGTCTGAGTTCGCAGATGCTGACACTTTCATTCACCTCCACCCTCCCCAATACCACCAGGATGGTCCCTTCCCGTACCTCACGGGGTCGGCTGCGCCCCTGCCTTCGTCTTCAGGCAGGAAATGCCGAGTCTGGACCCTCGGATTGCCAGCTATGGACGGGGCCTACGCCAAAGAACTTCATATCATAATATTGCTTGCTGGGCTGTTAATAAATGGTTAATTGTTACAGTATTATTCTCCCGAGTCTTTCTGGTAGAAATAAATTGAATCCATCAACAGACAAATAAGAGTCAGAGGTCAAATATGATTGACAGCTCACAGCACTAAATAACACATCAGTAGATACAGATATCTAATCCAATATTTCACTCTTCTGCTATTAGTTTTCATTCAGGAAATCATTTGAAAATGTAAGATCATCAAAAGCTTGTTGATGTTGGTGATGTTAAAGGAGACGGATGTGTGAGCGGAAACTAACTGAGGTTGGGGGAGGATTCACACACAACCAGATAAATATCTCAGTTCAGTCTTTCAGATCAATCTGAGTGTTTCAGACATTAAGAGTTACTATCGTGGGCTTTTCAGTGAACCGATGAAGAAAATGTTTCATAGTTTTGCTGTGTTTGTGTTTGTGGCGTCTGGATGGTGAGTTTAAATGTGTTTTTATGACTTCAGTTGTTTCTGTTCTAATGTGATAAATTACTGGTTAAATTAATTAGAGAAGATTATCATTCACTGTTAGTGTCAGCAACGGTGGCTATAGTGAATATAGTGAAGCGCACATCTCAGAAAATAACTCAAAGAACAGTCTTTATCTAATAATCCACACAATACACAGGAGAATCATGAGGAGAAAATCAGGGAACTTCGAGCTGCGTGAAACGCCCCTGCGTTGTGCGTCATGAAGCACGTATGGAATCAGTCCAATGGAGAGACGGAACGTCATAGGCGGGTGACGTCATCGACCAGGAAACTATAAAGCACCCCGAAAACCAGTAGCGTGGCCAGAAAAGAGACTTTGGGTGTGCATCTGAAAAACTGGGTGTGCCACATTTATTGTCAGATTACTGTGCAAAATTATTAACCATAACCATGCTCCACATAACCATATTAAAATATAACTATACATTACACTCAGGATCACCAACAACATAGTCATAACATAGTGCCTATGGAGATGCTGGGATCACAGCAGCTGCTGTTTGCTGATTGGTTGGCAGTACGAATGTCGAAACGAAAATAATTTAAAATTTAAATGACAATTTAACCTTTTGAGCGTTATGGCACCATAGACTATATTGGATTTTTATTTTTGTGACCCTGAGAGTATGACTTAGAATGTTTAGTGACGTCACAGAACTGCCAATTTCAAACTGCTTTCGGAGACGGACACGCTCAGCACTTGTCATATCACAACTAATATGCATTGTTTTCAGCCACATAATGTTTATTTTAGGTTTCAGACATTTAAATACACAAGCACTAGTAAAGCAATACATTTGGAGTTAGCAAAAATACACTGATGTCTAGTATGGAAGCAGCAATAACAATCTAGAGCTGGGCGATTTTTTTTTCCCTAAAGAAATCTGCGATTTTTTTTTATTTATAAAAAACTCGATTTACGATTCGATTCGATTCGATTTTTTTTAAATCAAGTAGAATTTCTTTAACTCTGTGTGTTGAACTGATAATTATTATTTTGTGTTAAACACAATCTACTAAATACAGACACCTTCATTATAAAGATAAACAACAAATCCAAAAAATAAATGATCATAATCTATGACAAAAATTCTGTTATAAACTAGATTAGTGGATAATTCAGCAGTAAAATTTAGTCTAGAAAAATCCCAAGTGCACAATAAGTGTATAAAATATGAACATTTAGTGGAAAAAAAAAACATTTAGTGGGGATAAGAACACTAAATCTGGTAAAACGTTACACATTGCTCTTTGATCAATTATTATGTAGCCTAGTCTACTATAAAATTGAGACATGTTTTAAATGTATAGCACAGCTGTTTAATGTTTAACCTATATTTTTTGTTGTTGTTGTTTGAATTAGTCAATTATTTTAAATAAAATGAAAATCATTAATTATTTCATTATTAGCCTACATAATATAATTTCAACAGGCTATATTTTTTTAAATAGAGTCGGCTCTTCAGATATGCGAGCCAGCTCCCGTCGTTCACCTACAAGAGCCGGCTCATTCGCGAACGACCCATCACAGCGCGCAGCGCGTCGAGTCGAGCCCACACTGAACAGTTCAAAGCACAAAGGATATACATATTGATGTGTAGTGTATAATATACAGTATCTATCTATGCAATATTTTGAGCCTTTTCTTTTAACAGTTTTAAATTTCAGTTACTGTGCGCTTGAAGAACAATAGTGCTCTGACTCTATTGTTGTGATCTAGACGCCCGGTAGAAAGTAACATGATTACAGCAATAAAGTCTAGCAAGATAAAGTTGTTTTATGCGAAACCATAGACCTTTATCTACAGATCAAGTATAATAATAGTAACATTGAATCAGAGATTTTCCGTAACCCTACCCCAGACCTAAACCTACCCATAACAGTGCGTGTTATATTGACGCTAAAGGCTACCATGTGCGTAGTATTTCGACGTTTTGTCATATGGCGTCACCTATATGACGCAAAAGGATGAGAATGCGTTGGACTGTCGTACCCGAACTGCGGAAACCCTGAAGGAAGATTTGGCGAATGCAAAATGTCTGTACGCTATAGCTACTGAAGAGGGGGAGAATTTTTTTTTAAAAATCGATTTTTTTGGAAATATGAATCGATTTGACCTACCAACTCGATTTTTTAATCAAATCGATTTTTCCCAGCCCTAAATCTATTCAAATGTAATTTGCCGATATGTTTTATTTATATAGCCTATCAGATACATGGTCGAGACTGTTTTCCAAGATGGCTCCTGTCTGTATTCGTGTAATTTACTGTCCTTGTAAAGTATCTTCTTATTAAACTGTCTATACACTTACAAAGTTCTCAATGCTTCGGTTTGCATGTAGGGACCCTCATTATGCTACCATGTTAGTGCTAATTTGAGCCTTGTTAGTGGTATTAACTAACGATCTCTTTTTGCTTATTATATGCCCCATATACTAGCGTTATAAGCTAAATTGTTTTTAGAGATAAAACTCTTTACATTCGATTATCATGAAAACAAATATCAGGGAACAATTTAGTCGGTACCAATGTGTTATTACACCCGAGGTTCATTTTGCGCCGGAGTTCTCCTTTAAGTTTTCCTCTTTTTTCCCTCCTTTTTTATTATGAACTATTTAAAGATATTTAGCCTTGTTATTGTTCTTTTTTACTGTGTATAAATATCATATTATGATGTACACAAACCAATGATCTTTATGTTTTCTGTTTTGTCATTATGATTGTTCATTGTTAGATACAACTATGGTATATTTCCATGATCTTGTATGTAGGCTAATAAGTTCTCTCCTTTGGAGATCTCTCCTTTGGAGAAAACTGTTGATTTTATACTCGAAAAATGGAAGTATCGCTCCTCAAAAATTTAAATTACCTCAGAATGAATTGGATTGCAAATGCTAACCAATACTTAATTATATTACTTTTTTATATACTAAACATTATATAATTTAATAAAACAAGCAAAATGTAATTTGTTTTGTCATATGATAGTTATGCATGAATACACACTATAAATGCAGTGAAACATCTCAATTGTCAGTCTAGCCATGAATTAATGCATTAAATAATTATATTTTATATACTGACACAAATAAGAAACATGAATAAATGATTAAAAGAACAAATAAAAGTAACCATCACAATAAACAAATGCATATACAAGACAACAACACATGAAACAAAGCTTTATTCAGACTACAAGCATGTATTTACAGGCGGTGAACCGCACATCATAACATCTCAACACAGCGGATCCCATTCTGGGCTTTATCCTGATGAAGTCACCAGAGCTGAGCCGTGCCTTTGTGCCGAATTTCGACCCCCTGCCAAATTATTACCCCCCTCGTTGAAGTCAATACCTGATTGCCTAATCCTAACCCCACCCCTAATCCTAACGCCTCCCCCACAGCTAATCCTAAACCTACCAATGCTAAGGGGGTAATCATTTAGTGGGGGTCGAAATTCAGCACAACACCGGAGCTTGTTGCTGCACTTCACAATATGCCGTAAGGGCAGATGGAGTGATGGAGGGACTCATAAGGGCAGATTCAGGGACTCATAAGGGCAGATGGAGTGATGGAGGGACTCATAAGGGCAGATGGAGTGATGGAGGGACTCATAAGGGCAGATGGAGTGATGGAGGGACTCATAAGGGCAGATGGAGTGATGGAGGGACTCATAAGGGCAGATGGAAGGACTCAAAAGGGTAGATGGAGTGATGGATGGACTCATAAGGGCAGATGGAGTGATGGAGGGACTCATAAGGGCAGATGGAGTGATGGAGGGACTCATAAGGGCAGATGGAGGGACTCAAAAGGGTAGATGGAGTGATGGATGGACTCATAAGGGCAGATGGAGTGATGGATGGACTCATAAGGGCAGATGGAGTGATGGAGGGACTCATAAGGGCAGATGGAGTGATGGATGGACTCATAAGGGCAGATGGAGTGATGGAGGGACTCATAAGGGCAGATGGAGTGATGGAGGGACTCATAAGGGCAGATGGAGTGATGGAGGGACTCATAAGGGCAGATGGAGTGATGGATGGACTCATAAGGGCAGACGGAGTGATGGAGCGTCTCATAAGGGCAGATGGAGTGATGAAGCGTCTCATAAGGGCAGATGGAGGGACTCATAAGGGCAGATGGAGTGATGAGGGACTCATAAGGGCAGATGGAGTGATGGATGGACTCATAAGGGCAGATGGAGTGATGAGGGACTCATAAGGGCAGATGGAGTGATGGAGCGTCTCATAAGGGCAGATGGAGTGATGAAGCGTCTCATAAGGGCAGATGGAGTGATGGAGGGACTCATAAGGGCAGATGGAGTGATGGAGGGACTCATAAGGGCAGATGGAGTGATGGAGCGTCTCATAAGGGCAGATGGAGTGATGGAGGGACTCATAAGGGCAGATGGAGTGATGGAGGGACTCATAAGGGCAGATGGAGTGATGGAGCGTCTCATAAGGGCAGATGGAGGGACTCATAAGGGCAGATGGAGTGATGGAGGGACTCATCCATAGGACCGTTTCCAGGATTCAGCTCTGGGCTCCTCATCCTCAGTGCTCATGTAATACCCCTGAAAAGAAGTATAAAAAGATAAAAGAATAAATAAAACGAGCGCTTCAGTGATGGCTTCCTGGTCGTCGTTTTTACTCTTGAATGAAGCACATCACGGGCGCACGCGCTACTAAGCCGTGCGATGACGTCATCACACTGGTATGACAAGCAAAAATAATTTAATAAATGGACATAACACTCTTCTTTTTAAACAAAGCACAAATAAGCATTTAAGCAATATCAACAATATTAGAAAAATAACATTTACAAATTCTACAATGCATTTAAAAAAAAAAAAAAGATAAAATCCACTAGGCTATATCACACCCACACCAGTCTGCAGACATTTCAGATCCTACAAAAATGCACAAACATCATACAAAATTATTTACAGCACATTTGTCAAATGTAAACAGTGTTGACAACAGTGAATTATCCTGCATAATAGCACACATTCATCACTCAGATGTCTTTTTCATGTTGTGATTTGCTCATCTGCAATACAATATTTTTCTTACAGATGTAAATAGACATTTTAAATAAGCGTGTTTAAGATTTATATGGTTATGTAAATCCCCTTTAGAGACGTAACGTTACGTGTGCTTACTGGAGCTCTCCTGTTAACTAGCTATTCATAATAAAACATGTTTTTACAGCAAAATCACAACTATACTATACTGTCTAACTCCTTTACACATTGAACAGTTAAAACGTTTAGTTTAACACATATGATTTAAACTCAAGGAACCGTGTTTACTCACCTTTGAAAACCCCCGCGTCGCTGCAATGACGTATGCTCTCGAGTGGCCTCCTGGGATAGAAGAGAATCCATTGGACGAGCACTCACAAATCTGGGCTGAAGCAGTAGATCATCCGGGAACTTCTCGCCTACTCTTTTATGAATACTGATGTTTCGAACGTACTGCTTCTTTCACGTACTGTTTTCGCCAACTATATAGTAGGAAAGTAGGGATATTCGAACGCACTATCGTCCAAATCTCGCGATAATTAGTAGGGAAGTATGCGATTCATTCTGAAAACATTCCTCCAAGATTTTGGTCCGTATTGACATAATCGAATCATGTAGCCTAGTTGCTGCAGATTAAAAAATTACAATAATCAAATCCAGCCCTGAACGCCAGACCTTGTCAAAAGATATCCGTTTTATCTGGTGTAAACCACATTTGGAGGATAAGGACACGTGTGAGAATGCTATTTGTTGATTACAGATCTGAAAAGCTCTTCGGACTGACACCTTCCCTCTGTAACTGGGTGCTAAACTACCTGACGCACAGACCTCAGTCAGTCAGAGTAGGAGACCAGACATCAGGCATCTGAACTGTGAGCACAGGGATCCCCCAAGGCCAAAATCGTGTTGTTATTACTGTGCACACGACAATAAATATATCTTGAATCTTGAATCTTGCTGGGTCACTTCATGCCTAAACCAGGACCCCTGTTGTCACCCGGAAAATCAATGGAGATATTAGATTACTAGATTACTATAGATTACTATTGTGGGCTTTTCAGCGAACCGATGAAGAAAACCTTTCTAAAAATAGAGACAGATAGACTGAAGCTGGGGGGGTGTCCTCAGACGCACACAGGCACACACACACAAGCCAAGCACGCACGCACAGACACAACCTTTTAGCGAATTCCATCATATAAAGACATTACTAAGATGTATTTGGTATATTTGAGATGCTTGTATGTTGGCTATGTCCTATGGTATTTTTATATGATGTTATCATAGTATTAAAGGAATTATAAATGCTTGCAATTATGCATTGAGACGTAACTTCGCAATCGTATACTTGTTGCATGTCTTGTCTGATACCTTTAGAATCCCCTGGATCTGACCAATCCATTTATATAGATAAACATACTGTAAAATGCATAATCACATGTACACGCTCTTTTCGAAAGGAAAGTATAATTTCTAACTCAGTCATAAAACATGCAAACGAATGCAGTGACAAGACAAAGAGAGGCATACTCCCTCCAAAGGGAACAGTTGCCCATTGGCTCACACACCTCCAGAGGGCGTGACACCTTCACACTTTAAAATCACTGAACACGTGATTGTGCAATTATAGTTCTGTCCAAACTTAAATGCGTTAAAGTGTGTAAATTCCTTGTTGGCTCTGAAGGTTCAGCTGTATTAGTAACTGTGTTTTTCCTGTGTTTCCATTTCCCTTTCTTCTATATGTTCGTTATTAAAGTGTAGTTGCATATTCTAGGTCATTTTATTAAACTCCATTATACTCTTGATTGTTTCTGTTCGTTGATCATAAAGCAAAGCCTCTTTGATGTGTGATCTTAAGCTACAAGCTTGTATTGTTAAGTAAACTGATTTGATTAGTAAACTTACGTTAAGAATAAACCTTTTTAAAAACTGATAAAGCGTATCAAACAAAGCCGTTCGGCGGACGAACTGACTGGTTGGGGTACAGTTAATTCAATTAAGGTATTCTGAAAATTAATATAGCCGGTCTGCATATGATGTATATTCTTAATTAATTACAATTTGTTGTGTTTAATTATCTATATATATTTGAAGCAGTGTACTATATAATCCCTTTTTGGGTGATTTTATGTATGGTTAATCTAGTCCACGTATCCAATAGTTGTTGATTATGAATTAATAAGTATTGCATACATATTCCCCAAACTTTAACAAGATTCCCTACATAGTCTCGCTCCCTACTCGTCAAATGTCTGACGCATGGTCAAGGACCCATGTTGTCAAATGTCAACGAAAGAGGTGTCCACTTTATGTTGTTTTTCGTCGCGGGGGTCCATCAGATAGACATTCATGTTAACAAAGAGGTGTACCATTTGCGTTGTTTTTCAACGTGGGGGTCCGTCAGATCAACCTGGTCTCACAGAAAATACATGATTCAGCTGGTTACCTGATTTCATCAGCATGACAATGTCACTCCGAGCCTTGAGATGCTAATCCAATCAGCCTGATTAGGTCAACAAAAGGCCCAGCTGACCTTTGAGATGTGACAAGAGGTTAATGTCCGAAACCTTGATTGCCTCAAAATGGAAAACAGTGTGCAGAACTTTCTCAGTTAAAATACTATTGTATTGGAACCTAAAATAAACATTTTAATAAATTTGTAACCCTACACTGGGCCTACACTGGGGCTACGAGTAAGGCCAAATTTGAGTCGCTTCACCGTCGCCTCGATCATAAGAACCTTCCGAGAGAAAAACAGGTAGATGTACTTCAGACTGCTCTCTCCTGTAACTTTTGAGAGCTGTACTATGTGCTGTTACACACACATGTGTACTGTAGCTGTTGCACTATCTACTGTAATAAAAAGAAATGCATCAAATTGCCTCACATAGGGTTTTTGAATGCTTCCATTTTGTAAAAATGATGTGTTACAGTTACAGTAATCAGTACTTCTATTTTTCTAGGGCACAGAGATGAAACGTAAGAAGACTGCCAAATATTTCAGTTGAAGCGTGGCAGCGGGGAGCAGGCATGCGAGAGGACTTCACCCCCGCTGCCTGACTAGGGCCAATATAGCCTGTGATGCTGACGAGATTCTCTGGGCCTGTCCCAGACCAAAGACGGGATGCTGAGGCGGAATAATATTTTGTGTGTGTGTGTGTTATACTGTGTGGTACATGAATAAATAGAAATGGGCCAATGTATCCATTGATTGTGTCTTATGTGTTCATCAGAGCCCGATCTCATGAAAGTGCGTATCAATACCACGAATGTTATTTCTCGTGCCATTTATACGCCAAAAATAGTTTTTGCGTGCATATGATACGCAGTTTTCACGTGCATATGATACGCACTTTTTGGCGTGTAATACGCACGCACCCCTCGTCGGCCCTCCCCCTAATCCTACCCAAGCGGTTTTCAGTGCGTAGCATTTACACGCAAAAAAACAATTTTGGCGTATAAATGGCACGAGAAATAACATTCGTGGTATCGATACGCACTTTCATGAGACTGCGTTGGTTCATCATGTGAAAAGGTTTGTAGGGGGGGACGTTAAGGATTTGTGTTTACTGTTTTGAGAATACGAGGGATGGTTTTAAAGAAATGTGTTTAAGCAATCGAGAAAAACTGTAAAGTAAAGAAATGCATGTTGAAGAATATTTAGAAAAGAGACTAAACTAGGTGAACTAGAGGAGCAAATGAGAAAGAAACCACCACCAGTATCTTGCAGAAAACACTAGAAGGAGCGGCATCAAAACAGGATCTGCGTATTGTCTCAGTGAGCTTTTATTATGTTTTACACATGCAAAGATGATTTAAGCATTTTCAGACCTTTGGAAATATCAAGCCTGTTTATTCCTGCTTGATTTACACTGGTTTGGACTTTGTTCACTGCTTGTGTGTTGTGCCTTCAGATAGGCTGTTTGCTGATCGCCTGAACTTCGCCTGTTCCTGGTTTTTAGTTTATTCAGGGCCAGAATAAATAAAAGATAAAAACAAAAAAAGTAAGATCAGCAAAAGCGTATTGATGTTGGTGATGTTAGAGACGGATGTGTGTGTGGAAACTAACTGAGGTTGGGGGAGGATTCACACACAACCAGATAAATATCTCAGTTCAGTCTTTCAGATCAATCTGAGTGTTTCAGACATTAAGAGTTACTATCGTGGGCTTTTCAGTGAACCGATGAAGAAAATGTTTCTCAAATTAGTTTTGCTCTGTTTGTGTTTCTGGCGTCTGGATGGTGAGTTTAAATGTGTTTTTATGACTTCAGTTGTTTCTGTTCTGGTACCATGTGATTAATTACTGGTTAAATTAATTAGAGAGATTATCATTCACTGTTATTCTCATATAGAAATAATTGAACTGTGATTATACTGTCAGATCATGTTTGAATTCAGATCTAAACTCAGTTATTATGGAGATTCACTAAAATAAAATAAATATGAAGCTCCAATAACCAACAGCATTAGTTTTAGTGTGTAATTACTCTTTTCTGAAGTAAAAGTCTATTTTTTATTTAGTTATTGGGCCTATATATACACTCACCGGCCACTTTATTAGGTACACCTGTCCAACTGCTCCTTAACACTTAATTTCTAAGCAGCCAATCACATGGCGGCAACTCAGTGCATTTAGGCATGTAGACATGGTCAAGACAATCTCCTGCAGTTCAAACCGAGCATCAGTATGGGGAAGAAAGGTGATTTGAGTGACTTTGAACGTGGCATGATTGTTGGTGCCAGAAGGGCTGGTCTGAGTATTTCAGAAACTGCTAATCTACTGGGATTTTCACGCACAACCATCTCTAGGGTTTACAGAGAATGGTCCGAAAAAGAAAAAACATCCAGTGAGCGGCAGTTCTGTGGGCGGAAATGCCTTGTTGATGCCAGAGGTCAGAGGAGAATGGCCAGACTGGTTCGAGCTGATAGAAGGGCAACAGTGACTCAAATAACCACCCGTTACAACCAAGGTGGGCAGAAGAGCATCTCTGAACGCACAGTACGTCGAACTTTGAGGCAGATGGGCTACAGCAGCAGAAGACCACACCGGGTGCCACTCCTTTCAGCTAAGAACAGGAAACTGAGGCTACAATTTGCACAAGCTCATCGAAATTGGACAATAGAAGATAGGAAAAACGTTGCCTGGTCTGATGAGTCTCGATTTCTGCTGCGACATTCGGATGGTAGGGTCAGAATTTGGCGTCTACAACATGAAAGCATGGATCCATCCTGCCTTGTATCAACGGTTCAGGCTGGTGGTGGTGGTGTCATGGTGTGGGGAATATTTTCTTGGCACTCTTTGGGCCCCTTGGTACCAATTGAGCATCGTTGCAACGCCACAGCCTACCTGAGTATTGTTGCTGACCATGTCCATCCCTTTATGACCACAATGTACCCAACTTCTGATAGCTACTTTCAGCAGGATAATGCGCCATGTCATAAAGCTGGAATCATCTCAGACTGGTTTCTTGAACATGACAATGAGTTCGCTGTACTCAAATGGCCTCCACAGTCACCAGATCTCAATCCAATAGAGCATCTTTGGGATGTGGTGGAACGGGAGATTCGCATCATGGATGTGCAGCCGACAAATCTGCGGCAACTGTGTGATGCCATCATGTCAATATGGACCAAACTCCCTGAGGAATGCTTCCAGCACCTTGTTGAATCTATGCCACGAAGAATTGAGGCAGTTCTGAAGGCAAAAGGGGGTCCAACCCGTTACTAGCATGGGGTACCTAATAAAGTGGCCGGTGAGTGTATATATAGTAGCTATATATATATAATTTTTTTTGTTTTTTGTTTTATTATTCAATTTATATATATATATATATATATATATATATATATATATAGTTGTGGTCAAATATTTGCATCACCTACATCAAATAATTTGTAAGATGTAAAAAAAAATCTTCTTTTAAAAAAATCTTTTTGCAAATAATATTTTTCCAGGACATCCAACTAACCATATGTTTATTAAATTCATTCATAATATGCACACATTCGTTCTTAATCTGATGCCTGGAATAAAAACGATGTTAATGTTTCTTGTCTCATTGCATTCAGTTATTAATTACAGTATATGAATCAAGTAAATAAATATGTCAATTCTAAACAGCGAAATTTGACCTAAAAATTTGTTGTTTGCATTATTAAGAGTTTTTGTAACACTTTAGAATATGGATCCTTCGTTAATGAATAACTACACAAGAACCAATGAGTAACACAATATTAACAATCTAGTAACTATTATTAACTAACAAGAAAATCTGATTAACAAATTAGTAAGTAATAGCGCACAGATGAAAGTGGAAGTTCACCAGGGCCGTGCACAGACATGTTGAGGGGCAGTGGCTTAAACCAAAAAAGCAGGCACTATAAAGAGTTTGACTGAGGCAGTATCATCTTAATACTGTATTAATACTTCTGTATTTTTAAAATGAAAATATTGATGACAGAATATTTATTGAACAAACATTTGTTATATCATTTATCAAAATAGACCCACAAATAGTATAAACTTTGCTAAAGTACCAACTTAGGCATTATTAATTTAGGTAAAGTATTTATCAATACTGTGTGTCTTTTGTACCGTGCTGGTTTTACCCCGTGTGTACCTCCTACATCATTCATTAATATAACAAACCACATTTATGATCTATTTTCACACAAAATCTGTTGCTCCATCAATTTCCAAACATATATTTTTCTGCAATTATACACTATGGAAGTAGTGAAAAGCAAATGCTTCTTTATGGTGTGCTTTTAGCCCCCGGGTAACCTACTATACTAAGGTACTATTCATTTAGCCCTTCACGCATAGTGGTCACTACAGTGGACAGCTATTTAAAAAGCATTTTCTTGAATTTGCAAGGGTTTTGATGGCAAAGTTGCACATCAAACTCTTCAGTGGACCCTGGTGCACCATTGCAACCAAGTTGTAAGCCGTTGTGTTTTGATTTTTCCCCCTCTAAAGCAAGATGGCCAATGGTCAGTCAGACAATATCAGTTGCTAGGAGACTCTTGTAGATAAAAAAAAGTAAAGTAAAATTTTTCAAGTTTTGATTTTAGATTGGGAGAAAAATCTGATTAATCACCTGTCCACTATAGTGGACCTCATGCATCAATGGCTATATTTCAGCTACAATTCATACTTATACTGTGAATAGTGTTTTTGAAAATACTTAATCTGCAGTAACTTTTTTTGACTGTAAATAAATGTATTTGTATAATTAGAATGTAATTTTCATTGACATCGAAAAAAGTTATGTAATCACATAATTTATGTGACTTGTAATGCATTACTTTACTCATTTCATCAAAAATGTAATCTAATTACGTAATGCATTACTTCTTAGATCAAAACGGAATCTGTTTACGTAATGAATGTTGCTTGTAATGCATTTATTTACTCGTAACATCAAAAAGTAATCTGAATGCGTTATGCATATTACTTATAATGCATTACCCCAACACTGCTCATTTCAGATGAGATTGAAAAAAACGTAACGCTAGGTTTTCTCAGAAGAGGTAAGTACAAATACTTTCGTTACAGTACTTGCGTAGATTTTTTTGAGTATAATTAAAATGTGGTACTTTTACTCTTACTTGAGTAGAATAAAAATAAAGTATTCAACTTCGCTACATTTATTTTTCACCAAAAGTACAAAGTACTAAGGTACTAGTTTTACAAAGGTGCAGACAGAGCAACAGGGCAAGCTGACATTTGACACTTTTCAACTTGACTCGAGTGCAAAACCAATCAAAACTTTCAATTCGGTTGGGGGGCGGGGCATTCAAAGCGCGCTTTGACATTCAATCATTGGCGCTCGTGTTTTGAATCAGTATCGCCAAAGTCCTTTTAGGCAAGTCATGCCACTCGGCCGCCATCTTGGCAACACCTCCGGGCAGATATTTGGACTAACAAGACCAGGCTCCTATCTAAATGAATGGGGAGAGAGTCAGAACTGCACTTTCACTGGTCACTGGGACATAAAAACGGCATGTATAGAAACAGCAGTAAAATATGATAAAAATCGCTGAAAAAGTTTGATGACTTTGCCCCAAAATAAGGTTTAAAACACCTTTTCCCCCACAGGTTATACTTTACTACGCATGTGCAAGGGTTCACGACACCAACTTCATTTACGTCTCTATCCAGAATACCAGTCGCCAAATCGTCTCCGCTGTCGTAAACCAGGAACCAGACGATAGGCTTAAATGTTTCCCGGCTGTACTATTAAAAAGCAGACGATTGGCTTTCCAGAAGGAGGGGCGGGGCATGTGCATACAACCGCCATCTTTGGCGTTACGGGTTTTCCCTATATAGTTGTATTGAGGATTAAGGAAGTGACATGTCTCTATATAAATAGTCTCTGGTATCGCTAAAGTTTCAATATTTCAGTGAATGTAAGTGAGCTATGCTAATATTCTGATTTTAAATTTGAATTATTAGCAACTCCTGAAATACGTAATAATCCCATTGATAATACCAGAGCACTGAGCAGTTAAAGCAAATATAAAAATCGGCTCATATCATGGACACAGTTATTGCACTGACGGAGCAAGAACAATGTAAGTGTCTAAAACGAATGCACTGCTCAATTAAATGGTAAAGCTCGCCCTTAACAATACAGTTAAACTAAATGTACGAAGCAAACGTTGTACAAAGCTGAAAAAACCTCAACAACAGTGAAATAAGATTGCATGATTTGTACTTAAGTACGCATTATTGACTGACCTGTCAATCCGAGGCATGTACAAATGAAGTTCGTTACAATGGCAACAATGGCCTCCCAGCACATTATCGGTTGAACGAAAAAAAACTAGTTTTTAATTAATGTTAACCCATAACCCACTTTTTTTATTTTATTTAATTTTTTTACTGGCACTTTTTTATAGGCTACGCCTGAGCTAGGCCTAAATCTCTCTCTTTTTTTTTAATGGGTCCTCTCACTTAATCTTCTTTGCTTTCAATTTTGAAATTATTCAAATGAAAACAAATGATCTTTCCTGGACTTACTTTTCAAAATCACAATACATGTCAGTCATGTTTGAAATTGGTTTCATGTTGCTTCTTATCACAGAGTGAGAATATATTATTTGATTAAATTTAATGATACAAGCAATGTTGATTGGCATTGCATTAAAGGGTTGAGTGTTTATAGTGCTCCATATCACTATCATCTTCCCATTTTGGGTAAAAATAGAAAAATAATCCTAAAGTAATTTGTAACGTATTACTTGAGTAGTTTTTAAGCAAACTACTTATTTACTCTACTTGAGTCATATTTTTAGGCTACTCAAGTAATTATTACTTAAGTAGCAATACTTTTACTTGAGTACAATTTGTTAGTCTTTCCACCACTGTATTTCGCCTATAGTAGATTAGATCAGGTTAAATAATTTGACTGAACAAGAATTCTAATTTTCTTTCCAAAATTGTTAGCACTATTTGAAGACCAGGAGCGAAACATTACCGACAGAAATACAAAAACAAATTGCTGTCTTTATTTAGGCTATATTGTGGCCACGCCCCTGGGTCTCGACAACTGCATTTAAAAATCAATTTCTTTAAAATTACTCAGTTGATAAATAGACAGCATAGGCCAATTATTAACAGCTTTCCCAAATCATAAGTCTGCTGTGCTATTACATATTAATAATGTAAACAACCTATTCGTTTACAGTAGCAGTTAAAATGTTAATGTAGTGCTGGTCATTTGTCCTGCATTAATTATTGAGTAGTTTTGCATGAATTATGAAACTTTTTCAGTAGTTCTCTGGGAAGCATTAAAAAAAATAGTAGATATTGATAAGTTAAAAGTGAAATACCACTTTCATCTGTGCGCTATTACTTACTAATTCGTTAATCAGAGTTTCTTGTTAGTTAATAATAGTTACTATATTGTTAATATTGTGTTACTCATTGGTTCTTGTGTAGTTATTCATTAACGAAGGAACCGTATTCTAAAGTGTTACCGAGTTTTTTTTTTTTTTTTTTTCAAAATGCTTAGACACTTAAAGTGGAACTTGAGGCTCACTCAAACCATTCACTCGATCTAATCACTCATGTATCTTCAGAACAAGTCTGCAAAACTGCAAGCACAGTATATGCTTTACACTCAGTTTGAAATTGAAATACAAACTTTTGGCAAAACTCTAAACACAATTCTCTACATGCCACACTCATTTACTGATGGCCACACCCAATGATCATGTGTGAAAACACTTACACATAAATTGATCACATAGAAATCAAAACTCAGTTTTGAGAAAGAAAGAATTTATTTTTACCCCTTTGAATTTCTGTTTATACTATATACACTCACCGGCCACTTTATTAGGTACCCCATGCTAGTAACGGGTTGGACCCCCTTTTGCCTTCAGAACTGCCTCAATTCTTCGTGGCATAGATTCAACAAGGTGCTGGAAGCATTCCTCAGGGAGTTTGGTCCATATTGACATGATGGCATCACACAGTTGCCGCAGATTTGTCGGCTGCACATCCATGATGCGAATCTCCCGTTCCACCACATCCCAAAGATGCTCTATTGGATTGAGATCTGGTGACTGTGGAGGCCATTTGAGTACAGCGAACTCATTGTCATGTTCAAGAAACCAGTCTGAGATGATTCCAGCTTTATGACATGGCGCATTATCCTGCTGAAAGTAGCCATCAGAAGTTGGGTACATTGTGGTCATAAAGGGATGGACATGGTCAGCAACAATACTCAGGTAGGCTGTGGCGTTGCAACGATGCTCAATTGGTACCAAGGGGCCCAAAGAGTGCCAAGAAAATATTCCCCACACCATGACACCACCACCACCAGCCTGAACCGTTGATACAAGGCAGGATGGATCCATGCTTTCATGTTGTAGACGCCAAATTCTGACCCTACCATCCGAATGTCGCAGCAGAAATCGAGACTCATCAGACCAGGCAACGTTTTTCCAATCTTCTATTGTCCAATTTCGATGAGCTTGTGCAAATTGTAGCCTCAGTTTCCTGTTCTTAGCTGAAAGGAGTGGCACCCGGTGTGGTCTTCTGCTGCTGTAGCCCATCTGCCTCAAAGTTCGACGTACTGTGCATTCAGAGATGCTCTTCTGCCCACCTTGGTTGTAACGGGTGGTTATTTGAGTCACTGTTGCCCTTCTATCAGCTCGAACCAGTCTGGCCATTCTCCTCTGACCTCTGGCATCAACAAGGCATTTCCGCCCACAGAACTGCCGCTCACTGGATGTTTTTTCTTTTTCGGATTATTCTCTGTAAACCCTAGAGATGGTTGTGCGTGAAAATCCCAGTAGATTAGCAGTTTCTGAAATACTCAGACCAGCCCTTCTGGCACCAACAATCATGCCACGTTCAAAGTCACTCAAATCACCTTTCTTCCCCATACTGATGCTCGGTTTGAACTGCAGGAGATTGTCTTGACCATGTCTACATGCCTAAATGCACTGAGTTGCCGCCATGTGATTGGCTGCTTAGAAATTAAGTGTTAAGGAGCAGTTGGACAGGTGTACCTAATAAAGTGGCCGGTGAGTGTATATATATATATATATATATATATATATATATATATAGTATATATGTGAATGTGTATATATATATATATATATATATATATATATATATATATATATATATATTGTATGTGTATATATTTATATATTGTATGTGTATATATTTATATATTGAATTTACATACAAGCTACAATATAGATTGTTTCACAGCAGCTTCACAATAGTAACAAATTGAAAACTAATTCTCCTGTAAAGCAGCTCTAACAAGCCAATAGTGTCATTACTCAGCTCAAGTCACTTCAGTGTTGACTCAGTTTAGTTCAATAACTGTAACATTCATCAATTGTGCATGCATACCTATATATACAGCGTAATTGTGCACATGCATGTACGTGTGGCAAACTCCTGTACACACTGCACTGAACAAGCAAAAGACACAAGAGAGTAGTGTTTAACATCTTTTACATCTGTGTGTAGTTTGTGTTTGTTCTTTAGTTTCGTTAAGTGTTGGAGAAAGGGCATTGGCTGTGACAGAGGGAAATTCAGTCTCTCTAAACTCTGGTCTCACTGAAATGAAGGATGCTGATGAGATTGAGTGGAGGTTTGGAGATGAAAACACTTTAATAGCAGAAATGAACAAACGGGCCGACAGAATCACTGTATATGATGATGTTCTTGATGGGAGATTCAGAGACAGACTGAAGCTGGACAATCAAACTGGATCTCTGACCATCACAAACACCACAACTGAACATGAAGGAGATTATAAACTACTGATCAACAGTGCGATCAGAGAGAGTTTCAGACTCATTGTCGTTGGTGAGTTAAAAAATGTTTACACCTCTTTTTTATGACAAATTTGAAATTAATTCATACACCATTTAGATAATTTTTTTGTTTTAGGATATTGTTAATTTATTGTTTAATTTAAGCTATTTAATGTAATAAACCATTTGTGACACACCGTCTTCCTGGTTTTTTTATGTGTGTTTGATGATGCAGTTGAAATATCAGTGATGGAGGGAGATTCAGTCTCTCTAAACTCTGGTCTTACTGAAATAAAGGATGATGTTGCACTGTAATACTCACCTTTTCAGTTAATAAACTAGTAAACTTTATATCCGTAAAACCACTCCATGAGCTGTCATAAAGTGGGCACACTTTAATTTCTGCTGTGATCAGTAACGTTAGGCCTATCGTTCCGGAGACTGTAAACTGAACTGTAAGAACATCCTCGAGTAACAATGTAAAAGTGAATTTAGCACAAAAAAAGGGGCCCTTAAACATTCACCGTTAGTGTCAGCAACGGTGGCTATAGTGAAGCGCACATCTCAGGAAATAACTCGAAGAACAGTCTTTAATCTAATAATCCACACAATACACAGGAGAATCATGAGGAGAAACACAACCATGTAACGTAGACGATACCGGACGATGAAATGGACAGAACGCACTCGGTTACCTAATGTAATCTCGGTTCTATCTAGAAGAGGGAAGTTAGCTTACGCTACGGGTAAAGTCATCTTTTCTCGAGATATTGAAGCCAAAAATTATCCTTAATTTTGTATTCATTGTCTACGCAGTGCAGCAGCAAGCAGACCTAGAGCAGGCGGTCTAGCGTCCTCATTGGCTGCCCTGCGGGAACTGCAGCAGCCTACCACTGAGCCCGGCGAGACGTCACGTCCAATGAAGGGCGCTCGCGGCCTCATCGCGTCTTAGCCCGCCAGAATGGGCGTGGCTTAGCCTATTTAAGCGGGGCTCAGAGGCTGTCTCCCTGGTTTTCATCGACTGAAGCGAAAATCGCTCGTGATGCGAGCACGGCAGGTTACGCAATACTCGTTCCCTCTTCTAGAGAGAACCGAGGTTACATTAGGTAACCGAGTACGTTCTCTTAGGAGAGGTTCTCTCGTATTGCGTAAGTTAGCTTACGCTACGGGAATCCTTTGTCAATGCCGTGCGCGCCAAGCATCCACTTCATGAGTCCCAGGGAATCCCGGGGATCCCAGATAAGCGGGGAATAAGGCGGCCAGCAACGCGGGCCGACACATGTACATAAGCACTCATAGGGAATACAGAGCGGCGGCGTCGGCCCGTATAAGCATATAGCATATTAACCCAACATAGTGCAGCTCAACCAGGAGAGCTAAGTCAAGTGAGAGTAGCCTGCGCACGATCAGATCTGGACAGAACGTACATCTCACTTATACTGACAGAAGTTTTGCCTGCAGAGCGGGAACTTCCATGTTATAGAACCTAACAAAGGTGGACGGACAGCGTGTGTAAGTCCCCCACACGTTTGACTGATGATATAGCAGTCAGAAAAACGGTTTTGAGTGATAGGTACTTTAGATCCACGGAATCTAACGGTTCAAAGGGATCTGCTTTCAGGGCCTCGAGGACCAAAGAAAGATCCCACATAGGAACCGACGGGGGGCGCGGAGGATTCATCCTTCTGGCTCCTCTAAGGAAGCGGATGACAAGCTAGTTCCTTCCTAGTGATCGGCCGCGCATCGACTCTGCGAACGCTGCAAAAGCCGTCACATGCACTTTAAGCGTGGAGGCGGGACCTCCCCTTATCCAACAGCTCTCGAAGGAAACTAAGCAACCGCGAGACCCCACACGTTCGTGGGTCCAGATTTTTGTCAGTGTACCATTTGGAGAACACAGACCATTTAGACGCGTAAAGCTTTCTAGTAGAGGGAGCTCTAGACTGCGTAATCGGGTATCCGTTGATCAACCATGCGTACAGACCAGCGCTCTGGATGGGGATGCCAGATCGAGCCGCGAGCTTGAGAGAGGAGATCTGTCCTCACCGAAATCGACCTCGGGGCTGTTTGTGACAGCATCTGTCGAAATTACCTTTCGATACGAGACAGCTCCCATCATCACTCCCCGCTGATACCAGTCAGCCGCTAACCAGGGCTGCAGAGCCGTAATGCAGCTCTGAGTCACTCTGATTCGTTCGTAGCCGGAGACCCAAGCTTGGCGAGACGCTCGAGCGTTCAGCCAGCGTTGTAGTGGGCGCATGTACAGTAAGACCAGCTGGAGCACTGCAGCAGCTGAGGCCATACAGCCCAGCATCCTCTGAAATGTCTTCAGAGGAGCGATGCTGCCCTTCTGGAAAAACACGAACACGGTGCACACGCTGTGTCGAGAAACGAGCCGTCATAGCCACAGAGTCCAGTTCTATTCCTAGAAAGGAAATTGACTGGCTTGGCAGTAATGAGCTCTTGGTCCAGTTGACCTTGAGACCCAGGCTTTCCAGATGACTGAGGAGCATTGTTCTGTGAGATAAAGTTCTATCTCTGACTGTGCCAGAATCAGCCAATCGTCCAGATAGTTCATAATTCGCAAGCCCTGATTTCTCAAGGGGGGCGAGAGCCGCGTCGTGCTACTTCCACATTCATTACCAGCTCGCTGGCTGCCGAATACACCGCTGCAGTAACCTATTTCTAAGGGGACTGACAGGGCAAGATATTTGGACAGTGGTCCGGCCGCTGCGGGAAGGACTTGACGTGCTCGCGTTGCTGCGAGGACAGAGGCTGAGCTGGACGCTGCTGATCACGTGAGTGGCCTACAGCTGAGCCGGAGCGTCGCTCCTTGCTGTCAGCGGCGGCGTCCACATTCAAAATATTCATCTCATATTCAGCGGCGGCGCAGGCGGGAACGGGCAGCTGCGCGTCCGCGAGGAGGGGCGGGGAAGGAGAGAAGGAAGCACGAGGAAAGGGTTCTGGCGAGCTTCTGGGCGCCAAGTCGGTCTCCGGTGGCCTCTGGGAGCGGCGCTTCTTCCTGCGCGGCCCGGCAGAGACAGGCGGAGTGGCGGCGTCGGCTTTGAAGATCACAAGTCGAGCCCGCAGGGTGGACATTGAGAGGTCTTTGCACTCAGGGCAGCCGCAGGAGAGTGCGATGGCTGCGTGCTCGCGGCCCAGGCAGAGAGCGCAGATGAGATGGCGGTCTCCGGTGCTGAGTGGGGCTCGGCACGAGCCACAGGTGGAGCGAGGTATTTTGATAAAAGCGCGCTCTTTTAGATATAAGAGTGTGTGTCGTGGCGGTGAGCACACACAGAGAGAAGGCTTAAAAGGATACTGTCGCCGGATAGCGTTGTAGGCACGGGTTGCTGTAGGTGGCGAAGACGGCCGGCTTCTTCAGACGCTTCCTGAGCTTGCTGGTCGCTTGTTTTGACGGCGGCGGCTTCTCAAGATCCAGCGATGCAGAGAGCTTCGCTGAAGAGATGAAAATCAGGAGACAGCCTCCGAGCCCCGCTTATATACGCTAAGCCACGCCCATTCTGGCGGGCTAAGACGCGATGAGGCCGCGAGCGCCCTTCATTGGACGTGACGTCACACCGGGCTCAGTGGTAGGCTGCTGCAGTTCCCGCAGGGCAGCCAAATGAGGACGCTAGACAGCCTGCTCTAGGTCTGCTAGCTGCTGCACTGCGTTGACAATGAATACAAAATTAAGGATAATTTTTGCCTTCAATATCTCGAGAAAAGATTACTTTAACCGTAGCGTAAGGTAACTTACACAATTTGAGAGAACCTCTCGTAAGAGAACTCAGGGTTTAAACAACAGGGAGATTTTTGGAAGAACAGAAACAGGTCTGAGATTAATGAACTCATGGTAGAGAACACAGGCAAATGGAAACAGAGCAAACAGAGAGAAAACTAAACCTAAACAGAACAAACATGTGACAGAAACATATAGAAATAATTGAACTGTGATTTTACTGTCAGATCAAGTTTGAATTCAATCAATTAAATAAAATAATATAAACATGAAGCTCAGATAATCAACAGCAGTTTTAGTGTGACATTAAACATTACAGTAAAAGTGTTTAAGTTATTGTTTTTAGTAATTGTTCCATATATAAATCTATGTCTCTTTCCATTCATCATATTTTGTCTTTGTACTGCTGCAGAATATGATTAATTTCACATTTAAATTATTATAAGTATTTTAATTAAGCTTCATCAAACCAACATCAAGAGATTTTAAAGCTTTAATCTGTAAAAAACTCTGTTCTTCAGGTGTTTTACCGATGTATGTGCCAGTGATGGAGGGAGATTCAGTCACTCTAAACTCTTCTCTCACTGAAATAAAGGATGTTGATGTGATTCAGTGGAGGTTTGGAAAGACTTTAATAGCAGAAATCAATGTAACGGCCGACAGCTTCACTGTATATGATGATGTTCCTGATGGGAGATTCAGAGACAGACTGAAGCTGGACGATCAAACTGGATCTCTGACCATCACAAACACCACAACTGAACATGCTGGAGAATATAAACTACTGACCAACATAATAAGGAATTTCAAGCTCGCTGTCTTTGGTGAGTTAAATATCAGTTTCAGCTGTTTTATATTTTAATCAGCACAAAGATAAATTATTAATCCAAACTCCATTTTGCTTCTGTTGTTTAATGATGATATTCATTTCAAATTTAAATTTCAAACCATTTACTTTTGCAAATGATTGTTTTAATCTGTGTTGAACTCTTTTCCTGTTTGTTGTTCAGTTTGAATTAATGAGTTAGTGTCAGTAAAGGAGGGAGATTCAGTCACTCTAAACACTCGTCTTACTGAAATGAAGGATGATGTGATTCAGTGGAGGTTTGGAAAGACTTTAATAGCTGAAATCAATAAACGTGCCGACAGAATCACTGTATATGATGATGTTCTTGATGGGAGATTCAGAGACAGACTGAAGCTGGACAATCAAACTGGATCTCTGACCATCACACACACCACAACTGAACATCAACGTTTTCAGCTGGCCTTAAATATCTGATATAAGTTAAATATCAGTTTTACATGATTTATTTTTTACAGCTAAATTTGAAGAAGTATCTTATCATGACTAATTAGTGAGAATTACTGACTCTTTTACTGTTTTACATTAACAGCCAGATTTGTATTTAACTTTCTTGTAAATTGTTTTAAATGCTCTAATTTTGATCATCAAGCGTGAGTTCTGGCAGGACATGTTAGTCAAGCTCGCATCAGCTGATACGCGTCAACCTATACGAATGCAACGCCTATCATAGCATCCATATATAAGCTCCTTCAGTATTATCAGCAGCTATCACGTTTCTCAGGAGCTGGATAAATGGTGAAATCCGGCAGACAAAACCGTATCATCTCACAGGAATCGTGCAATCGGGAATTTAGAGAGGAATTCGTTCTCCAGGATTTCACCTCAGATTAATTTTAAGTTCATGAATTTGAACACGCATTGATCATAAGATGCCTGATCTGGAAGTGACCTGAGTTTGCATTGCTTCTCGCATCGCTGCATTATTGACACAGGACTCGCTGAAGTTATTCTGACAAAAGAACAAGTTCAGATGAGATCTGCACTGCCCAAATGAAGAGAAGATGTCACAGCTGGCTGTAATTCACTCTCCATTCATCCAAAGATTCTATAATATTAGTTATACTGAATGAGGGACTTTGATTCATCTCTGAAAGTCTTCACGAAGCTAAGCTAAGTTTCTTTTAATGCTCATTGCTAAAAGCTATCAGGGTAAGGACAACATGCTTGTTGCTGTAGCTCACTCAGGTAACTGTATTTATGTATAAAAAAAGGCATCCAGATATTCGCAGTCAGTTTGTGTTTGGGGGATATTGGCATATGGTTTTGTTTTGGGGGGTTATTGTCTATAAGCTGCTCTTATCTATGCTAGGCTGCATGGATGCGCTGGGAGTTCTTGCCCAGAACAGAAAAGAACCATATCGCCAATCCAAACTGTATGCTAATTGTCAATCGTATTTGACGATAGTGGTCCTGACAGAAATCTTGGTTCCTCTCGATGTTTCTTTCTCGTCTGCTTGAATATCTTCATTCATCCTCGTTTATCTTTATTCTCTCATGTTGTCCAGCTCGTCTGCCTGTTCCTGTCATCAGAAGAGACTGTTCTTCATCATCATCATGTTCATTGGTGTGAACCAGCAACCAGACCACACATCTGGACATCAACACACTCTGTCACCGATGTGCAGGTACGACAGCACTGATATTAGCATTTATTTCAAGGAATATTTTATTCTGATTGGTTCTGATAAACGTTGTCGTCCATAGCAATACTGTATTTCAGACCACACATTCTGTTTAGGTGCGACTTTCTCTTGTATCACACCACAGATTTGCGCTATAGACCTTATTCGATCTATAGACCTTATTCATATCAGCGGCATCTTTGATTTTTAATGGTAATGAAAGCGAGGCTGTGAGGGATAGACATATTCTTGACATCTCTTCAGTGGGTTGTACTGTTATTTAATGTGTTTTTGGATTGTTCTGCTAAGGAAATACAGCAAAATAACTTTCCAAAAAGTATCAGTGGACATAAAACTCATAAACAATAAAATTATACAGCTTTTTACAGCGAATGCTATTGAAAACATGGTTAAGTCTAATGCTTCCATATCTGTCATGGCGCTGCTCTGAATAAGGTCTATAGTGGGTGTGGTTTAGGTATTTGGAGAATCTTTAAGCAGTGAAGTGGCCTCTAGATAAGGTCTGGTCATCTACGATGAACCACACGAGTAGACAGCATTGTCTTTGTCTGATCATTTTTGTACGGCCACAATGACGAGACGCAGATATAGGCACTGATAAGGGATTCAACCATTTTAAGCGCTTATAATCAATCACATAATCCTTCCAGTAATGACGGGCGCTTTCTAAACACTATTTGTGAAACTTTTTGAAACCTTTGTGAATAATTTGTTTCTAACCAGATATTTGGAGTGTGTATCAAACTTCCAAAGTCACGTGATTTCATTAAACAAGGGATCATTACACGCCATAGCAGTTTAAAAATGATTCAAAATTTCAATGGTTCGCAGAAGGGTCTCACAAACCCATGAATGAACCAGCATCCGTATATGATTTTACCTAATTTCTGGTCAATTTGAAGAGTTCTTTGAACAGATTCACTGTTTGTTTTTTAAAATGTTGGTTCTAAAAACACTGAAGCTCAAACAGCATTAGCATTATTTTCAGTGTGACGTGATTGTCGTCTGAAGTGTTTTCTGTGTTTGATGTTGTGTGGAGCTCAATCACAATCGCCATGATAAATTGGCAGCAAATGTCTGTTATTTATTAATTGTCATGCATCAGGGTTGTTTTTCTCCTTTGACTCTTTGAGTTTGTGTTACAGGAATCTGAGATGACGGAGGCGATTAACACGTGTTTCACAGAACAATCATCAAACTCTCTGTGATTCAGTTTCCTCACAAATGATGATCTGATCACAACAACTGCAATGGCTTTAAACTCTATTACTGTTTCAAATATAATCTGATTTTTTTGTCATTTATATTTCCTTTAAGTGATCTTTGAGTTTATTGTGATCCTGAATGAAAAATACTGATTAAAGATTTAAAGTTTTAAATATTTAGTATTACATGTTTTTTTTTCTCCATATGTGTACTGTAGACAATACCATACAAGAGTCTCTCAGTGTATTATTACATGTATTATGTTGAGCACCTCCTGAAGAATATAGATTTATATTTGATTTTTTAGCAGAACGCAACATATACAGCTTTACATTATTTAAAACATAATTTGTAAACATTAGACAATATATGAAAACTTGTCCAACATGTCAATTAACAGGAAAGCCTAACAAGCCCATACAACCAGTTCACTATCCTATCCAGCTGTGGAACCACCATTCCAACACTTAGTGATAGACTTAGTCTGATACCCTCGTTGAAGTCTGGTAATGTCATGTTTTGGATGAAGCAGGGGAGGAAGTAGGATCCAAGTACAGTAGTGTTTTATTAAATAAACTCAAAACTTCATACAAACAACTCTATGATATATAAATTATATATGTATATATTTTTTTAAAACACCCATATATACATTTGGATGCTGCATTAAACAAATTCTTACAAGGGAAAAATAAATAAATAATAAATCAACTCCATAGCTGATTCCAACTGATCAAGGGCTTAGGACGTTCCAATTCAGCCCATTGCAGTTTCCGCCAGTAGTGGGTACTTGTGCAACGTAAGCATGGGCGGACCTGGGCCGTGGAGCATGGCAGTGCAGGGGACCAGGGAAGATCCGACGGTTCAGAGGGTAAGGGTGTGTCTGACGGTATGGTCACTGGTGTAAGGGTGTATCTGACGGTTCAGGGGGTAAGGGTGTATCTGACGGTTCAGGGGGTAAGGGTGTATCTGACGGTTCAGGGGTCCTGGGCGGACCAGACAGTTATGGGGTCAGGGCGGACCAGACAGTTCAGGGGGCCAGGGTGGACCAGAGAGTTCAGGGGGTCAGGGCGGACCAGACAGTTCAGGGGGCCAGGGCGGACCAGACAGTTCAGGGGGTCAGGGCAAACCAGACAGTTCAGGGGGCCACAGCGGACCAGACAGTTCAGGGGGTCAGGGCGGACCAGACAGTTCAGGGGGTCAGGGCAAACCAGACAGTTCAGGTGGCCACAGCGGACCAGACAGTTCAGGGGGTCAGGGCGGACCAGACATTCAGGGGGTCAGGGCGGACCAGACGTTCAGGGGGTCAGGGCGGACCAGACAGTTCAGGGGGTCAGGGCGGACCAGACGTTCAGGGGGTCAGGGCAGACCAGACATTTCAGGGGGTCAGGGCGGACCAGACAGTTCAGTGGGCCAGGGCGGACCAGACAGTTCAGGTGGCCACAGCGGACCAGACAGTTCAGGGGGTCAGGGCGGACCAGACAGTTCAGGGGGTCAGGGCGGACCAGACGTTCAGGGGGTCAGGGCGGACCAGACAGTTCAGGGGGTCAGGGCAGACCAGACAGTTCAGGGGGTCAGGGCGGACCAGACAGTTCAGTGGGCCAGGGCGGACCAGACAGTTCAGGTGGCCACAGCGGACCAGACAGTTCAGGGGGTCAGGGCGGACCAGACAGTTCAGGGGGCCAGGGCGGACCAGACAGTTCAGGGGGTCAGGGCAAACCAGACAGTTCAGGTGGCCACAGCGGACCAGACAGTTCAGGGGGTCAGGGCGGACCAGACAGTTCAGGGGGTCAGGGCGGACCAGACAGTTCAGGGGGTCAGGGCGGACCAGACAGTTCAGGGGGTCAGGGCGGACCAGACAGTTCAGGTTGCCAGGGCGGATCCAACGGTTAATAATTACTTATCTGCTTGAAGGATAACACCGTCTAACATCTATTTGAAGTGTGCGAGTAGTTGAACATGGATTTTCATGTGCTGGCAAAATGACAACGATTCAAAAGCACGATCACAGAACTGAGTCTGACGCCACATTGTTGTCACCACATAGATAGACTATCTGAGTACTAAATCTGAGTAAATGCATCTGGTATATCAACAAATAAAATTGAGTAGAAATAATTTAATATTTAAACATTTAAAAACCAATATTTATGAGTAATATTAGCTGTTTTTATTTATGAGAAATATTAACTTTATTTCCTCTAAAAAACCTTTGTAAAATAGTATTCCATACAACCACCAGTATACATGACATTGGCCTTTATTGTCAATGAGTACAGCAATACAGCATATTTTACACTGTTTTAACATACAATATTGCCTACATTTAAACTAATTTAACAAACATTTTAGAAGTAAAAATTAAACATTAAACATTTAGGTAGCTTAATTCAAGAGTAATTAACAGGCCTGTTATCCAATATCCCCCGTATCAGCGCTGGTCCTCGTGCCGGAGATGGACTCGCGCTCTGCGGGTGAACTTCGGACTCCAGACCGCCGTCTTGCGTTTCACTCATAGCAGAAAGATGCTGCGACACGACTGACTCCATAACCTGCCAATAAACAAACAGTGTAAAGTTCTGGGGACATTTTATCATCCAAATTAATTATATTCATTATCATTAGGAGTAAACTCGTGTGTTTTATGCAAGGCGTTTCAATCACGCGGAAAAAACAGGCGCGAGCCGCGCGACTCTCGAATGTTTAGGTTTCACATTAGACTTTGTATGTTGTTTTGCATTAAATAAAATGATTTAAAGCACAGTAATGATTTTATAGATAAAATAAAACACACAAACCTGAATTTCGCAGAGGAAATGCACCAATTCGGCGAGACTGAGAAGAAAAGAGGAGAACTGTTCTTCTGGAGACTGAAGAGTTCAAACAGCCCGCGCTCACTCAACCGTTGAGCTGTCGTCACGTCAGAGGGTGGGGGAGGGGTACATTGTTTTAATTGAGTAAACTTACTCAATTTCTTAAGTGTGTTAAATATATTAATAATATTGACTTAAATTAAGTAATTTTTGTGGTTCTTGAAACAGATCTGTTTAATTCTCAATTCTCAAATATTTTGATAGAAATTTCACAAATATATTAAATTTATTTAAAAGAAACAATTGGTTAGTCAAATACGAAATTCTTTTAGTGAAAAAAACTTATATATAACTGTAAATTCTAGACAAAATTAACTGTTGGATTTTTAGTCAATTATTATATGTTCAACTCAAACAATCAAGTAAATGATATTCAGAGACATTAAGTTAATACAGTTAATTATTACTGTGATATTTACTAAGCCCCTGAATTATTTTTTAGAGTGTATATGGGCACACACATTTGGCCAAAATCTCATTTTATAATGACAATTTATATAACAATTTATAATGCTACTGTATGCATATGCTATTTAAGTGTAGGATGTATTGGCTATGACTAGATGCTAGACCTCTCTCTCAGGTCCCACATGTCTCAGTCAGACATCAAATAAATAAAACATGAGCCTTTATAGACATAGTGTTTAGTACTTATTCAAATAACAAGATCTTTGTTTACCCTTGCAAAACTTTGTTCAGCTGCTGTGGAACTTCAGTTCATTCAGTCAAGATAGAGGGGGCGGAGTTATCAGATACAGGGGGCGGGGTTATCATATATAGGGGCGGGGTTATCATATATAGGGGGCAGGGTTATCAGGTTTACTGACAGTTCGAGGATCGAACAAGATTTACACAAGCTTTCTTAAAGAACTTTCATTGGCTAAATATTTGTAAAACAGACAAATGTAAAGGTTGACCAATAGCATTGATTTATTGAAGAAGAAAAAAAACACCACCACCAAAAAAAAGGGCACTTCGGAGTGTAAGGGCAAAAAGGGCATGTGCTCTGCACAGGTTGAGCCCTACCTTTGCATGTGCCTGCTAAAGAAGGTGAAATGGAGGCAAATGAGTGACAAAAGGTGATTTATTTTGACACTGTGGTGGAAGAGAGACACAAAGGAATGTGAAGTAATGCTTTAAAGGGGCACTTGGTAACTTTTTTAACTTAATAAAACTGTCTAGAAATCATTTGGATGGTTAAACAACCTGTTCTGTGAAGTAATGCTTTAAAAGAAATTGTGTGAAAGTGAAAACATCAGCAGAGCAGCTGTGAAAGACCAGACACGACTTACTTTTATTTATCCTGTTTTACAGGCATCTGTCAGCCGGGCCTGCAACATTATAATTGTGCATTATTTTTCTGATAGATGTAGGGTGTTAATAACTGTGGAACTGTCATCACAGGATCATTCAGCAGGAGGCGCTCAACGCTTCACAGGCTCTTTGTTTGACATGTTGGTTCACTAAAATGCTGATTTTTTAAACGTTTTTTCTAAGCCTTGTTACTGTTATATAGTTTACAGGATTGTGTAAGCTTGTCATACTTGAATTTAAGGAAACACTAATCCAGACCTACACTTCTCAGTTTTTTTCAGAACAAGAAAAGACCAAAGTAAACTCATGTTTCAACTGGAGTTTCAAAAGTGTTATTTTGCTCAGATTTGCTGAAATACCTCTGCAATCATAAAATAGAGATATGTTGTAAACCTAGATTTAACAACAAAAATCTCAGGTAACTAAATGCACATTCCTCAAAATTAACAATTTAATTTACAGGTTACTGCGTTTTCTCATTAACATTCACTCAGGAATTGTGGAAAAAATGTGGTTTGATCTGTCGAGTGAATAAACAGCTTCTGCTGCATGTTTGTGGTTGCTGTGTGTGTCAATAGTTTGCGAAAGAGCTTCTTTTTTTTTTCTCAAATACGATAAACTCTTTCACTGCACGATGTAGCCTATTATAATGCAGCAAGACTGACCACCAAGATGTGAGGATAAAATATCTGTTTGACTTTTCACATCTTTTTATGCTTATGTCATATGACCGTGTTAAGCAATATCACATGAGCAAGAGCGCTGTTTTCCTGAACATCAGCACGATTGCAAATGTGATATTGATTTTATGCAACAGTTCAACAAACAAGTTAACACCGAGTTACATTTTAGACACAATATTGTTTTTGCTTTTCCTCTGTATTCCATGAATATAGTTCTAAACAAAACTGCAGAATAGTCGTCTGTCTTCTCCCAATAACACGGTGTTTTATTACTGAATGAATTTGCTTTTTTGAAGGAATCAGGTGAAAGAGTCGTTAATAAATTCAGTCACTGGCTTTGTTCCTGAATCAGTCAGCTATTTTAAACGTATTGGTTGAATGAATGATTGAATCGAATTGAATCGAATTTCTTTATTGTCATTGTATTGCCAACTGTCCCCGTCCAACTAAATTTTACATTTGCAGCTTCTTCACTAGATGCAATAATTCGATAAATAAAAATAATGGTAAAAATTATACTAATACTAAGCAAAAAATAAGATTACCAAATAAATAAATAAATAACTAAATATAATAAATCCAATGTAAAAAAAAGAAGATAATAACAGTAGTTAACATTATTATACACAACCATAAAAAAAAATCTGTACAGAAATAGAGATTACAAAACAATTAAGTTACAGAGCAGTTAGACAGTCAAAACATGCTTATTGCCTTGATTCAGAGCATCTACGGCTCCGGGAATAAAGCTGTTTCTCAGTCTTGAAGTACAGGAATAAAATGCCTTATAATGTTTACCACATGACAGTAATTCAAACATGTGCCGGCATCGGTGTGTAGGGTCGTTTCCTTGCAGATGCTGATAGCCTCGGTCAGACAGCGTGATCTACAGATATCTTCTAGTGCTGGTAGTTCAATTTCGATTATCTTCTGTGGTCGCAGGACAACCCACTGAAGTGCCTTCAAGTTCCCATCACTAGCTCTGCAAACAAGAAACCACACAGAAAAGCAGTATCTTAAAGTCCCCCTGTAGTCAATAATCTTATCCCTTAAAACTCATCTTTGATCACCAAAATTACATTAAAGTGTTTTTTTCCTTGAAAATGTTTCTTCACGCCTAAAATAGCTTGAATTTAACTCTACACCCTTGCCTAATTGTGTATACGCAGTTCTATGAATATTCAAATGAGCCCCGCCTCTGTTGACGATCACACGTTGATCTGATTGGTTACAAGGTAGTTTGTGACGTCAGAAACACCAGCGATTTCAAACCGTGTTTTTGAGACTGTCTTTGGTTCACTGTTTTAAGGAGAAAATACTCAGCAATGGTGTTGACTTATGAATGTTCACATGGTGTTTTTTAAAGCATATTAAAAACACCACATAGACACATAAACAACATTAAAAGCTTAATTTTCACCACAGGCTGGTCTTTAAGATGCTCTCTATAGTACACAGATAGAAGGTAATCAGCATCTGTTGAGGCAAACAGCTTTCTTTAACATCCTTAGGAAAAATGTTTTGTTTATTTTTTTTATCAATGCAGTAGTGTTTATTGACCGAGTGATTGTCCTCTGAGATGTCCCCAGAAACTTGAAACTGGACACTCTCTCCACTCTCCATTGATAAATACTGGAGTGTATTGCTGCTTCTGTGATCTCCCAAAATTGATAATTAGCTCCTTGGTTTTGTCTGTGTTGAGGATCAAGTTATTCTGTGAGCACCAGCTTACCAAGTTCTGTACCTCCACTTTATAGGCTGATTCATCATTTAACTTGCTGATGTTTGTTTTCTTTGGTACTGGTACCATGATAGATTACTTCAGGCACTTGGGGACTCTTGCCTGCGATAAGGACAGGTTGAAGATACTCGTGAATACCTCAGCTAACTGTCCAACACATTCTTTAACTCCTCAGACCCCATCCAGGCCATGGATTAATCCTCCACAATGTACACTGTACCTCACGTGTGCTCAATATAAGTGTATATGTGTCTGTTCAGTCTCTCTTGCTGCGATTGTTGGTCTCGTTATGATGTCAACTTCAAATCAATCAAAAAATGTGTTAAGCTTGTTAATCAGTGCTGCATCACCGTGGGAACAGACAGTGTTGCTCTTATAGTCAGTGAAAATCCTGATACCTTTCCACATTTCATCGTCAGCATGAAATGATTTTCGACCTTTTATCTGAAGGTTTTTATGGCCTTTTTATACCTTTCTTCAGTCTTCTTGACCTTGCATCTTTATACACTCACCTAAAGGATTATTAGGAACACCTGTTCAATTTCTCAATAATGCAATTATCTAATCAACCAATCACATGGCAGTTGCTTCAATGCATTTAGGGGTGTGGTCCTGGTCAAGACAATCTCCTGAACTCCAAACTGAATGTCAGAATGGGAAAGAAAGGTGATTTAAGCAATTTTGAACGTGGCTTGGTTGTTGGTGCCAGACAGGCCGGTCTGAGTATTTCACAATCTGCTCAGTTACTGGGATTTTCACACAACCATTTTTAGGGTTTACAAAGAATGGTGTGAAAAGGGAAAAACATCCAGTATGCGGCAGTCCTGTGGGCGAAAATGCCTTGTTGATGCTAGAGGTCAGAGGAGAATGGGCTGACTGATTCAAGCTGATAGAAGAGCAACTTTGACTGAAATAACCACTCGTTACAACCGAGGTATGCAGCAAAGCATTTGTGAAGCCACAACACACACAACCTTGAGGCGGATGGGCTACAACAGCAGAAGATCCCACCAGGTACCTCTCATCTCCACTACAAATAGGAAAAAGAGGCTACAATTTGCAAGAGCTCTCCAAATTGGACGGTTGAAGACTGGACAAAAATGTTGCCTGGTCTGATGAGTCTCGATTTCTGTTGAGACATTCAGATGGTAGAGTCAGAATTTGGAGTAAACAGAATGAGAACATGGATCCATCATGCCTTGTTACCACTGTGCAGGCTGGTGGTGGTGGTGTAATGGTGTGGGGGATGTTTTCTTGGCACACAGTTTGTGCAGTTTGTGATCTGTCTGAGCTCTTTCCAGACTGAAGCGGAGTCATTTGCTACAACTGCTGTTGTAGTTTCTCAGAGTTTTGCTTCTTTCACTGCCTTGCTAAACTTGTGCTTTGACTCTCTAAACCTGATTCTGTCCCCACTCTTAAAGGCCCACTGAAGTGCCTTGGAATGCACAGCTTTGTATGATGCGTAGACGTACACTGAACAAATTTATAAACACAACACTTTTGTTTTTGCCCCCATTTTTCATGAGCTGAACTCAAAGATCTAAGACTTTTTCTGTACACAAAAGGCCTATTTCTCTCAAATAGTGTTCACAAATCTGTCTAAATCTGTGTTAGTAAGCACTTCTCCTTTGCCGAGATAATCCATCCACCTCACAGGTGTGGCATATCAAGAGCTGATTAGACAGCATGATTATTGCACAGGTGTGCCTTAGGCTGGCCACAATAAAACCTCTAAAATGTGCAGTTTTATCACACAGCACAATGCCACAGATGTTGCAAGTTTTGAGGGACCGTGCAATTGGCATGCTGACTGGAGGAATGTCCACCAGAGCTGTTTCCCGTGAATTGAACGTTCATTTCTTTACCATAAGCCGTCTCCAAAGGCGTTTCAGAGAATTTGGCAGTACATGGGGCGGCAGTGGCTCAGTGGTTCATGTAGGTTGTCTACAAACTGGAAGATTGGTGGTTCAATCCCCGGTTCCACTTGACCAAGTGTCGAGGTGTCCATGAGCAAGACACCTAACCCCAGCTGTGTGTGTGAGTGTGTGAGACACCTAACCCCATCTGCTCCCGACGAGCTAGATGGCGCCTTGCATGGCTGACACCGCCGTCGGTGAGTGAATGGGTGAATGTGAGGCCAATGTAAAGCGCTTTGGTGGCCATTGGGCCTGTGAAAGCGCTATGTAAATGCAGTCCATTTACCATCCAACCGGCCTGTGTGCTGTACACAAAGTACTTGGCAAACTTCTGGAGTCTTCTGTCCATGATATTTTTGATATATTTAGCTAAATTGTTAAACTCAAAAATATTTATATTATATATATTATTATATATTTATATATATTTTTTTAATCAAAATGATCGAATATGATTGACAGCTAACAACAAATCCAATCAAATATATTTCTCTCTACTGCTATTAGTTTTCATTCTGGTCCAGAATTCATTTGAAAATGTAAGATCAGCAAAAGTGTGTTGATTTCTCATGATGTTAAAGGAGACGGACGTGTGAGCGGAAACTGTGACTGAGGTCACAACCAGATAAATATCACAGTTCAGTCGTGTTTAAGATCAATCTGAGTGTTTCAGACATTGAGTTAATATCGTGTGATTTTCAGTGAACCAATGAAGAAAATGTTTCTGAAATTAGTTTTGCTCTGTTTGTGGCATCTGGATGGTGAGTTTTAAATGTGTTTTTATGGCTTCAGTTTTTTCCTTTTTGTTGTAAAAAATACTGGATAAATTGGTTAGAGATGATTAACGTTCACTGTTATTCAATTAAATAAGAAGCTTAAATACCTAACAGCATGAGTCTTAGTTGTAGTAAATTAGTTATTTTTCTGTATAAAATCTATTTCACATTTGATTACAAGGATTTTAGTGAATCTTCACCAAACCAACATTAAGTGATTTTAAAGCTTTAGTCTGAAAACTTCTTCAGGTGTGTTTGGTGATTCAGTAACATCAGTGTCAGTGTGGGAGGGAAAATCAGTCTCTCTAAACTCTGACACTGAAATGGAGGATGATGATGTGATTCAGTGGAGGTTTGGAGATGAAAACACATTAATAGCAGAAATCAATAAAACGGCCGACAGAATCACTGTATATGATGATGTTCTTGATGGGAGATTCAGAGACAGACTGAAGCTGAATGATCAAACTGGATCTCTGACCATCACAAACATCAGAACTGAACATGCTGGGCTTTATAAACTACTGACCAACAGTGAGATCAAGCCTTTTACTATTGCTGTCTATGGTGGTGAGTTAAATATTTGTTCCACCTGTTTTATATTTTAATCAGCACAACATACAATTATTCATCCATTTTGCTTCTGTTTTATGATCAAATTAACTTCAAATTTAAACTTCAAACTATTTACTTTAGTAAACCTATATAACCTATATAACCAAATAACTCCTAATCTGTGACGAACCCTGTTTCTGTTTGTTCTCTGTTGATGATTCAGGACTGGAGTCCGTGCCAGTGACGGAGGGACATTCAGTCTCTCTAAACTCTGGTCTTACTGAAATGAAGGATGATGATGTGATTCAGTGGAGGTTTAAAAACACTTTAATAGCTGAAATCAATAAACGGGCCGACAGTTTCACTGTATATGATGATGTTCTTGATGGGAGATTCAGAGACAGACTGAAGCTGGACGATCAAACTGGATCTCTGACCATCACAAACACCATATTAAGAGACACAGACAATTATGAACTAGAGATCAACTTTAAGAGGATGATTTTCAGTCTCAATGTCTATGGTGAGTTAACTATCAGTTTCAACTGTTTAAATATTTAGTTTAAAGATGCAATTATATACTATATATATATATATATATATATATATATATATATATATATATATATATTAGTGATGGGCCGTTATCGGCGTTAACGTGCTGCGTTAACGTGAGACTCTTATCGCGCGATAAAAAAAATATCGCCGTTAATCTAAGTTGGGTTGGGATCATAAATAGCTTTTTCGAATATCGTTATTTTCGCGCAATTCTAATGTGTAGTATGACATACATACCCAGCTAACAATTTTACGTTCTGGGAACGTTCTGGGAACGTTAGTTTTTGGTTCCCAGAACGTTCTAGGAACGTTCCCAAGAACGTTCCCTATTGGTTATCCAGGAAAGTTTTCTTAACGTAAATAGAACGTTCCCTTAAGGTTAGGGGAACGTTCCGGGAACCTATTCGGAACGTTCCCGGAACATTCCCGCAACGTTCTGGGAACATTCCCATAACGTTCCCAGAACGTTCCCCTAACCTTAAGGGAACGTTCTATTTACGTTAAGAAAACTTTCCTGGATAACCAATAGGGAACGTTTCTAGAAGGTTCCCAGAAAGTTCTCTCAAGGTTCCCAGAACGTTCTCTCAAGGTTCCCAGAACGTTTTTCTAACCTCTACATTCTGATGTCTGTACATAAATAATAAGTCAACAAGCCACTTCTTCTACATAGTTTATTGTTCATAAAACATAAGAATATTATGAACCATGAATTAAATATTAAAAAATAAATATAACTTGCATTTAAAGAAACAATCGCAATCTCTGAAATGAAATGAGATATAAACATATTTTAAACAATAAACATTTTAAACAACATCAAACAAAATTTACATCAATAGGAATGAAAATGTGTACGGTGAACATGAAACTGTGAAAATGTGTACGGTGAACATGAAACCGTGAACAACTTCACCAACGTCTTCACTTCACCATCAGCTGCAAATCAAAAACAAAGGGAAAAAAAGACAAGTCAGATGAGATGCAGGTGTGTAATCAGCGCAGTGCAGGTGTATGGTGTAAAGTGTAATCAGTCCAGGGAGGTGCATGAAGGGAAATGTAGTCCGTGATCACCGAGGGATTGCGTGGCAAAACGTGACAAAAGTCACCTGCAAGCCTTAAGATGTGAATTTATTACTAAAATGAATTTGTGCCCTGCAATAATTTAATTGCACATTACCGCATAAGTGACGCGCAGTGAAGATAATAAACTAGGGTATTAGTTTGACAAACTGATTGCACAAATATTTTCTATGAGAAGCAATCATCACATACAGTACAAAGAAAAACGTTTGTGTGTGTGTGTGTGTGTGTGTGTGGTGGGGGGGTGGGGGGGGGGGGGGGGGGGGGTGCAATAATAAATTGCTGTGTGTGCAATAATGAAGTTTTGTTGATGCCTTGTAGACTGATGTTATGATGTTCACTGCACAAATACTTTTTACACTCATCTAGTAATTACTGTATACTTTCCAAGTTAAAAGTTTAGATTTTAGGCCACTCATCACTAGATGTCGCTGTAAAGTTACAAACCTTATTAAAGGGGAACTTGGCAACTCTAGCCATTTCTTCGCTGATTTTCACTTTTGTTGTTGCATGTTTTGTCAGCGAGCTCCCCCTACAGCTGTGAGGCATATTTCACAACACTGTCGTAAAGAAACTGACTTGCGGCCCCTCCTCCCCCTTTCTACCGCTGCTCTAGGCTTGCCACGGTAGTCTGTGTTACCGGTGTTACACGGTGTTCAGTCGAACACCGGTTTCATCACTTGCCCACCGCGGCACCACCAAAAAAAAAAACCCATTAGTTTAAAGCGTTATAAATATTTAACCCAATTAACGCAGTATCCGTTTTTTTTCTGTCACCTGTTGACTAGCGTTGTATGAACATGCTCTTATTAATGCAAAAATACTATAATTCAAGCGCGACAAGACAAGAGATCGCGCTGTCTTTTGTGACACACACACACAACCACAACCCACAAAAAAATGTGCGTCAGTATAGAGTTCTCTTTGGGGCTTGAACGAACCATAACACACACAAAGCTATGCCAAACTGTCTGTTTTGTCGAATGTCCTCAATGAGTAAAATAAAGTTTTAAATAAATGTAAAGATTTGTGAGAAAATGGGACGTGTGTGAGATCCGCGTCATTTGCTGAAGCGGCTGGTCTTAAAGTGTCACAATATAAGTGAGTAAATGACTCACTCAGACCCGGCGCCAGGATTATAGCGGCAGCCTAATAATAATCATGAATGTACTCTGCTATCTTTAACACATCTCCGGCGAACGGCTTCTTCGCGCAAAAAAAGAAAATGTCATGAAACGCAGTGAAATGCAGCGACATATGTGGCGTTTACTGATGGATCGAGGTTGTTCCTTAACTTTATTGTATACGTGCAATTCACACGAGCTCTAAGCGCGTGCGAGACAGCTGCAAGTGTGCGCTTATAGCTATTAATGACGTGAAAAATACATAGAGGACACTGACAACGCGCTGACAGACAGGACCAAGCGGATACCATTTAATAAAGTCTCAACTTTCAAATTTGATTGGTCAAAGAAAATTAAACCATAAATAGGCCTACTATTTTGTGTCTCTTTAATGCGTCGTGACAAATTGCCTCAGTTAAAGCTGCTTGTGAACCGATCATCTTTCCTTGGTTAATTTATAGCATCAAATAAACATGAATGTAGCCTACATCAGAAGGACTGTTGTTTTAACCGCGGAAAAACATCAGTAGCTATACAATCCGTTATTCAATGTTAAATCCACCAACTCTCTCGACTATTTTGTCGGACAAAAATGGCGTGATTGATCAGATCGCCTGTCAATCAAACTCCCGGCGATTTTTTTTGGAAAAAATTTTTTTTACGTTGTATACACCGGGAAACCGGTATTACCGGTGTTGTCACAAGTCGATTAACCGGTGGGGGAATTTTGTCACCGTCACATCTCTACGCTGCTCATGTGCATTTGTTATTATCGGAGCCGGCCAACTTTATCGTGTGGAGTATACCGAGGTGGGTAAACATTATACACATTGAGGGCGGTGTGTGTGTTTATGTCAAATTGCCGTAAAGCAGTTTGTGTTTCTCGCTTGTTCTCGCTTCTCACGAGACTTCCTATTTACAAATTACCGGGACGTTAGACCACATGTTGCAAGGTTGGTTTTCTGCCTGGGAACGCTGGGAGGAGCAGGGAAAGCCACCATTCTCACCAGAACAGGTTATTAAACCATCCAAATGATTTCTAAACGGTTTTATTAAGTTGAAATAATTGCCAAGTTCCCCTTTAAAACTAATATCAGTCTATTAACCATGTCATAAATGACACGGAAAAAATTATTTTGCATGAGGTACATTGAATCATTGAAAATTAAAACAAAACTGACACGATTGCTTACCATTTTAAATGTCTGTGTGGAGCAAATTTTAGGAACATTGAAATGAGGTCTTCAATCTCACTGGCCTTTAGAGACTTGCACAACTTCTGCACTGCATTGCCCCTATATGTAGGAATATTATGTAAACATCGTAGCTATTTGAAAATTATATTATTTCACAATATTATTGTTTTAAATGCTGTCTTGGTGAACATAAGAAACTTATTTCAAAACTTTCAAATTTGTACCAAGACAATTAGTGTAGTAGAGATCAAAATTAGAGAACAATTAAGAAACACTTGATTATTTTCAGAAATATTGTTAATCTTCATTGCTTCATTGCATAGAAATTTTGAGGGATATTCGCTGTGGGTATACCATTGTTCTACTAGCATTTTTTACAAAATAACCAAGGCACTTCAACAAAAACCTTTATTTTGTGGAAAACACAGCGATCAAAATTAGAGAACAATAACCCTTGCAGCACAAAAGGAGGCATTACAACAAAAATGTTAGGCTTCCAGCAGTCAAAATTTAGTAGGAAGTGTAGAGTCCCTTGCTTTGAATGACCTGAGCACATCTGTGGCCACTGGACATCACTAGATTCTCACACTGATTTGATTGCTGTGTTTTCCACAAAATAAAGGTTTTTGTTGAAGTACCTTGGTTATTTTGTAAAAAATGCTAGTAGAACAATGGTATACCCACAGCGAATATCCCTCAAAATTTCAAGCAATGAAGATTAACAATATTTCTGAAAATAATCAAGTGTTTCTTAATTGTTCTCTAATTTTGATCTCTACTGTATGTTTGACAGAGTATGTTTGAAGTTTTACTTACTAGTCATATGGTTCATAGTGTCTTAGAGATGATGATCAGGACAAAAACTGCTATGGTGCAGGGCATCAGCGTGAAAGGATCTAGGAACACAACAAACCATTTGACAGAGCCAACAATATTATTATACAATGCCAGGTTTATTAAAAGGAAAAAAGCTACAGCAGAGGGTAAATGCAGAAAAGAGAAAGAATATTAAGAATATACAAAAAATAATTTCTTAATTAGGATAACAGAATTTGTTTTTAGGGTTGCTTATTCATTTAATATTGCTCATACAGTGTCACTTACGTTTGGATGTCAAAACCTTCTTAATATATATTATATATATATATAATAAACAAATTAAAAATGTAAATTTGAGAAAAAATATATATTTATTGTGACAAAATGGATATGAAGTTAATGAGCTTCCTCGGTTCACCTGTGTTTTCTACATCTCTGGCAGCAGCTTTCTTCAGAAAATGTGGAGCTTCCCCTCTGTTTTAGAGGGGTTATTTTGTTACTGCTGAAATCACAGAACATATTTTTATCATCAATATGTGTTTAACGTTACCATTGAGCAGTTTCAGCCTATTTTCTCGCTCCATGTAAGAGACGTCACCGATTAACAGTACATACGATTATGTTAACGTTTTTATTAAATAAATTAGCTCACTTCCAAGTAAAACCTTAACAAAAAACGAACTCTCATCTACACATAAGCGGTGATTAAAAGCCCAAACTTTCATAAACAAAAGCTCAACCGAGTTAAGTTAGCTAGCAGCTAACGTTAGCTACTTAGCTTAACTTACCTCTTCTGAAAGTGGTTGAGATGCAAACAGACTTTTTCCGAAGACACTAAACCATGTCTATAAAGTAAATATTTAACAGAAGCGTGTCAATAACAAGTAAGAGGTGTCAAGAACAGTTGTGTGTATTAATTCGTGTTATTTTAGAGACTAATCTCACCTGAAAGCAGTGAAAACAACAGCGAGACAGGGAGTTTCAGCCGCAGTGGTCTCGCGCCGTTTCCATGGCAACTCTGCTCCAGTGTTTGAAAGCGACTCGAAAGTTCACGCGCACGGCCATTAATTAAACCAAAAAAATTACCTACAAGGAACGTTCTGGGAATGTTCCCTGTAGGTTATAAAAACGTTCTCCAGGTTATAAAATTAAACCAAAAAATAACCTAAAGGGAACATTCCCAGAACGTTCTCCTTAGGTTATAAAATGAAACCAAAAAATAACCTACAGGGAACATTCCCAGAACGTTCTCCTTGGGTTATAAAATTAAACCAAAAAAAATAACCTACAGGGAACATTCCCAGAACGTTCTCCTTAGGTTATCAAATTAAACCAAAAAATAACCTACAGGGAACATTCCCAGAACGTTCTCCTTAGGTTATAAAATGAAACAAAAAAAAAACCTACAGGGAACGTTCTGGGAACGTTCCCTTTAGGTTATAAAAATAGAACCTAAAAATAACCTACAGGGAACGTTCCAAGAACGTTCTCGTTTGGTTCCCAAAAAAATAACCAAATGGGAACCATACGGGAACGTTAGGGGAACGTTCTGTGTTTGCTGGGTAGCTACTTAACGCCGCGGCCGCGCCTACTGTCACAGATCGCGCAGCAGGGTATTTTCCTGTCAGGGACACAAGGTGTACTTACTTTGTTATGTTGGGCGACGTTCCTCTCGTTACTTTATTTTAATGCAATACGTTGTTAAATGAGTTTATTCCAAGCGCGCTGTATCCTTTGTATGGGCATGAGCGATGCTCATTTACAAATGAATCACTCTTTTGAGTCGTTTCTGTTCAAAGACTTCATCAAACAAGTTGTCAAATCTGTCTAAATCGGTTCGCGAATCAGTTGATCTGTTCAGTTCCCCACGCACTGAATCGTCTGAAGCGCTTTCAATTCACACTCGAGGAGTCGTAAATAACAGGAAGATTTAAGAACATCAAGAGCGTTGGATGAAGTGGCCGTGGATCTACAGTTTAGTCTAGTGAAAGCAAATCTGCAAATGCATCATATCTTTGTCAGCGATGAAGATCTTTATTAGTTGAACATCTTCGTAAGCTGTCTGTGAATGAATGATTCCACAGGACGATACATTCGAGTTCATTTCATTCAGGTAATACATTTTACAACAGATTATTACGCCACGATAGCACTACTAAAAAGTATGACATTATCCGGTTTTTGGACATACATTAATTTATAGGCTACAAAAAAAACCGCTTCAGAGAGTCGGCGCACTGGCAAAGGTTAACAGGTTTAAATAAGCTACCATTGTCCACAGTTTATGAAATGAACACCCGGTAATGTATGTGCATTGCGCAGTGGCATAATCACACGAATAGTTTACATTGATTGAAACTAATTTGTTTAAAAAGGAGGCTATTGCAGTAACAAGGCAGGTTCACATAAAATCATTATGACATATGATGACATTATTTTTCAACCCAGTCTCACGGCAGTTCGTGATATGGTCACGTAATTTAATCTATTTATTCGTGGCAGGGGCACGTTAATTTCGTTATTTTCGTAACTCCAGCACGTTCTTTAAACTAATGCATTTCAATTGGATGAATCTTTCGTTCAATAGCACGATTCTTTCTGCCGCTATTTTCGTAATTTCAGCACGTTTTTTTAAACTAATGCATTTCAGTTAGATGAATCTTTCCTGAAACAGCACGATTCTTTCTGGAACCCTGGCCTGCAGCGTTGAAATTTGACGTCTTGGGTCAGCACGACCCAAAAAAATATTAAGGGCGAGTGAAATTGCTGCCCCTAGATCATTTTTATCTGGCCCTCCAACTGGTTTTTGATGTTTAAAACCCCTCGCAAAAGTGCCCTCTGCGCAAAGGTTTAGCCCGTTCATCAGCGGTGAGTTTAACAACGCAGCTGGTGTGCAACCGCATTCAGCGGTGAGTTTAACAACACTCAACTGCAGGTAAACCGTAAATCAGAGGTGAGTATATCCAAACCAACGCTCAACTGCAGGTAAAACGGCATTAAAAGGTGAGTTTAACAACGCTCCAAGGCGCGTGCAAGTAAGCAATTTAAGCATTTTCTTGTCATAGGTAAGCTGACTCAAGAGCATGCTGGATAACGTATTTTTATCGGAGGTTTGCTGATTTTAATAAATATGTATATATCAAATGCTACGATTGTGTTCAATTAATCAGTTTTATTTGTATTTTCTTTATTTTATTTATTAAATCCTCTAATTATTAACGCTGACGTCACCGTATGGGTCGATCCCAAGGTCCATTGCGATTTTCCACTCGGTAAGTAGAAGAGTTAATTAATAGAGATGGATACTATTCTTACATTTACACATCAAAAACTGTTGAATTAGGACAAGAAGTTGTGTTTAGAAACTTTGTAAGGTGGCCATTTCATTTTTATGACGATAAATGATAGAAGACTTTATAGCTTTCTGCACCAAAATATCGATTTTTGCAGGCTAGCAAAGTTAGCTAACGTTAATTGAATTCAAGTTCATTTTTGTCGCCTATAATCAAAGTTAAGGTATAGCCTACAATCATAGGGGAATATAAGATTTTCAGTATTAGCCTACATTAGCCCACAATTATTATCCAACATTATAATTAAATGTTCAGAATGAAGGACGGTGTTGCCAGATTGGTTAACGTTAGTGTTACAGCCTAACGTAACGTTATCATTGTTAAAAATCCACGCAGAATACACCCACATAAATCCATAATAAACTATACAAATTCATAACTACTATTGTGGCTAATCACAATTTTTCAATATGAAATAAATGATAATAGAGAAAATAGAAAAAAAAATCGCTAAAGAAAATAGAGTGAACAGAACCAAGTCCATTTTAGTTTTTTAATTGAGCGCTTCAGTGCTCATGAAAAAAAGGTATATTTAGCTCTGTGCATAACAGTCACAAAATTTTGATATTTTATCCATTAAGTCATTTAATTGTCTCTGGCCCATTAACTCCCTCCCCATAAACAAGTGTTTTTATGTTTTTTGTTTTTAGGTTCTTCCAACATTACCCACCTACTAGTAGATTACCATTACACCACCACAACCAAAGGCCCTTTTAAGCGCCAACCTCTCTGTATTTGTGCACTGTTTGTCTTTCGGTCTGTCTCTCATTTCTGTCTGTGTCTCTTATCTCTGTCTGTCCATCTCTGTGTCTGTCCTTCTTTTTCTGTCTGCCCCTCATTTCTGTGATGACCACTACACGTGTCACCGATTGTCAAGATGACAATTACATGGAGGGGAGACGGATGGCTCTTGAAATGAGCTTAGAACATGTTCTGACTGAAGCCAGGGTAGGTGTTTTTTATGCGTTTAATTTCTTTTTAAATTAATTTTCAGATGCAATGAAGTAGAGTGCCTACATTGGGTCCTAGTCCTATTCTATGTATTACCACGTACAAAAAAATCCATTGCACCTTAATGGTTGAAGAAATATTTAGGCTATAATAATCACTCTGTAGACTATTATATAAGCCTAGGTACCTCAGACTCATTCAGTCTGTGATTGTATCTAGCTGCTCTCAATTGTCAAACATTTGTATGAAAGGGGTATAGAGTTGATTTTTACTTTTGAACTCCTTGGTCCAGCCAAACTGAATGCATTGATCAAGGATTCTTTCTTGAAATTGTTTTTCCACCTTAAAATATATAGTTTTTTTTTTCATATCCATTGCATCTTTTGTTAAAAATATATTTAACAGCCTAATTATGATTTTCTCTTCAAACCTCAGAAAGAATCCGAGAAGCAGAGGCAAGTTCCCCCTCCGCCAATCCCAAAAAGGGTGTGTTTAGGGCGTGGCAAGCCAAGGGGGAGGCGTGGAGGGCTTGGCAAGCCAAGGGGGAGGCGTGGAGGGCGGCCCAAAGCCTCAGCTACCGGTAATAAAAATAATAGTAATTGGTTACACATCATTGTCAATGTCAAGATATCAAGTTGTGTTGGTGGTCTAACTTGGTTTTATTTTTCTGTGTGCCGTTGTAGTTGCACACATCCAGATCGGGAACTACCTGCTCACTGAAGATCTTCCTGCAGCCAGTCATGATCCTCAAGTGGAATTTGGTAAAATATGGTCAAATACATTTGAATTATTTTTAGGTAATTTTCTGAGGCAGTACTGAAAGCAGGGTTCACCCAAATCCTGGATTCATGTAAAATTCTGGCATAAAATGTTAAAACTCGAAAGCTTGCCAGACCTCCTGTGCCTAGTTAAGGCCTGCTAAGGCATGAATTGGCCTGTGGCGGTATCGGGCGTGGCTTAGCGAAGGGTCAGTTGTACCCAGACCCACATCAACTGCTTATAAATCATCAAAGCCAAAGAGTCCTATTATTGAACCACTTTTTTGTTAGTTTCATACGTCTCAATTTTCACGTTCATTCAATTTATCCTGATACATGTTTCAAAGTATGCTGAATTTGGCCCTAGACTGTTGGAAAGTTGATTTGGAAAAGTTCTGAAATTTATGTTTCTGAAAGCATTGGCAAAATATTTACCCATTATTATGAAATCATGGGTCTTCATAGAAACGGTCCTTTGTCAATTAAATTAATATTTGTCTTTGCAGAAAAAAACATGGAGAGCCTCTCTGCTATGTCTGACTCCCCTGAAATCCAGAGGGCCTCATCATCATGGGCTTTCAGGCAGCAGCAAGCCTCACAAAGATGGAAGGAGGCAAGGCCATTCCACCTTAAATGCCTCATCCAAACTCAGGATGTTGGCCAACCATTTTGTAGCCATTGCAGCAAGCCTGCAGTTGTTAGGTGAGATCTCATTAATGTTCTTTCATACTTTGTAGGTTTTTAGAGTGCATCACTAATTGGTGTCTTCATGTTTCGGATAAACTGCATGTTTATGGTGGAGTCAGGGCTGTTTTAAAGAGTTGGTTCAATGACTATATTGGTTCATTGATTTCGTTCCTAGATGCAGAGAGTGTCTGCCAGACCAGTGGTTCTGTGAAACCTGTGATTGCAAGACTCACAGAATATGGCCACTCCACGATAGGGAGTCAGTCCTTGAGGGATTTTTTAAAGCTATTCCCCCATCCAAATATTTTGTTAGAGGGGAGGGAGGATACAGCTCACACGACCAAGGTAGGTAATTGCAGAACTCTTTTGTACTCTTGTCTAATGAATCTAGTAGGCTAATTTTGTGTTTATCTTTCCTTTGCTAGCTTGTATTTTGCCAACGGTGAGAGTGACTCAAAAATGTCCCTGTGAAGTCCCCAGCATAACTGTGTCACCTGGCAAAGCAGTCATTTTAATTTCCATCAATGGTAATATTTCTAAACTCTGATCTTTTTTCAATATTCAGCTGTTTCCCCCTTTTTTTGCCTTTGCTTTGCAATGAAAATAATAGTACTTTAAAAACGACAGAATACATCTTGTCATTATGATAAACCAAAAAATATATACTTATTTGAACTATGCTGGTGTGATTCTACTCAAGATGTAGCCCAAGTGTCTTAAGGTGTGCCAGCTGATTGTTTCTAAAAACTCAGGTATTCATGGGTTTGTTTTCTAATTACCCAAGGGCGTTATGACATGCACCAGCCATTGTTTGCATGCCAAACATGCCAGCAGCAGTGGGCTCCAGAGTTCATGGACCTCGTAAACAGTGGTTACTGGCCAGCTTCCACCAGCTCTTCCACTTTGTATTCCCTCAACCTTTTCAGCAGTGTGAGGGAACTAAAAGTCATCGCTCCGGCACTGTCCAGACAAGCCTTGGCAAAGCTGCTGGAGCACCGTACAAAGTGTGGTGGGCGGGTAAGTGTTCACAATATTATCGAATTCTTTACCATATGTAGACATTTCTAAAGTAACATTTAATATAATGCATCTTTCAGTCAGGACCAGTGTGCGGGGATACGCTGAATTTTCACGCACACGCGGGGATTCCTCGAATTTTCATATTGTGCTTTTGAGGAAGACAGCATGTCCTGCGGTGCACCTTTCACCTGCCCTGCTTGCACCCCAGACATGCTGGCAATCTCTGTGGATGGCAACAGGAAGCTATACCGGTATCTCCGAAGCGGAAGGTGATATTTTTTTCTTCCAGTATAGATTGATCTGGATTTTTTTATATTCAATATTCAGCATGGATTAATGTTCTGTTTGGTTTCTTCCTCAGCTCTGACTCTTCGTTTTTTGAAGGAGCATTTATTGCAGAAGACACATCTGTGTCAACATTTGTTGATGTCTTGCATAAAGCTGTGAAACAGGCAGGTTTCAAATTATTTCTTAATACAATTAGAATGCTTTTACAGCCCAGATTGTATTTGCATTGGTGAGAAAACTGCCCTCAGCTTCAAATTACAAGGAGTATATACAATATGTTTATAGTGTGTTTCATTTACATGACAGCTACCTGGACAAGGCAGATGTGGGAGCTCCTCGTGGACAGCAGCGAAGGAGACTTCTAGGAGGACCTTCAAGTTGGACGAAGAGGGCATGGAGGTTGCGGTGTGTCGGCATGGTTTCCTCCTTAAAGCGCTCAATATGTTCAGAGGTGAGATTCTAATAAATTGTTTGCTGTTAAATGTAACTTTGTATTGTTATTATTTGTATGCAGCTTATACCCCTGCTTGGTTGAGTTTCCCATTATGATGTTCTCTTCAGAATGTACAATAATCATTTTTATATCCCTAGGTGAAATCTTTGCCTACCCCATGTATCTGCACAAGGAGTTGATGAGTTTAAAGCCAAGGTTTATCGCCATGGATGTAATGTGTAAATACTGGCCATATTTAAACAAATCAGCAAACATCCTTCCTGATCTCCAGGGGCTAACATCAACCAGGCCTTTCCTAAGCGTCATGCACGCTACAGCACATTCCACTAAGTGTGAGGTATGTTCAGTGTTTATTATGTTTAACTATCATCGGAAAATAAGTCCCTCTGCTGCGCATCAGGGTCCGGTTCGCCTTGTCGTTACTTATTATCCGATATGATCGACGGACATTACATTATCCCTTACATGCCTTCTTCTAGATTACATGGAGTGGAAAAAACCAAGATGGAGCAGGGTCAACTGCAGGGGAGGAAGTTGAACAGGTGAACAGCTACCTCTCCCGCTGTGCCTTAACAACTAAATACATGTCGAAAGGAGGTAATTGTAGAATTTCTCTTCTAATGTGTTTTTTTTTTGTATTGCTTATTGCATGATTTTCACTCAACATTTACTCTCAACAGCACGTGTGGATATGCTTACAATCCATGCTATGGCCTGGAACTACAAAAAATTCACAACACTACATCGGGCATTGTCTGCAAGATATGTGAAGGTGTGTTCTCTGTAAATGGTTTCAATTTGTGGTTATTGTGTAGCTTTGTGTAACTATTGTTTAACTGTCGAATTAGACTTGCCAGAGGCTTCAGGAGGAGACTGCAAGTCTAGCGGAGCTTAAAGAAAGCTTGGCTTGCACCGATGAAGCAGTGTGGGTGTCTGATGTGAGGGAATGGGCAGCTGGTGGTAAGTTTGAACCAATAACATGTTTCACTTTGTGCTTCCTCATTGGTGGCGATCATAGATCATGATATTTAAGCTGTCTGCTGCTTACTATACTGCATGCCACTATCTCTGTAAGCCTGTGTTTTTGTGTTGTGTTTCCAGATACAACAGGTACTTCCCTAGAGCAGTCCATTGAGGGACGTTACCTTAACGTGAGGCAGCGGAAGCAGGCTCTATAACCGCCAAAATGGTAGAATTACATTGTCTATAGATAATTTTTTTAAATTTCAATCTCACTGTATTTTTGGTCATTTTTTATACCTTCTGCTTGTCTTTACAGATAGCGGCAAGTTCCGTCATCGCCTGCGGAGAAAAATTGCTGAGAGCAAGAGACTGCTATTGAAAGACATAGAGACCTATAACAGTCATGAGCCTGCCATGGCAATTGATCTAAATGAAGTGGAGCAGTCACTATCAGGAGACAACCCGTCCCCAACATGGCCGTGGGAGGTTCATGGCAGCGGTAAGTGAGTTTCCTGAGGCATCCGATTTATTTTTTAAAGATTTAAGTCAAAATTGTTATTTATACATTTTCTTTACTTCTGTTGTAGCACAAATCGAAGACAAGTTAAAATTTTTCAACAATGCCATGCTGAAAATGAGACTGGAGGAGGAAAGGACAATACTTGTTCAGGAGATGGCCCAGCACTGCTCATGGTTGCAGAAGTTGCAGGCAACTCTTAAAAGAAAGACTTCAGAGGAAGGCAAGTTTCATCTTTGTAACCATACCAATCAAACAAGGCAGTAATGGTGATAAGGACACCATACTTTAACTTTACCTAACAACAGACATATCTTACTAGAAAGCAGTTGAAAAACATTACACTGACCATCTAATTTTGATGAGTTATAACAAATATTATAAAGCAGGTGGGTATGTGCCATCCAGAAACTTGCAAGCGAACAACGTCTTGTGGTGCCATCTTAAAGAAGCTCAAAATCTCTTTCTCAGACCTTTACCATGACTTATCTGCTGGTGGAATGATCTGCCTATCTCAACCAGAGCTGCTGAGTCCATAACCACTATTAAGAAACATCTGAAGATGCATCTTTTTCAAAAGCACTTGATCTAGTATACTAACATTACTCTTCTCTTCAAAAAATAAACCCAAAAACGTCTCTGTACTGCGTTAGATCAAACTGAGAATAGCACTTGCATGTTGTTGTCCTACTGTGGGTTTAACTAAAAGCATCTGCTAAATGAATTAATGTAAATGTATGTCATGGTAATTTGGATGTTTTTCACTTTTCACTTACAGACAAGCAAAACAAGGGCCTTTCCTGTCTCTGCAGAAGACGTCTATCTGAAGTTTCGGATACGTTGAAAGAGGTGCATCTTCAATACAAGGCTGTTTTGAGCCCTCAGGGATCTGCTATAGAGCTGGAAGAGGAAAATGAAAGTGATTTCAGCAGTCCAGAGACCAGTGAAAATGAAGAGGAGTGCAGGTAATGATTATGTGAAAAGTGTCATTTTTTTAATACCCTTAATTTATGTAACCTGTCAAATTGAGTAAAGATAACATTAATACTAAATTTTTTTTCCAGAGTTTGAATAGGGACATGTTTAATGTTTACACTGTTTGTGTCTGTGTCTCTCAGGGAGGAGCTACCGGGCAGGTGTCTGTAATCGATTGATTGCAGCCTGGGCAGTGTGAGGGACTTTCATTTCTGCTATTCCGCTCCTGTATCACATTGTTTTTCTTTTTGTTCGCCTTTTTGCCATATGACTGATTACTCTACACTTTTATTTCATACCATATCATTTATACTGATTATTGGGTAACACTTTACTTGAAGGGGTGTGCATAAGACTGACATGACACCTTCATAACCATGACATGACATATGTCATGAATATGAAGTAGGGTTTATGCATGTTTATGATAACTGTCATTAAGTGTCTTTCGCTCAATAATGACATTTTGAATGCAAATATGACATTGTTTAAGATGTCTTTGTTATGACACCTTGACATAAACCATAACATCATAACCTGTCAGTGTATTTGTCATGATAACTTGACATTAAATTAAGTTAAACTGTCATGTGGTTGGTTTTGACATTAGCTGTCATGAGGCCATTATAACTGTGTCATGAATATTTTTCATGACCTCAGCTACAGTGGTGCAAATTGAATTTTTCATTAAAAAGTTATAATGGCTTCATGACAGCCAATGTCAAAACCAACCACCTGACAGTTTAATGTGATGTTAACCAATAAAGCTAAGTGGTTTCTTAAGTTTGATAATCTGCTATGTCATGTTTATGACAGGTTGTGTTGTCTTAGTAATGTCAAGTTGTCATGACAAAGACACTGACAGGTTATGATGTATTGGTTTATGTCAAGGTGTCATAACAAAGACATCTTAAACAATGGCATATTTGCATAAAAAATTTCATAATTGAGCGAATGACACTTAATGACAGTTGTCATAAACATGCATAACACTTCCTTCATATTCATAACATGTGTCATGTCATGATTATGAAGGTGTCATGTTAGTCTTATGCACACCCCTTCAAGTAAAGTGTTACCGATTATTGCTTATTTCTCATTTTTCATCTCATATATTTACTGTAATAAATCACAATTTTTTTGTATCTTAATCCATGTGTGGTCTCCCATTTCATTTTGCCTGGGCAAAAGAGCCTGGTCAGGGTTACACTGTTGTTCCACTTTTCTGGACTTGTAAGGTTTATATATAAGCTAAGTAAAATCACACCTTACTACACACTGACTATAGCGCTTTCTAGAAATCAACATTTTTCCAATCTTATGTTCCGCCTCCTGACAACACAAACAGCTGGAGGTCCCTGAATCAAAATATGTGCCACATGCTGACATTTCATAAATTAATGGGTGTAACACATATACGTACAAGGTGTTACAAGTATATCCGGTACATCAAGCTTGCCACGGCTGGTAAGGTCAGTGAAATTGGGTTTATCTCAAAACACACCTCTTTTTATCATAATAATCAATCAAAATATGGATGTTTTAATGGTTTGAGTATGATTTCGGAACTTTTGTTGACCAACATACGTCCAAAATATGGTCTGAACGGTTGTTGTTGAAGATATCTTGTGCATCAAAATTCCCACAGCACCAAAGATAAGCATAATTAGGTTTATTTCACCACAGCACGCATTTATATCATAATCAATCTAAATATGGATGTTTTGTTGGTTTGTGTATGATTACAGAACTTTTCTTGATCAACATATGTCAGCTCTCTGAACGGTAGTTTGAAGATATCTTGTGCGCCAAAATTCCCACACCTAAGATAAGCATAATTAGGTTTATTTCACCAAAGCACACCTCTTTATATCATAATCAATCAAAAATATGGACGGTTTAATGGTTTATGTATGATTTCAGAACTTTTGTTGACCAAATGTCAAACAATTTTTTTTTTTACAACATACATCAAATGTACAGTAGCCTAGATGCAAATACAGAGCAGCACTAGAGGCATTAAATCATAATAATACATTTAATTTGTTTGATTGGGGAGACAAAGAAAATGTGCAGTGTTGGGGGTCCTTCAGGAGCATAGTAAACACTGCCATAGAGAGTACTGTTGCAGTAGTCCAGTCTGGAGGTGATGAGGGCATGGATGAGATTGATGCATTGAAGAATTAGTTCATCAATATAGAATATGGGGCTATATGTATGCAGTATGATGCACCGAAGTAAGCAGTAGGATAGAACAGGTGGTACATTTTGGCCTATACCACTGAAGGACAGCTGATTCAACTACCAAAACCATATATTTTTCTAAAAGCCTATAGCTTGTGACAATGACTAACCCTAACCCTAACCCTAACCAGTTCTGTCAATGGTTGGAGAATTATTTAGTGAACTGGTTTGTCCCGAAAATTACTGTCCACATGCTGTCTGAGGATCCGAGTCTGAGCCCTTGACTTGCCAAAGCAGGTCTGCTTTAAAAACTGTATATATTTAGCAAAACATATACATCTGAATTTATTTTGCCAAAATTGCACATATCTTTATGTTTTATGGTCGTGATTATTGTTCATGACATGCTCATGAAATTGTACTGTATCTCTGCATATGATATGCCTGGTGTGTGTGTGTGGCAATAAAATTACATATATTTAACCAGATAGAAGGAAGAATCTGAGAAAATGTTACTGCCCCTGGACCCCAGGTTATCTCAGTAGAGCCCACCGAAGGTGTAAAAAATGGCACATTTAAAAGGGCTTGAATCCTTAAAACACTAGCATAAAACATTTTATAAAGATCTGACAATTACTTAAGATATGGTTTATAATTATATCGGTTATCGGTCCATCTCGTGTGCATTTATGTTATATGAACCACATCATTCAATGACAAATGATTAAAAGTGAAATTATACAAAATATATAAAAAATGTGTACTTCTGACCCCTGTTGCTAGGCAACACCCTGTACAGCTTGGCTAAAGAACAATAAACAGGCTGCATGAAACTACAGAACCTTATGATATGCATTGAATTATAATGCATAAGAATCATGAGATTGTTATCACCCAATTACGCACTGAGTCATTGTTAGAAGGAAATAATTTTTATTGTTACTTATGCTATGGATTATCAATACATAAACATTCAATCGGAGGAAGAGTGTCCACTCCACACACATTGGGGGCACACCTGGTGTAGTGGGAATAATCTATCAAATAAACTCAGATCACAAACTGCACAACTACCTTTAACAATAAAACACTGTTAACATACTAAATTTAAAAACTATTCCATATTTGTTAATGTAATGCATACTAATTTCATTTACAGACATTGTTTCTTTTAATTAATTTGTACTTTGTTGAATGCTGTCTATTTGAAAGTGACAAAAGTATCTCACAATTATTGTCTTCTCTATGCATATATGTATGAAAGTGACAAAAACATCTCAATATTTGGCAAAAATTGAATTTAATATACATTTAATGGAAACTACAGGGATGCAAGCAGATGACAGGTGGGTGGAGTTGTGTTTAGGCTTAACAGGCTGTTTGATTGGACAGCCGTGTGCTAAAAGCGACATGAGGTAAAAGTGGCACCACCACCACCATTGTCCACTGGAGCATTCTTATCGTCTTGGGTCTTCTTTTTGGGTCCTTCTGCAGTCTCACCACCACAATATAACAGGAGAGCCTAAAAATGGGGGGTCGGGGGAGGACAAATATGTAATGCTCAGCTGACATTTACCAGTGGGTGTACAGAAGCTGGTAAAGTAAAAAATTGAGGATGTCCAAAACAGTACAACACTTACTTATCTACCTTACCAAGGACCACTGATGGAACTGAAACCAAATAATGGAGTGGGACCACATCAGCCTATCAGGAGCAGTGACTGGTAAAACATCAGTAAAGGGACAGATGTTAAGGTCATTTAAACCACCAAGAATATAAAGTTTCAGCTAAATCAATCACACACACAACCCCCCAAAACAATCACAAATGATCAAATATTGTAAATAATCACACCACATCCCCTTCTATTGTATGAATGTTGGAACTGTAATGAACTGCCAGGTTTGAAACGTGTTTGTGATGACCATTATGGATATTGCACAATCATTTAAAATAATTAACACTGTCATCTGTGAGGGTTTTTTTTTTTTTTTTTTTTTTTACAATAAATTGCATCTAACTTACAGCATGTATTGAAGAGTCTTCATAGAGAGAATGAAGAGTCCTGCTTCCATTTGTGCACACATTTTGCTCGGTTTAATAATTTACTAACCTCTTGATAAACCACATGTCAAAAGAAGCACCTGTTTCTGTATGGAGTTAGGCATTCTTGAATTATCCAGTTCTGAAATGGTAGAAAATGTTGAACATCTACCATCTTCAACTCAGGGCTTGTAAACAACACTTTATTTTGAATGGAAATATAACAAAATTACTATAAAAAACGTGATTGAATATGGAATGTACAATAAAAATAAATAAAACTACATATATTACAAAATGAACAAAATGAAAAAACTTAAACAAATGACTCCTTGGGCTCCCAAGTAGGAGTCCACTGTTTCCCACTGAAAACAGAAGGGAAAGAATGACGTTACATGTCATTTATTGTCAATAATGTCAATAATATCAATTATTGGAATATTACCTTCAAACACATTTGCATATTCTTTAAAACAGGTCTAAGTAAAAGCTTTTGACTTCAAAACATGTGAGAGTGAAATAGAGAGTCAGAGCAATCTTATTTCTGCATTTGTCATATAGTAGAACACGTACCATGATGCACAAGGCTCCCAGTCAATAAGTAATTCTGTTTGGCCCTATGAAAGGAACAACAATTCATGCTTACACATTTTTTTGCATCAGGCTTTGGTAACAGCCACCATGTTTCCTGTTTCATGTTTTACCATGATATTTAAAGTATTTTAGTCAAGAGACTGTAGTATATACTTTATACAATATTTACATTATTAGACTATTTGCCATCTTTTCTTCTGTTATTGATGGGTATTTTAACTTAACATCTTGACTTTATTTTGAGATAAATAGAACAAATAAAGAGTAGTATGGTGTTAAGTTATGCATGTCTTACCTTTCTCACTCTTTCTCTCAGGGCACTCCTAATTGGATAAATACTCAGGCTTGTGTGGTAGGAGCAATCTGAAGGCATCAAAACTCAGATTAGGAACACAACAACATCATTAACATATCCAGGTCAAGCATTCACATCAAACTGATCAAATATCAAGTCTGAATGCAAATGTATTAAGTCATTTAAACTTACTTTTTTTTTTTTTTTTTGCTTTTATCCATTTCTGCCTCGGTGGGATAGAAAAATACATATATCCACTCAAAAAAGGCAAACAATTCAGAAACGGTCTGGCTCATCATAGAATTTATTACAAATAACAATATCATTAAAAAAAACCTGATAAATGCAAAACATGCCTGACTTCTGCTTTCTGTTCCCTGTTGACCCTGTGGTTTTGAAGAAATCAGATGTCAAACTAAGTATGGAGTGGCAAACAATTAAGGACTATCTAGGTATGTCTTTTTATACATGTTCATTAAAACAGGCACACACACACACACACACACACACACACACACACACACACACACACACACACACACACACACACGTAACCTGTCCACCCACAAAAATGATTGCTGAAAAAGTTGTTGGATACAGTACATACCATACTCTTTCTTATGTGTGCAATAAACTCCATTGGAACAACTGACATTATTAGCTTAGCTTGGCCACATCACAGGAGTACTTAGGCCAATCTAAGCTAATAATTTCAGTTGAAGAAAGAATAGCCTTTAGCTTACATGCTAGTCGGCCCCTCCGACTTCAATTGAATTAGGCTAATAGGGGGATATGTGGAACTGGGATGTTGCATGCAAATACAAAAAAATGATATGTCCCTGCCTAATCTAACTCTCTGGTAGACAGCAAGTGAGCGAATTAACTAAAACACAGTGGAATGTTGCTTTAAGAGCTTTGTAGTTAGCTGTAAGAGTTACCTTTTTTAGGTAGATGTATTTCACCCGCCTTCTCCACAAGGCCTTCTGCCTCCACAGCAGGGCTTTCCAGCCCCACCTTCTCCAAAAGGCCTGCCGTCACCACAGAGGGGCCTTCCAGCCCCGCCTCCTCCACGAGGCCTTCCGGCCCCGCCTCCTCCACGAGGCCTTCCGGCCCCGCCTCCTCCACGAGGCCTTCCAGCCCCGCCTCCTCCACGAGGCCTTCCAGCCCTGCCTCCTCCACGAGGCCTTCCGGCCCCGCCTCCTCCACGAGGCCTTTAGCCTCTACACCGGGGCTATCCAGCCACGCCTCCTCCACGAGGCCTTCCGGCCCCGCCTCCTCCACGAGGCCTTTAGCCTCTACACCGGGGCTATCCAGCCCCGCCTCCTCCACGAGGCCTTCCGGCCCCGCCTCCTCCACGAGGCCTTCCGGCCCTGCCTCTACACCGGGGCTTTCCAGCCCCTCCTCCTCCATGAGGATTTCTGGCCCCGCCTCTAAACCGGGGCTTTCCAGCCCTGCCTCCTCCACAAGACCTTCCAGCCCCGCCTCTACACCTGGGCTTTCCAGCCCCGCCTCCTCCATGAGGATTTCTGGCCCCGCCTCTCCTGAGGTGCCCTGCTCGACACAGGGGGTGAGGGTCAGGGTGAGGACAGTGTCCTCACTCGCCTTCCAACCTGTTCAAATTTGATTTAAAAAAAAGTAGGAATGAGGCTGAAATATAATGTATTATAAAAATTCAAACAGGCATATTATATTCCCGCACAAAAGAATTTAAAGAATATATTTCTTATCTTGTATGCATTTACATATTTCTGAAACACAGGCAAAAAATTGGGCTATAGGCTACTTTTCACACTGGGTGCAAGTTTACATGATTTTGGTTAAGGCGTGAATAGCTAAAGGCAAAACAATGGGGAAAACAGGGAAACTTGGTGCAACATACACCAAATATCGAACTGCCATCTAAAGAAAACCCAACTATGTTTTAACAAATTTTCAGACTACACTTGGTAACCTATATTAACAGGACTATGTATTGAACATGGCTGGAATTATAACCTTAAGACATTAAAAGTATTGTTTATTTATTTATTTTTCAACTTAGTTTCTCCGCAAAAAAAGTAGTTCTACCTTCAGTGGACAGTGTCTTGTTTGCCACGATTGTCTTGCCATGTAACCAACATTCCACAATGTTGAAATGTAATAAGGTTGTCATTTGTTTTATAAACTATAAATATTTGATAAGTGCTGAAAAAATAGGGAAGGGTTGACAATCAACTGTACACTGTATGGCGACTGAAAAAAATATACTGTACATCTCACCTGCACAAACCAACTCATAGAATGCTGCCATTTTGCTGAGGTGTTGTGTAGCCAGCGGGTCCAGCTCACATCTTGGGGTGAGGGAAGTTATTTTCGGTTTCTTCCCATTGCCTTCCTTCTGAAGGAGGAGGAGTGGCTTGTAGCCCATTGCATGTAGCTTCTCAAGCTGCAAAGACATTTATTTGTAACAGATAAAAATGTATGTTATCAAAAAACCTGAGTGTAAATTCAGTTTGAAGCAAGACTTGAAATTTGTTGTAAGACCAAACATTGACAAAAAAAACTGCACATTTTTACATGTCATATTATACTAAGTTCCTCTGATCATATTGACATAATTCGAATGCACTTATGACCAGCAAAAGCAAAAGGTTAAGTGCTCACGAAATAAATGAATTTTCGGTTGTCTTTTTAATGTTGTCTGGGATTCTGCATTCCGGATGACTCTCCAGAGAGTGAAATCCCCACCGGAGATCATTCCACCAGCATGGAACCGTGAATGAGAATGTCTGGAGAGTGATTTTTTGGCAAAGGTTACTTTAGTTAGTTCAGTTTAGTTAGTTTAGTTCATTAATGCCTTTCAAGTTAACAGTCAGTGACCTTCATGGTTAAATCTGCAGGCCTGTTCCCAAAAGCCAAAACCAATATGAACTCACACAGGCACTGACTCCACACTCACCCCCCGATCCCCGGACCTCCTTCTACCCACCTACTGTGCAGTATTTATTAACATTTAATACTTTTGATAACACTGATATTCTGTGCAATTCCCTTACTGTTCAATATTTAATATTTAATACTTCTGATAAAATAAAAATCACAGATTACAAACCATATTTATCTTTCTATTTTAATGTATATAGCTTCTTAGAACTGTGCACCCTACCCATCTCCCCCCTCTTTTGCAATACTAATTTTATTTCTTCTTGTCACATTTCTCTTACGTACATGTTGACACTGGAAAAGGAGTTGCTTCAATCTCGTTAAACATGTGTATGATAACAATAAAAGGCATTCTATTCTATTCAATTCTGAAGAATCTGTTTTTAAAGTTAAACTCCACTTTTAACAGCAGTACCTAAATTATAAATATGACATGAATGCCATGACTACATTAAATTCATTAGATACTACTGAAAGGGGGAATCACATGCTCAATTTAAGTCAGTTTTTCAATAAAGATTTACCTGGCCCGCAACTTGGACCCAGTTTTTAATTTTGGACCACCGTGTATTTGAGTTTAACACACCTGCACTAGGCTTTAACTGTGTGAAAGAGAACCTTCAAGATGCATTTGGTGTTTAAACTGTTTAGAGGTCGGTAAACCCTATATTTCAGAAATCTGGCTTAAATCGCTCTTTTCAAAAATAAAAATAAAAGAATTTGAAAAATATATTATGATCTTGTGTCAAAAATGTCACTCAATCAGGACTGGTAAATGTGGCGACCCTATTAAAAAGGGTAGTGTTAATTGTACACACCAAAATGATGGCTTCATCCCGCATGGCTGCCTCATTGTGGTTTTTTTTTATATTGCCAAGCCACTCCCCCTTCTTCATATCAAGGGCCTGCAGCCTCTTCATCAAACGAGCCTTCTTGGGCTGCTCTGCCCCACAGGCCTTACAAACCTTAGTGGCACAGGGCATGACCTGGGGCAGTTGGGGCATTTCTTTTTATTAGAAACCATGTTGTCTGAGAAAAAAAGAAAGAAAAAAGAAAAAGTTATTTATGTATAATATAGGCTACCCATAGAAACATTCTGAATTATCATCACACTATATGATTTAAAATCACACTATGCAAGGGATGCTATGTGCTTTCTTAATTTCAATGGTCAAATTGTAACCAGTCATTCTTCTGAGTTTTGAACTTTTGTTCGTGATGACATTGTTATAAGGGTAAACATTTCTCTGATTTTTAACTGCCATTTAAACAATAATACAATTGTGTATCTCTCTGTGTGTGTGTGTTGCCCAGATGAGAGACAGAACATAGTTCAATATATTGATAAAGGAAAATGTGACAATTTCATGTCTACTGCATGTCAAATGTTAATATCACATTATTAAACAAAAAGCGAAAAGGAAGAGTTAAGAAAATGTTTGTGAAGTAGTAGGCTACACTAACATGTGACATGCTAGGACATGCAGTTAGCACTTTATAGGGTTTTATATCAGACAAATGGAAACACCAAAGCAATGTCATAAAAAGTTAAATAGGGCATAAGGCAGACAATATCCCAGCAACATGACACATACTTTACACTTTTGCCTGTATATTTCATCAAATTATATAGGCTACTTGTTCATGAGGTAATAATTTTGACCTACCTTAATCAACGACTCCGGAGAGGAAATAGCAATTGGCGCGAGCGAGCTCCGTCATCCGGATATTGTGAGAGAAAAAAAAGAAAAAAAAATTAATTAAACGAATTAAAAATTATTTTTTATAAGAGGGCATCAAAAGAAACTCCCTAGAGCTTTTAAAAAATATATTTCGGAGCTTAACTTACTGTACTGTACTGTTTTTTTTTTTTTTTGGGCTGTAAGATGCGCAATGTTTCTTTTTTCTTTTTCTTTTTTTTATTGCATTTTTTTAATTACAGAATTCAATATCAAGTCCTTGACATATTACTTTTACACATTTTCACATTTTGTAACAATATCGTTTAAATAAAAAGAACCACAAAAAAAAAATAAAAAAAAAATAAAAATAAAATAAAGGGCATCACGAACGTATGTTAAATTAATTTAGCAGAGATAGGCCTACAGATCTTTGGGCTGTTCAATTTTTAAAAAAACTTTAGACTCTAAATATATTGTAAAGGCTACTGTCGTTAATGAACTGCTGATCGCTGTCAGGTTCTGTGATATGAATGTCCGCATTGTATTGTGGCTAACGGGCTTAGAATGAGCCCCGCTTGGCCTGTGTTCTGGTTTACTGTAATATTTGTAATAAGACCGAAATAATATTATTAAAATAAAGAAATGAATGAATACAATGATAACATCTAAATAAATGTTGATAGATGTAGCGTTATAGTTTTAAAAATAGCAATAAAGAGCCAAGCAATCCAGCTTCAAAATAATAACCGAAAAAGACAGAAATAATAGAATACATAACCGTGATAAGATCTCGTGAATAAATGTTGAATAAACAGATCTGTGCTGCAGCCCGATTGGCAGAAAGAATCGTGCTATTGCACGAAAGATGCATCCAATTGAAATGCATTATTTTAAAAAACGTGCTGAAATTACGAAAATAACGGCAGAAAGAATCGTGCTATTGCACGAAAGATGCATCCAATTGAAATGCATTAGTTTAAAAAAACGTGCTGGAGTTACGAAAATAACGAAATTAACGTGCCCCTGCCACGAATAAATAGATTAAATTACGTGACCATATCACGAACTGCCGTGAGACTGGGTTGTATTTTTTTATCTAACGAGCATTGGCGATGCAAAAACGGACTGTGGTGCGTATTGTTTTTTTTCTTCTTCCAATTACTGTTAAAAAAACCGAAGAAAACATGTTACTTGTTCAATTAATAAACAGTTTGTTTGATGACAAATCGCTAAAGATGAAATTGGCCTCCCTTTCTGTCATTGCGTTTTTTTTTTTTTTTTTTAAACGATATTCGACTTTTGTTCCTCGATTGTCGAATGGCATTTTTGGCAGAAATGCACATCCCTATGCGAGGCGAACTATTCTCAAAGACTTACTTTTAGTCATTATTTGGGTAGCACACATATTCTGAATGCCTTCGGGAGAATTCAAATGTGCCATTTTAATCTAGATTAATCTAGATTAATTTTAAAATTAATCTAGATTAATCTAGATTAAAAAAATTAATCTATGCCCACCTCTAATATATATACACCTTTTGTTCCATGTTTTTTGTCGGTTTTTGTGCTTTTACGGATGTACGTGTACATGTGTCTCAGTTCTGTTCTACTTGTGTTTAGTTGTTTAGTATCTTATTATTATTGTTTATTGATAAATCCCCATGCTCTGAGATCCTCTCCTCGTTTTCAAAGTTGACCGAGTTAGTACAGTTTTTATTCACTTAAAGGGGCTATACGTAACTTTTAGCGACCTCTAGCGGTGAAGTTTCAGATTGCAATAAATTTTTACAAGAGCGCTCATGCTCAAACTCATAGACAATACCGCCTATTACACAAATATCTTGACGAATACTCAACGGATTCGGCGAGCTCACTGCAACCGTCTAGTCGAGCTGAAAATAACCATATAAGTTTCATAATTTTTGGTGGTGTTTTCGCGGAGATATTAGCTGAAAACCATCGGGCGTGCTGCAAAATTGCAGACGCCGGTGACGTCACGATCTCGGAAGAAAACCACTCGTATCTCTGGAACGCGAAGATCCAGAAAGTTCAAATTCGGGAGAGGAGGTCCCAGGGGGACCCTTGCCCGAACTTTAGAGTGGCGGACCTTGGGGACGCCCCCTACCTGATCGCCGTTCGCTGGGACCCCCGATTTCGAACAGCTATAACTCGGGGACCCGGGCGAGTTGGACCTCAGGGGTGGGCTCTTTCGAAAGGCCCCGTCCAGCACTACGGACGATTTGAGTCTTGGGAATATTGATCAAAGATTGACCGAGATATAAGCCGAAAAACGCGCGCCTTTGACCGGACGTAACTCCCTGACCGTCTCCAATAGACTATATATAAAAGGAGAGAGGCTCGGGAGCGGGCATGCACGTCACATCCGATGGATTTCGCGGTAAATCCGACCCGGAGCCTTCACATAGAAATAGGAATACTGGCCTTCAGAGGTAATAGCAAAACCTGACAAGTGGATCATTGTAATTTGTCATTCCAAACCCCTTCACACACAGGCAATAAAAAAAGGATCATTTTAGTTGAAAAGTTACATATAGCACCTTTAAAATTTACATTTTGAACTACTTCATTTTGTAAACCATCATGAAGTCGTTTAACAGTCCTAATCTGTGACAAACCCTGTTTCTGTTTGTTCTGTGTGTGTTTTTGGTGATACAGATGAAAACTTAGTGATGGAGGGAGATTCAGTGACTCTAGACTCCGATCTTATCGAAATGATGGATGGTGTTCGGATTTTGTGGTTGTTTGGACCTGAAACCACTTTAATAACTGGAATCAATAAACGTCCCAAAGGCATCACTGTATATGATGATGTTCTTGATGGGAGATTCAGAGACAGACTGAAGCTGGACAATCAAACTGGATCTCTGACCATCACAAACACCACAACTGAACATACTGGAGTTTATAAACTACAGATCAACAGTGTGATCAAGAGGTTCAGCCTCACTGTCTTTAGTGAGTTATCACTTGTTGTATTTATTACAGCTTTTAAAGTCTAAATCTAGACAAGTATATTATCATTTTATCAACATGTTGTTTTATTGTTAAAAGGGTTTAGGTTTGTATTTAACTTTCTATATCAGATTTTTAAACGCTCTACTTTTGATCATCTTGGTTCCTCTCGATTGTTTCTTCCTCGACTGCTGGAATATCTTCATTCATCCTCATTTATATTTATTCTCTCATGTTTTCCAGCTCTTCTGCCTGTACCTGTCATCATCAGCAACTCTTCACACTGTTCTTCATCATCATGTTCATCATCATGTTCATTGGTGTGTTCAGTGGTGAATGTGTGTGATGCGACTCTCTCCTGGTACGCAGGAATGAGTGTATTGTCCAGCATCAGTGTGTGTGATCTCAGCATCAGTCTCTCTCTACCTCTGGAGGTGGAATATCAGGATAAAAACACCTACAGCTGTGTGCTGAACAATCCCATCAGCAACCAGACCACACATCTGGACATCAACACACTCTGTCACACATGTGCAGGTACGGCAGCGCTGATATTAGTTGATGTCATTACTGATATTAGTGTTTATTGACTGATCTGATCTCAGTTTGATGTGTTTATTCCTCAGACTCTGTCCACTGTTGTGGTCCTACTGAAGCTGTGATCCGATTGGTCCTCTCTGCTCTGGTGGGTGTGGCTACTGTCATCATTCTGGTTTATGACATCAGATCCAGAAGAGCTGAACAAGATCAAGCACATATTCACACATCAGGTGCATGATTGATGATGTCATTTCTCACAAACTGATTTTGCATATATTATTATTTGTGAGATTTATTTATTTATGGCTTTATATGTTCATCTTTTCCATGAAGTATTGAAATCTAAAGCAGATTTTTGTTGTTCTTGTGTTATTGTCATATAAATACTGATGATTATTTCAGATTGTGCTCCAGCTTTGTTTATATTTCTCTTTGACTTTGATACATAAAAATGCATAAAGAGACAAACAGATCTCACTTTATTAATACTGCTGTATATTTGTTATATGTATTTGCTTGCCTTTATCAATAAAGTTTTCTCACTTTGAGTCTCTCCATATTTTATTGCATTTATTATATGGAGCGCCTCCTGGAGGAATACAGAGTTTATTTACATTTTAAAGAGTTCAGCAGTGCTCCACGCATAAACGTATCATTATTAAACATTATTTAAAACATTATTGGTAGATGTTTACATTGTTATTAGCTCATTAATATTCTTTTTGTTCTTCTATACACAATAATAAACAAACCTGAGAATTTTTAAACTTGAGAAAATACTGTTTTGGGACTCATTATAATATACTTTGAGAACACAGTGAAATACTCCATTTCCTCCAACAGGGAACGATAAAGTGTTTAAATCTCTAGTGTGATTTGTCTCTGTGGTCTCGTCTGAGGAGCAACTCCTCCATCTAGTGGCTCACCCTGAACTCACATGTTATCAGGAGTTATTTACTCAGTCTCTTCTGTCACTGACTCGACTAGTTCTGTCTGATTGGTTTTGCTGTTCAGTTGGAGTGTCATTTGCTTTCTCACTAAAGAATTTCTTAACAAACATGGTATTAATTTTAAATTGTGAAAACAGAATTTCTCTTTTTGGACACAATAGTTTAGGGCTGAATGGCGGTTTTTGGACTTTTCTTGTCCTTCCAGATCTTGTTCACCTAGAGCTGTGAATCTCTAGCCCTGCGGCAGTGGAGCCAACTTCTGTTATAAGGCACATAAACTTCAGTGTTTATCTGGCCTCAAACACAGCATGAACCCTTTTAGTAGTCGGGTCAATCTCCTTTTTTAGAAAGCAGCATTCCCATGAACACTAACCTGTTCATATTGTAGCGATCAGAAGAAACAATTAAACTCACTTGATTGTTTTAAAACTTTTTATTAACGTGATAGAAACCTCCATGTGGCCGATGCTTCTGCCTCACAACGAGTATGCAAACTCGTATTTAGAAGAACACCTCGCCCGATACAAAAATAATCCATAACCAGGAACAGAACATACACTTAGATCACACCTGACAGAACATTTACATTTATGTTTATTCATTTATCAGATGCTTTTATCCAAAGCGACTTACAAATGAGAACCATAGAAGCAGTAAAACTAACAGCAGGACAACAAAATGTAAGTGCTATAACTTTTCACAGTTTAATCTAACGCAGAACCCGTACTTTTTTTTTTCTTTTTTTAGTAAGGAAGAGAAAATGTTAGTATTGCTGGAACAAGTGCTGCCGAAAGAGATGCGTCTTCAACCGTTTCTTGAAAATGGCTACGGACTCAGCAGCTCTGGTTGAGTTGGGTCATTCCACCAGCAGGGAACAGTCATGGTAAAGGTCTGAGAAAGAGATTTTGTGCCTCTTTGACATGGCACCACAAGACGACGTTCCCTTGCAGAATGCAGAGTGTAAATTTCTGGATGGGACATAAGTCTGAAGTAATGAGTTTAGGTAAAAGGGAGCAGAGCCAGTGGTTGTTCTAGGCCAGCGTCAGTGACTTGAATTTGACGCGAGCTGCAACTGGCAGCCAGTGCAGTTTTGTGAGGAGAGGAGTGACGTGTGCTCTCTTCGGCTCGTTAAAAACCACTCTAGCTGCAGCATTTTGGATTAGCTGTAGAGGTTTGATCGAGCAAGCTGGAAGACTAGCTAGGAGAGCATTACAATAGTCCAGTCTGGATAGAACAAGCGCTTGAACAATGAGTTGTGTAGCTGTGATCCTCCTAATGTTGTACAAAGCAAATCTGCAGGACCGGGCAGTTCTAGTAATGTGGTCTGTGAAGTTCAATTGATCATCAATAACAACTCCAAGGTTCCTGGCTGACCGTGATGGAGTTATGGATGACAGGCCTAGCTGAATAGTGAAGTTGTGATAAAGTGTTGGATTGGCCGGGACCACAAGTAGCTCTTTGTAAGGTTAAGTTGAAGGTGGTGGTCTTTCATCCAGCCAGAGATGTCTGTCAGGCAAGCTGAGATGCGAGCAGCTACCGTCAGATCATCAGGCTGGAATGAGAGGTAGAGTTGTGTGTCATCCGCATAGCAGTGATAGGAAAAGCCATGTTTCTGAATCACAGTTTCTAGTGATGTCATGTAGATGGAGAAGAGAAGTGGTCCAAGCACTGAGCCCTGAGGCACTCCAGTAGGTAGATGTTGTGACTTCGACACCTCGCTCCTCCACGACAGCCTGAAGGACCTACCTGAGAGGTAAGACTTGAACCATTGGAGTGCGGTTCCCGAGATGCCCTTCATCTTTAGGATTGACAGGAGGATCTGGTGGTTACTTGTGTCAAAGGCAGCAGACAGATCCAGCAGGATGAGAACTGAGGATTTGGAAGCTGCTCTTGCCAGTCTCAGAGCATCAATTACTGAGAGCAGAGCAGTCTCAGTTGAGTGTCCACTTTTGAAACCAGACTGATTGTTGTCCAAGAGGTTGTTCTGTGTAAGAAACAGTGTTGTTTTTGGCAGCCCTTTTAGTTTTAGTCTTAGTCTTTTGGACGAAAATGCTTTTTAGTTTTAGTCACATTTTAGTCACTTATAAACTTAATAGTTTTAGTCAAGTTTTAGTCAACGAAAATGCAAAAAGGTTTTAGTCAAGTTTTAGTCAATTTTAGTAAAAAAAAAAAAAAAGTAATGTTTAAAAAATTAATTTAGGTTAAAAAGTATTGGAAATTGGCTTAGGTTTGACAGGTTGTAGTAGGGGTGTAACGGTTCACAAAAATCACAGTTCGATACGATACAGTGATGTCACGGTTTGGTACGTTTTCGATACAGCAAAAAGAAAGAAATGCGAGAGAAATGTCCTATTTATTAAAAAAAATATATATATATTTTAATAAGTGTGAGGTATCCTACATCTTGAAACTTTTAGTTTTATAAATGGGGGTCATCTTTGAAGGATGAACAAATAATGTTTTGGTCATCATCACTGTCACAGACTGACTGTGACCCAAGACTTTTATTTTGAAGGGATTGAGTATGGGTATGTGCACACAACAAACTGTTTACACAATTACACATACACACAAACTAAATGCCGACAAAATACACAATTCTTTTTGTGCTTGTATGTTTGTAGCCATTTTGGGGTTTATTTCATTCAGTTACCAAGTTAACTTCATGCATTTCAAACAGCTACACATACCTTCTAGTACACCCTCACTTGCCAAACCAGTACACAAGGAAAGTAGCCATATTTAACCTAGTGTGTGCTCATGGAAGATTACTCCATCTGATTCTGACCTCATGGGGGAGGGAGGTAACCCAGTATGTAAGTTTTCTTCTTATATGTATTGTCTTTATTGTTTTGAGACCTTTACATTGTACTAGATATAAATGATGTACAATTTAGAGTTGAAATGTCATGATAGTTTGTTTGTTCATGTCTTGTCACCTCTTTGTAATTTATAGGTTTCTCCCTAAAATGGCATTTTCCAAAAATAGGAGGAGCTTAGGCCTATAAAACAGGCAGCCATTTTAGGGGAGAAGGTTGGTGTGGAGAGGTTGAATCTCGTTTGTATTGGTGGGCCTGTGCATTGGCATAGCCAACTTACATTCGTGTATTGTAAACAATTTTTATTTATTTTCTTTAGTATTCAAATTTTTGATTATCTTTTTTTTATTTTTTATTATTTCCTTATTTCTATTGGATATTGATATTTTTGCACCTTTTGGAATTAAAACCACTCTGGATTGTGTTTTTCTGCCCTTGTCACGTCATTTATACCATCTGGCCGTTGGTACATTCTAACAATCACATTAAAAAAATAACAAGTAAATATGCTAATATTTGAGTTTTGAAGTGCTGGAAAAAGATGTGTGATGTAGGTCTACTTGAAAGCATTTCACTATTTCTGCCAAACTTCCATGGCTACAGTTAGTGTTACTATATTAATGTTGCTGATCTGTGAACTTAAAGCCTATAACTAGTTCATTCATGGCACAATGTTTCTCCTGGTTTCCACGTCAGTGCTGTTTGATCCGTTAATAACGGAGAAATGTGAATGCTTTTCACTAGATCTCGCAGCGATGTTATTACTTCTGTGGAAAATTAAAATGCTTACTGCATCTCTTTGGTTAGCGCTGTGTAGTAACAATGTCGCTTGATGAAGATCTGCACTGACATTGACGTGAAGCACCTAATAATAGCGCAGTCTCGTTCCACTTTCATTACGTTTGCCATTTGATGTTATGCAACGTTATGATGGCGCAGATTTTGGTCGGCAGGAAAAATGGTCCAACAATTCGTTTGTACCAACGGTTCAATACGAATACGTACGTGTATCTTTACACCAGCAAGTGTTGCAATTCATAAAACAACAGTTAACCTTAAAATCTTTGCATAATAAACTAGACTTTCTCATTGATGGAGATGCAGTGCTGCCAAGCTGTACTTCATTGTCGCATTGGGCAGAAACCTGGTGTGTTGTCAACAGTGTGTTGTTGTTGTGTGGAATCTGGTGCGCGGCATGGCGGCAGCCGGGTGGTGGGCGTACCCAAAACAAGGATAGGAAGCGGCAGCATTGCTGATACTTTTTTTAGCTCAAAACAGACAGATTTCACGCAAAATTGGCAGAAATGACATGCATTGTGAACGTCAGACTTATAATCATTTTCGTTCCATCTTGTCTCGTCAACGAAAACTCGAAAACGTCTCGTCATGTTTTAGTCACCTTAGAGACATTTTTAGCTAGTCATTGTCGCGTTATCGTCATTAAAAAAGTGCATAAACGAAATTATTTCGCTATCGTCATCATTGACGAAAACAACATTGGTAAAAAAGGAAGAGATATGGTTGAAAACAACTCGTTCAAGTGTCTTCGCGATGAATGGAAGAAGGGATACCGGTCTGTAATTTTCCAGATGTGCTGGATTAAGAGTAGGTTTCTTAAGCAGTGGGGTTACCCGAGCCTGCTTAAATGATGTGGGAAAGGTACCAGTGTGACGAGAGGTGTTTATGATGTGCGTGAGTGCGGGTATAACTGAGGAAGAAATGGCTTGAAGTAGGTTAGTAGGAATAGGATCAAGCGGACAGGTAGTAGGGCGATTGGAAAGGAGTAGTTTGGAGACTTCTGCCTCTGAAAGCAGAGAGAATGAGGGTAGAATGTGTGTGTTAGCTGGTAAAATGTGTGTGTCAGTTTGTGGATTGTTAAATTGGCCGCTGATGGTGGTTGTTTTATTTATGAAGAATGTGGCAAAGTCATCAGCTGTTAGGGTTGATGAAGGAGGAGGGAGGGTTGAGAAGTGAGGAGAAGGTTTTGAAAAGCATGCGAGAGTCAGAAGAGTTGTTAATTTTGTTGTGATAGTCAGTCATTTTAGCAGTAGAGATATTAGCAGAGAAGGAAGAGAGGAGGGATTGATAAAGACCAAGGTCAGTAGGATCTTTCGATTTGCGCCACTTCCTCTCTGCACCCCTGAGTTTAGAACGATGTTCACGGAGAACATCGGATAACCAGGGGGCAGAGGGTGTGGTGCGGGCTGGCCTGGAAGAAAGGGGGCAGAAGTTGTCCAGGCAGTGTGTTAAAGTGGAGAAAAGAGAATCAGTTGCACTGTTAGTATCTAGTGTTGAGAACTTGTCAGGTGGAGGAAGTGTGGATGAGACCAAAGAGGATAGGCAAGAGGGTGAGAGAGAGCGTAGGTTTCGCCAAAAGGTGACCTGTGGAGGAGTGCGTGTTGTGTTTTGAGGCAGGTTGAGGCTGAGAGTGAGGAGGAAGTGGTCTGAGGTGTGCAGTGGAGTGACCAGTGGATGGTCAGTGGAGCAGTGGCGTGTGTAAATAAGGTCTAATTGGTTACCTGATTTGTGAGTAGCTGCAGTAGATACTCGTTTGAGATCGAATGAGGCGAGCAGAGTGTGGAAATCAGCAGCCTGACGTTTTTCTATGTGGATGTTGAAGTCTCCAAGAACTATGAGAGGAGTACCATCGTCAGGGAAGGATGAGAGTAGCACATCAAGCTCCTCCAAGAAACTGCCAAGCTGACCTGGGGGACGATAGATAACTACAAAATGGATTTTTATAGGACTAGTGATGGTGATTGAATGCGATTCAAATGAGCTGTGGTCACACCGAGGTGGTAAAGGATAAAATTTCCAATCATTTGAGATGAGTAGACCAGTACCTCCACCCCTTCCGGTCAGGCGAGGGGTGTGTGAGAAAGCGAAGTTAGTGGAGAGGGCAGCAGGTGTGACAGTGTCCTCTGGTCTGATCCAGGTCTCAGTCAGGGCCAATAAGCGTAGACCTGAATGACTAGAAATAGACATGAAGTGTATTTCAGAACATGAAATACACTGCAGGCTTGCTACACTGCACCGCTGTGGTCTCTTAACTTCCCACTCTAAGCAGAGAGTACAGTTTAGATATGATTCCCATTATAAGCATACGATACATTTCACACAGATTGAGATCTTCTGAATTATGAACAGACACACACATTGGTACCAAACAAGGCACACTTTCAATCAACTATTCAATAGTTATAATAATTGCATGTATTATGTGCCATTTAGGCATAATAGTCACATAAATAGGTTGCAGACATGATATAGAAATATGCAATTGAACGATTTTTGATTTTTTTTTAAGCATTGTTTTAGGATGATCTTATATATTTAGATATGTAAAGTCTCAGTCTCTGTGGTTTTAAGAGATTTGAGCCATTTGTTTCAGATCAAACTGAGGTCTTGAGAAGAGGACGGTCTGTTTTGGATCTTTTGTTGTGGGATCAAACAACCTCTGGGATTATCTTTGTGGGGCTTGAGCTGTGCCATTTCTGAACCAATCCGTCTTTTACAAACTACCTATGTTGGCGATGTTCTTCCTTTAGCTAGGCTCATCTCTTTGAAGCTTGCATGGCCAGAAATTACTTAGCTGGGGGGTTCATTATTTACCTCAGACTGAATGGAGGCATAACTGTAGAGGAGGCCAGTTTTCTGCCGGACCAACACATGATTGCCTCAGAACTGGGAGATGATGACCTCCCCTGCAGATATAAGCTAGAAGACTATTTAAAACCACACCCCAACCTGTGAAGGTGGTGTCTGCCGAGGTAGTCTTGTGACAAATAAACACCCTGAGCGTGGGACCCTATGCTGATACCAGGGTGTTCCACCGAGAAAGAGTACAAAGCATCTGTGTGTAACCCTTATATCTCACAGATAGAGGGAAGTCTCTGCTCCTGAGTAACCAATGGCTGCAATATGTCCTGGCCTAACCTGGGTCAGACTGAGGGCGACTCCATACCAGAAAGCAATCTGGAAAGTATGCATCTACAGACTCGTCCCCCAAACTACTTTAGTCTTTGGAGAGGGGAACTTTCTGGTCCAAAAAGGCTCCATACTTATCTGTTGAGCACACCATAATGTGTTGTGTATGTCAGGTAAAAGAGATGGGTCTTTAATCTAGATTTAAACTGACAGGAAGTGTCTGCCTCAAATCTACACTCAGTTTCTCCAGATTAAAAGACCAAGGTAAACTCATATGCGTTTAAACTAGAGTTTCAAAAGAGTTATTTTGCTCAGATTCGCCCAAATACCAAAGTATGCAATCAAAAGCAAAACATCTGTTTATGACTCAAGCATTTCCCAAATGTTCCCAAGACCAAAGCTTTGACATTTCTCTAAATGAACGATTACATTTACAGGTTACTGTATGTTTGCATTCATGTTCACTCTTGAATTTTGTTGTAACAACTCAAGCAAACATTATAAATGTGATTTACTGGTTTTTGTGTAAAATGAACCCTGCAATAGTATTTTCTCTTTTATTTGATCTGTACAAACATCTGTGTGTCTGGTTTGATCTGTCGGTGGATAAACAGCTTCTGTGTGTTAGTAGTTTGTGGCTGAAGCGTTTCTTTAACTCCTCTAACAATCTTCCACTCCACAGAAAACATCTTTACACTGAAATGAAAGCTTTAGCATCATGAAGACTCGGTTACGTCACTCATTACCTTCTCATCTACCCAATCGTGTTCTAATACTTGTGGTATAAAAGATGGGTACTTACACATGTCTGAGTTCGCAGATGCTGAAGCTTTCATTCACCTCCATCCTCCCCACCACCACCACAAGAACTTTATATCATAATATTGCTTGCTGGGGTGTTAATAAATGGTTAATTGTTACAGTATTATTCTCCCCAGTCTTTCTGGATAAATAAATTGAATCCATCAACAGACAAATAAGAGTCAGAGGTCAAATATGATTGACAGCTCACAGCACTAAATAACACACCAGTAGATACAGATATCTAATCCAATATTTCACTCTTCTGCTATTAGTTTTGATTCAGGGCCAGAATTCATTTGAAAATGTAAGATCAGCAAAAGCGTGTTGATGTTGGTGATGTTAAAGGAGATGGGTGTGTGTGTGGAAACTAACTGAGTTTGGGGGAGGATTCACACACAACCAGATAAATATCTCAGTTCAGTCTTTCAGATCAATCTGAGTGTTTCAGACATTAAGAGTTACTATCGTGGGCTTTTCAGTGAACCGATGAAGAAAATGTTTCTCAAATTAGTTTTGCTCTGTTTGTGTTTCTGGCGTCTGGATGGTGAGTTTTAAATGTGTTTTTTTAAAGTTGTTTCCGTTCTGGTACCATGTGATAAATTAGTGGTTAAATTTGTTAGAGAGGATTAATATTCACTGTTATTCTCTAGAAATAATTGAACTGTGAGAGATCATGTTTGGTCTAAAATTAAGAATGGATTTAATAAAATGTAATGCATATGAAGCACCAAACAGTATTATTACTACATTAATTGTAGTTAAATTTTTCATTTATCATTGTTTATCATTGTTCACTTTACATTGAAATGATTAAAATTATTTTAGTGAATCTTCATCAAACCAACATCAAGTGATTTTAAAGCTTTAATCTGTGAAAAACTCTGTTCTTCAGGAGCGTTTGCTGATGATAAAGTGAAGTCAGTGACAGTGAATGAGGGATATTCAGTCTCTCTAAACTCTGACACTGAAATGAAGGATGATGATGTGATTCAGTGGAGGTTTGAAGATGAAAACACATTAATAGCAGAAATCAACAAACGTGCCAACAGAATCACTGTATATGATGATGTTCTTGATGGGAGATTCAGAGACAGACTGAAGCTGGACGATCAAACTGGATCTCTGACCATCACAAACACCAGACTGAAACAGACTGGACTTTATAAACTACAGATCAACAGTGAGATCAAGAGTTTCAAACTTACTGTCATTGGTAAGTCAAATATTTTGATTGAGCTGTTTTATATTTTAATCATTATTATGAGATGTAATTATTAATCCAAACTTAATTTTGCTGCTTTTGTGTCTGTTCTGTGGTTTTATGATGTTGGTCATTTCAAATTTAAATTAAATTTTTTTACTTTAGTTAACCATCATAACATTATTTCATAGTCTTAATCAGTGACAAACCCTGTTTCTGTTTGTTCTCTGTTGTTGGTGATACAGGACTGAGATTTCTATCAGTGTTGGAGGGAGAATCAGTCTCTCTAAACTCTGACACTGAAATGAACGATGATGATGTGATTCTGTGGAGGTTTGGAGATGGAAACTCTTTAATAGCAGAAATCAATAAACGGGCCGACAGAATCACTGTATATGATGATGTTCTTGATGGGAGATTCAGAGACAGACTGAAGCTGGACGATCAAGCTGGATCTCTGACCATCACAAACACCAGAGCTGAACACACTGGACTTTATGAACTACATATCAACCATTTGAAATCATATTTCCTTCTCACTGTCACTTGTGGGTTATATATCGATTTCACCTGGGGTTTTTTTAATTACCACAAAAAATTAACTTATTAAACCACACACCATTTGGCTTCTGTAGTTTTATGATATTATTTATTTCAAATGTAAATTTAAAATAATATATTTTAGTAAACCATCAAGTGTTTTGAAAGTCTTAATCCATGACAAAACCTGTTTCTGTTTGTTCTCCAGATGCGTTTGGTGGTACAAAGTCAGTGTCAGTGACTGAGGGAGATTCAGTCTCTCTAAAAGCTCGTCATACTAAAATGAAGGATGATGAAGAGATTCAGTGGAGGTTTGGAAACACTGTAATAGCTGAAATATTTAAACGGGTCAACAGATTCACGGTATATAATGATGTTCCTGATGGGAGATTCAGAGACAGACTGAAGCTGGACAATCAAACTGGATCTCTGACCATCACAAACACCAGAGCTGAACATGCTGGACTTTATCAAGTAAAGATCCTCATAAATGTAATGCTACTTTTCAATCTCACTGTCTATGGTAAGTTAAATATCAGTTTCTCCTGTTTTATTTATTACAGCTTTACAGTCGTTCTGAAGTCGAATCATTTAGATGTTATTTTGTTCTTAATATTACTAATTAGCCTAATTTTTTACATTTATAGCATCCAGCATTATATTTAACTTTTCTATATCAGATTGTTTGTAAATGCTCTACTTTTGATCATCTTGGTTCCTCTCGACGTTTCTTCCTCGACTGCTGGAATATCTTCATTCATCCTCATTAATCTTTATTCTCTCATGTTTTCCAGCTCGTCTGCCTGTTCCTGTCATCATCAGTAACTCTTCACACTGTTCTTCATCTTCATCATCATCTTCATCACCATCATCATCTTCATCATCAAATTGTTCATTGGTGTGTTCAGTGTTGAATGTTAGTGATGTGACTCTCTCCTGGTACGCAGGAATGAGTGTATTGTCCAGCATCAGTGTGTGTGATCTCAGCATCAGTCTCTCTCTACCTCTGGAGGTGGAATATCAGGATAAAAACACCTACAGCTGTGTGCTGAACAATCCCATCAGCAACCAGACCACACATCTGGACATCAACACACTCTGTCACACATGTGCAGGTACGGCAGCACTGATATTAGTTGATGTCATTACTGATATTAGTGTTTATGGACTGATCTGATCTCAGTTTGATGTGTTTATTCCTCAGACTCTGTCCACTGTTGTGGTCCTACTGAAGCTGTGATCCGATTGGTCCTCTCTGCTCTGGTGGGCGTGGCTACTGTCATCATTCTGGTTTATGACATCAGATCCAGAAGAGCTGAAGGAGATCAAGCACATATTCACACATTAGAAACCTAAATGATGATGTAATTTCTCATAACTATTTCAATCATTTATTAATCTTCATTTATTCATTTATTTGTAATTGCTTGATTCATCTGCTGGTATCGATGTTCATTTATAGGCGGCTCATTTCCACCCTCAAAGATGACTTTGCTCATGCTAGCTATAACATGCTGTCCTTTGTATTTACTTTTTAAAAAAAACTTTACTTAAACCTTTTTATTTCTACAATCTAATCTTTAATTTTTGATCGGGGACTTTAAACGCACTTAAAGGATCTTGTCTGTCTTTCAGGTTTATTATTGTTCAGTCAGTATTGGTTGGTGTTCAGATACGTCTCTAATAATAATTAAATAATGAAGCTACTCTACTGGCTGAATGTAAATACATTGAAATATAACAGCTCTTTGCTTTTTTTCGTGTCAGATTTTTTTACTTTTGAAAGGGTTTATTGTTTATATTTCTTAAGACACACAGATCTCACTTTACTTCTACTGCTGTATATCTGTCACATATATTTGCTTGCCTTTATCAATACATTTTTCTCACTCAAGGGTCTCTCCATGTTTTATTGCATGTATGATGTTGAGCGCCTCCTGGAGGAACATAAACAGCTTTACATTGTGGTAGTTTTCCCCGTACACACCTGACTTACGTTTACCTGTCTCCAGTCGACACCCAAGCGTCTACAGTCAACACTTAATAATATTTATACTCTAGATAATATCTGGCCATAATATCTGTCCCGTGCCTCTAGCCAGATTGTTTTGATAGTGGCTGGTTCTGAAACAGATCTGTCATGACAGCAGCAGTTACTCACAAAATCGTCGTATTTAGTGATTTTGCCTTCAAAATAAAAGAGAACGAGAAAGTTTTTGCAGCAATGTTGTATTTTAAGATGAATTGAAAGCTTTTAATTTGAAAAGTTCTGAAAGACATTTAAAATAGTCTGTAGATTGCTTTGTTGCAGATAAGACACACCGGCTTTGCATTCACAAAACAAGGTAGGATGAACGCTTAGTTGTGTTTCCATTATTATTTGTATTGCCTATTTTCGCTGTCAACTTTCCTCTTTAGACTCTTTGATAGTGCCATTTTCTCTCACTAGCTAGCTTAAATGTTAACATCGCTCAGCACACGACGTAGTAGCGTACCTCCAGCACGAGAAAAAAAAGAAAATTCAGTTTAGGTGAGGATGCCAAGGAATAATTCTGAGTGTAAAAGTAAGCTACGACAAATAATTATTACAATAAGTTAGGCTCTAAAACCCGGACACCGCCACACAAATGTGGCTTTTTGTTAAAGCTGTCTTACTACAGAAGTCTTACTACTGTAGTAGTAAGTAGACTGTCTTACTACAGAAGAAGAAGAAGAAGAAGTTTTATTTACAGTGAAGAAAATAAGTATTTGAACACCCTGCTGTTTTGCAAGTTCTCCCACTTAGAAATCATGGATGGGTCTGAAATTGTCATCGTAGGTGCATGTCCACTGTGAGAGACATAATCTAAAAAACAAAAATCCAGAAATCACAATGTATGATTTATTAACTATTTATTTGTAAGATACAGCTGCAAATAAGTATTTGAACACCTGAGAAAATCAATGTTAATATTTGGTACAGTAGCCTTTGTTTGCAATTACAGAGGTCAAACGTTTCCTGTAGTTTTTCACCAGGTTTGCACACACTGCAGGAGGGATTTTGGCCCACTCCTCCACACAGATCTTCTCTAGATCAGTCAGGTTTCTGGGCTGTCGCTGAGAAACACGGAGTTTGAGCTCCCTCCAAAGATTCTCTATTGGGTTTAGGTCTGGAGACTGGCTAGGCCACGCCAGAACCTTGATATGCTTCTTACAGAGCCACTCCTTGGTTATCCTGGCTGTGTGCTTCGGGTCATTGTCATGTTGGAAGACCCAGCCTCGACCCATCTTCAATGCTCTAACTGAGGGAAGGAGGTTGTTCCCCAAAATCTCGCAATACATGGCCCCGGTCATCCTCTCCTTAATACAGTGCAGTCGCCCTGTCCCATGAGCAGAAAAACACCCCCAAAGCATGATGCTACCACCCCCATGCTTCACAGTAGGGATGGTGTTCTTGGGATGGTACTCATCATTCTTCTTCCTCCAAACACGGTTAGTGGAATTATGACCAAAAAGTTATATTTTGGTCTCATCTGACCACATGACTTTCTCCCATGACTCCTCTGGATCATCCAAATGGTCATTGGCAAACTTAAGACGGGCCTTGACATGTGCTGGTTTAAGCAGGGGAACCTTCCGTGCCATGCATGATTTCAAACCATGACGTCTTAGTGTATTACCAACAGTAACCTTGGAAACGGTGGTCCCAGCTCTTTTCAGGTCATTGACCAGCTCCTTCCATGTAGTTCTGGGCTGATTTCTCACCTTTCTTAGGATCATTGAGACCCCATGAGGTGAGATCTTGCATGGAGCCCCAGTCTGAGGGAGATTGACAGTCATGTTTAGCTTCTTCCATTTTCTAATGATTGCTCCAACAGTGGACCTTTTTTCACCAAGCTGCTTGGCAATTTCCCCCTAGCCCTTTCCAGCCTTGTGGAGGTGTACAATTTTGTCTCTAGTGTATTTGGACAGCTCTTTGGTCTTGGCCATGTTAGTAGTTGGATTCTTACTGATTGTATGGGGTGGACAGGTGTCTTTATGCAGCTAACGACCAGAGATGGGAGTAAGTCACTAAATGCAAGTCTCAAGTCAAGTCCAAGTCTTAACATGGCAAGTCAAAGTCAAGTCAAGTCATTCTGTTGTAAGGGTCAAGTCAAGTCAAGTCAAGTCATACTCCTTGTCAAGTCAAGTCAAGTCGCAACTTAGTCATCAAGTCATAAGTCGCACACAGGCTAGTTTTACAACAACAAAAAAAAACTCTAGGACTTTTATTACTTATTTAGACACAGAAGGCTGATGGGTTACAGAAATAATTAAACTTGTGTGTAATAAATAAAATATCGTTAAGAAGCACTTTAAATGCTCTAAAATAAAAATAAATTAAATGAACACAAGTAAACAAGAATTAATAAAACTTTCCCATCTTGTGCAGTAAAAACGTCACTATCATCCTAAAAGCACTGACAGGCACGGGATAACACACCTGTGGTGAATGTGGACCTCAAGTATACATTATATCGCTAGCTGTTTGATTTAAGTTGGAAGTAGATAGATAACCTGAAACAGAAAACAGAAAACCTTGTGCTTGAAAACTAGAAAATCTTTGCGTTGGCCCAGTGACCAACCAACCACTGAAGCCTTGTTTATACTCAACGCGTCCGCAAGAGCGCGCGCGGTAAAAATGACGTCATTGCGGTGTGGGCGGTCTCGCGCGTTGGGTGCGCAAGACCCCATTTCGCTTGGCGGTGTGCACGGCACTTTTTGTAACATCGCGCGCGGCTCCGCATCCGAAGATGAACGACTTCGAGCCGCATCTGGGTCTCACTGCACCGGCACCCAGTTTGTGCGTCTTAAATTAGTTTCTTACATTTACAAAATGAACCTATAGCATACATAAGCCATTTTAATAAAAATAAAGTTCCATGTTTTATAAAATGTCCATGAAACTTAATTAAATGTTTAGTGAAATAATAAAATATTTAAGAGATCGTTAATTGAGTTGTATGAAATATATAGGCCTACATGTTTTTATATCCACATATTTTCTTCTAATATCACTGAAGTAATAATCTCAGGGTTTACTGGATTTAACACGATTCTTTTTGTAGTGTGATGTACTAAAATAAACATTGTCTTCTTCTTCTCACGTTGATTCCTGGTGGTTAAGAGGACAATTACTTCAGTCACCCGCTGTCCTTTCACAGAATAGCACAACTGCGAGCGCGTCAAGTATAAACGCCTCGTCCGTTTGGGGAGGTGCGCACGCAATCAGCGGAGACTCGCGCTCGTGCGGACGCGTCGAGTATAAACAAGGCTTTACTTCTCGCTGTGCGAATATTTTCCACAAGTCATTTCAAGTAAATAGGCACAAGTCCGAGTCAAGTCTAAAGTCACAAGGAGCAAGTCTGAAGTCAAGTCGAGTCTTTTCAGAGATCTAGTCAAGTAAGTCTCAAGTCCAGAAAATTGCGACTCGAGTCTGACTCGAGTCAAGTCATATGACTCGAGTCTCCCACCTCTGCTAACGACCTCAAACAGGTGCATCTCTAATTTAGGATAATAAATGGAGTGGAGGTGGACATTTTAAAGGCAGACTAACAGGTCTTTGAGGGTCAGAATTCTAGCTGATAGACAGGTGTTCAAATACTTATTTGCAGCTGTATCTTACAAATAAATAGTTAAAAATCATACATTGTGATTTCTGGATTTTTTTTTTTAGATTATGTCTCTCACAGTGGACATGCACCTACGATGACAATTTCAGACCTCTCCATGATTTCTAAGTGGGAGAACTTGCAAAATAGCAGGGTGTTCAAATACTTATTTTCTTCACTGTATATAGTGCCTTTCCAAAGCCCAAGGTCGCTTTACATTGTACATTACAATACATTTAGACACCGTTACATTAACATTATGCAAAATGCAAGTTAAAGAGATATGTTTTTAACTGGGTCTTGAATGTAGTCACAGATGATGTATTACGTAGTGTAAGAGGTAGCGAATTTAATAATTGAGGAGCATTAATACTGAATCACCTTCCACCTAGTGGATAACCGGAAACGAGGGATGGACAATAAACCAAGTTCAGCTGATCTGAGAGATCGTGTAGGCCGGTAAGGGTGGAGTAGGTCAGACAGATATTGTGGAGCAAGACCATTTAATGCTTTGAACGTTAGAAGCAATACCTTAAAGTGGATACGTGATGCCACAGGTAGCCAGTGGAGGTCATGAAGCAGAGGAGTAATATGAGCAGAACGCCTGGTGGAGGTGAGGACTCTCGCTGCAGAGTTTTGAACATACTGTAATCTTGAAATAAGTTTTATGGGAAGACCAAGAAATAAGGCATTGCAATAGTCCAGGCGTGATGTGATTAATGCATGAATTAAGGTTTCAGCATCAGCTAAGGTGAGAGAAGATCGTAAACGAGCAATATTGCGAAGATGGAAAAAAGAGTTTTTAACAAGAGAAGAAATATGAGAGCCAAAAGATAGAGTCTGATCGAATAAGACACCAAGGTTACGAATCGATGACGAAGGCTTAACGTGAAGTCCATCAATATCAAAGGACTGGCCCATCCTTTCAACTGAGGCAATAGAGTATGAAATATGATACTCAAAACACACACACATTTTATATACTATAAGGGCACAGTTATTCCATTTTACTTTACCCTTTACATCAAGCCCCTGTCATAACGGACGACAGGAAGCAATAGCAAGTACTCAGAACTTTATTGGAAACACAGAACAAAGTCCAGTGAGGGTCAAGAAGACAGGTGGCGCAGGGACTAGATGGTCAGATCCAGATGACAGGTGCCGTGATGAAGTGAACCCAGTGAAGCGTGACGAGTAATCCAGACAACACACCGAACGACATCCACGAAGAACACGGGAACAGGAACACTGAAGCACGAGACTGGAACACCGACACAGGATATGAAACACCGATCTGACAAAGGAAATGAGGAAACAGTGACACTGAAATGAAGGATGATGATGTGATTCAGTGGAGGTTTGGAGATGAAAACACATTAATAGCAGAAATCAATAAACGGGTCGACAGTTTCACTGTATATGATGATGTTCTTGATGGGAGATTCAGAGACAGACTGAAGCTGGACAATCAAACTGGATCTCTGACCATCACACACACCACAACTGAACATGCTATAAACTAGAGATGAACTATATGAGCATTGAATTCTATCTCCGAGTCATTGGTGAGTTGAAAAACATTTACACTTGTTTTTTATGACAAATTTGAAATTAATTCATACACCATTTAGATTATTTTTGTTGTTTTACGATTTTGTTTATTTTAAATTTAAGCTATTTAATGTAATAAACTATTTGTGACAAACCCTGTTTCTGCTTTTTTTTTTTCATCTGTTTGATGATACAGTTGAAATATCAGTGATGGAGGGAGATTCAGTCTCTCTAAACTCTGATCTTATTGAAATAAAGGATAAGGATGTTGATTTGGTTCAGTGGAATTTTAAAAGCACTGTAATACTCACCTATTCAGTGGGTGCTTAATAAACTAGTAAACTTTATATCCGTAAAACCACTCCATGAGCTGTCATAAAGTGGGCACACTTTAATTTCTGCCGTGATCAGTAACGTTAGGCCTATCGTTCCGGAGACTGTAAGCTGGACTGTAAGAACATCCTCGAGTAACAATGTAAAAGTGAATTTAGCAAAATAGGTGACCTTTAACATTCACCGTTAGTGTCAGCAACGGTGGCTATAGTGAAGCGCACATCTCAGGAAATAACTCAAAGAACAGTCTTTAATCTAATAATCCACACAATACACAGGAGAATCATGAGGAGAAACACAACCGTGTAACGTAGACGATACCGGACGATGAAATGGACAGAACTCAGGGTTTAAATAACAGGGAGATTATTGGAAGAAGAGAAACAGGGCTGGGATTATTGAACTAATGATAGAGAACACAGGCAAATGAAACAGAGAGAAAACTAAACCTAAACAGAACAAACACGTTACAGTTAATCTCGAATAGAAATAATTGAACTGTGATTTTACTGTCAGATCAAGTTTGAATTCTCAGCTCTAAATTCGGTTATTATGGATCGATTAAATAAAATAATATAAATATGAAGCTCAGATAATCAACAGCATTAGTTTTAGTGTGACATTAAACATTACAGTAAAAGTGTTTTAGTTATTGTGTTTAATTGTTCCATATATAAATCCATTTCTCTTTTCATTCATCATGTTTTGTCTTTGTACTTTGTACTGTTGCAGAATATTATTAATTTCGCATTTAAATTATTAGATGTATTTTAGTGAACCTTCATCAAACCAACATCAAGTGATTTTAAAGCTTTAATCTGTGAAAAAACTGTTTTTCAGATTCTTCAGTTGTGTTTGGTAGTGATCATATTTGGCCAATGTTAGTAAACAAGGGAGATTCGGTCACTCTAATGTCTGATCTTACTGAAATAAAGGATGATGGGATTCAGTGGAGATTTGAAAACACTTTAATAGCAGAAATCAATAAACGGGCCGACAGAATCACTGTATATGATGATGTTCTTGATGGGAGATTCAGAGACAGACTGAAGCTGGACAATCAAACTGGATCTCTGACCATCACAAACACCACAACTGAACATGATGGAGATTATAAACTACAGACCAACATAATAAGAAGGAATTTCAAGCTCACTGTCTCTGGTGAGTTAAATATCAGTTTCACCTGTTTTATATTTTAATCAGCACAAATATACAATTATTAATCCAAACTCCATTTTGCTTCTGTTGTTTAATGATTATCTTCATTTCACATTTAAATTTCAAACCATTTACTTTTGTAAATGACTGTTTTAATCGGTGTTGAACTCTTTTCCTGTTTGTTGTTGAGTTTGGATTAATGAGTTAGTGTCAGTAAAGGAGGGAGATTCAGTGACTCTAAACACTCGTCTTACTGAAATAACGGATGGTGTTTGGATTCAGTTGAGGTTTGGAGATGAAAACAATATAACGTCCGACAGAATCACTGTATATGTGTTACAAACTGCTCTGAAACCAGAAGGTCTATTCCCAGTGTTAAGTAGGACTCCATCCGTGCTTGTCTCACGACAGGGAGCTCAGACTTACGCAGGGCACTGGAAGACAGCCGAGAAGGTGGCGTGATTAGACTGGAACCCCATCCGTGGTCACGACGGTAGTGACTACAAAAGGGAACGTCTCGGTTACGTATGTAACCCTCATTCCCTGAGTAGGGAATGGAGACGTTCTGTCTCCCTGCCACTTTCGCTGTACCGCTGGAAACGCCTGAGTTCAGTCTCAGCTCCTCAGCAAGTAACATATCTGCATGTTGCCAGCGTACTTCCTTATGTAACGGGCGACACGAGAGGGTTTCTTAAAGAATTATAATTAATAGGATTGTATCCTTCAGACTCCGACTACGCCACTCTGGGAATCTCACCCAAAGAATTAGAGTAAGCCCCAACAAAAGGCACACACAGGTTCGTATCACCTAATAGAGTCAGAGACATGGGTTGTCGTACAAAAATAAGTTTTATTGACAATTCTTAAAAGAGACAGTATAAAAAGGATATAGGGCGCTTTGTCCGAATTCAATGAACCCCTAAAGGTTTAGGACCAGGTCTAGACTGGGACGAGAGACACAGAGGCAGAGTCTCGCAGCATACCACCCATAGGTGCAGGACCACTGCACTTCACTGTGCACACACGCACACACACACGTTAATACCAGACACTGCACACGGTGAGAAAGATACCGTCACCCAACTAAGAATCCTCTGCCCCCGGTACTCAGGCCCTGCTAACACACAAAGAGGGTATACATCAGATACAGAAATAAATAATCGGATAAAAGTCAATTCAATAACTAGAAGGATTAGCGCTCAAATCAAGAAAACCAAAATAATATTACAATTAATAACTTGAAATAAACAGTGAGTTGAGATTAAACCCAAATGACAGCGGCAGCAAAATATATAAAGAAAACAACCCAAACTTCGGTCAAAATTATTAATAAAAAAACAAATCAAGCAGTTGGGAGCAAAAATAAAGCAAATATAAAGAAATAAACTATTATTTCAGAGAAATAATTGGGAAAAATACATAATTCAACTTCAGAACAAAATCAAATACAAATGAGAAAATAGAAACGTCAAAAGAAATTAGAATGATAAAAGAGCAAGGACTACAGCTCAAATTCCAGCACCAATCCTTGCAGATAATATCAGTTCAAAAGAAAATGAAAACTACGTGAAAGCAAAAAAGAAACTGAAGAAAATATCAACTGAAGTCCCAAGTTCAATAGAATCGGTGGACAGTTAGTCCAGTCGAAACAGGATAGAACAGGACAGCAGTGGACAGAAACAGGACAGCACTGCAGCTGTAAATGAACGCGGAGCACCCCGACTCGAATGTAGTCGCCGTCCTTTACGGACCTATAAACAACAAGATTGTTACTCTGCTAGATCAATTCTCCAACTTATGCACGCACATAAAACTAATACGTACCGATCGTCAAGGAAAATGAAACGTAGCTTTCTCTGGAGGGGAACTCAGGTTCTCACCACTGAGAAAGGGTATAGATTAGGACACATCCTTAAATACAAACTAGCACTTCACAAACACGCATTCCAACAGAGCACGATTATTGAGAGATTAGCAAACTCTCCCTACCTCGTCCAGCGTCCGCATCCAGTACACGCAAACAATAACCAATCGCAACGAGCTCGTGCAGCAAAAGTACAGCAGCACGCTCTCCAACGCAACGGTGTTTCTAAAAGGTACATTACAAGAACACTTCTCGTAACTACGTACACTTCAGGAGCTAAACAAACAACTAACAGTGCATACTCCTTACCAGCTCGGGTGCTCGCATCCGATTTCCAGGAGGCAATGACGGAAGCGCGTTAACGACGCCGCAATTCAAACGTGACGCCTGACGAGCAGTAACTGCGTGACTGTTTTAAAGCCCAGGAGCGCATCTGATAGGCTAGACTGGCCATCAATCACAATGAAGACAGAAACGCCCTTTCCTGCCACATCTACCCCACCATTCTGCATCGGCGCCCCGACGATGGACCAAAGTCAATTACCAAGACACCCCTCCAATTTACTAGCTCCAAGGTCTAAACAAAGCTGAAATGCCGTTGGTTACAATCCCGGAATCACCGGTTACTCTGTTCCTTACCTCTCCAGCGGCCCGGGGAAGATGATGCAAATTCGGATGCTGACCTGCTCCGGCTCGACGTGAGCGCCGAGGGGAGGCCACCCTCTCACTATGGGAACTGGGAGGAATTTCACTTTCTCGCACTATAGGTTCTACCTCCCGTTCCTCTGACTCCCTCAGAGCCGCACCACCAGGAGGTAGGTCCGCCGGCCATAGCTCTTCCTGCACCTCAAGCTGTACTGGGCGTCCAACACCCCAAGGTCCCATACCCTGAACAATCTGAGGAGTCTCTGGCACCAACACCATCAAATCACCATAGTCTGCCCCTTCGTACTCTTGAGGGTCATCTCGAGCTTCTACAACACCAGTAGGCTGGTTGACAGGCAAACCGTCCTTCCGGACACAAGCCTTCAACAGAGAACGGTGCACTCGCCGTACCTTGCCCAAATCTGAAACCGGGGCAATAGTATACACAGCACCCCCCTCTTCTGGGGCCCGAGTCACCTGATAAGTCACTGAACTCCACAAGTCTTGGATCTTGTGGCGACCCCGCACTGCATGATCTCGTAAATAGACTAACTGACCCTCTGAAAAAGGTAGATCCCGAACGTGTTGGTCGTGCTGCCTTTTTCGACGGTCCGCCGCTGCATTCAACCGCTGACGCGCTCCCTCAAAGGCAACTTGCAACCGCCTACGATGTTCCATGACCCAACTGTGTACGTTTCCGGCAACCGGTTCAGCTACTCTACCAAGCAAAAAGTCTATCGGCAACTGAGGTTCCTGACCAAACATTAAATAGTGAGGTGACTCACCTGTCACTTGATGGGGGGTGGTGTTATAACAAAATATAACTTGTGACAAACAAGACACCCAGTCCCTCTTCCTAGAGCCAGGCAATGTTCGCAGCAAGTTGTGCAAAGTGCGATTAAATCGCTCACATTGCCCATTACCGGCCGGGTGATATGGAGTGGTACGAGATTTCTTTATCTGATAAAGCTCACAAAGCTGCCGAATAAGAGCCGATTCAAAGTTCCGGCCCTGGTCTGAATGAATTCTGCCCGGAACACCAAATTTGTAAAACCACTCTTCAACCAAAACTTGGGCTACGGTCTCAGCTCTTTGATCTCGTGTAGGCACCGCCATAGAAAATTTACTAAACACATCAGTCATCACTAATATGTTTTCCTGTCCAGAGTGTGAGGGTTCAAGCACAGTAAAGTCAATCGCCAGGACTTCATTAGGCCTTGAAGCCAGTAAATGGCCCATAAAAGCCCGTGCTACCGGCTGATTATCTTTGGCGAGCTGACAACGTTCACATTCTCGACACCAAAGGGTAATGTCAGCCAACATATTTGGCCAATAGCACCGCTGCCGAATCAACTCGCTGGTGCGCTCCACCCCTTGATGCCCATGTTGTTGGTGGAGTTGCATCAAAACCTCTTCCCTCAAAACATCAGGCAAAACTAATTGGTAACATTCTTCACCTCCGTCAGGACGAAATATTTTCCGATAAAACAATCCTTCCCTCGCCTCTAATCGATTCCATTGCTGGAGAAGGGTCAAACATGGTTTACTCAACTGATGCCGCTCCTCAGGTCCTGGGCGCCGGCCCCGCTCCCAGAACTTGATTACTGGTCCAATAACAGGATCAGTCTCCTGCATAAATCGCAGGTCAGGGGCAGAATAGCCTGGCAACGCACTCACTGCCCTCACATCTGCCTGTGCTTCACAGCCTATGCCAATAGCCTGCTGTAACAACTCGGGGACTACAACACCTGCAGCCAAACCCTCAAGCTGACCTCGAACGACTGGGTTCTGGCGAGAGAGAGCGTCTGCGTTACCATTGCTCCTTCCGGACCTATATCTCACTTCAAAGTCAAAAGCAGCTAACTCTGCGGCCCAACGTTGCTCCGTGGCGCCGAGCTTTGCTGTAGCTAAATGACTTAAGGGATTATTATCCGTGAACACGATACACTTGTGCCCTAAAAGATATTCCCTGAATTTTTCAACCATGGCCCACTTGAGCGCTACAAACTCTAGTTTCATTGAGCTGTAATTGGTCATATTACGCTCAGTGGGCCTTAGGCTGCGACTGGCATATGCAATGGGTCGGGTTTTGCCTTCAAATTCTTGGGACAAAACTGCCCCCAGTCCCCCATGACTAGCATCTACTTCTAGAATGAAGGGTTTGGAAAAATCTGCGTAAGCCAGTACTGGGGCAGATGTTAACCTGATTTTTAGGGCCTCAAATGCTGTCTGACAGTGTTCGGTCCAGACAGGAATCAAACTCTGCCCCCGTCGCTTGCCTGACTTGCCTCCAACCACCTCAGCAACTAGCTTATGCAGAGGGGCTGCCAATTTGGCAAACCCCTCCACAAAGCGCCTATAATAACTCGCAAAGCCAAGGAATGTTCGTAACTCAGAGACAGTCTCAGGGCAACGCCATTGTGCAACGGCCTCGATTTTACCTGGGTCTGTTGCTACCCCTTGCGCCGATATAACATGTCCCAAGTACTTGACCTCTGGCCTGAAGAAAGCACACTTCTCCAGCTTTGCCTTGAGTCCTTCTCTCTCCAACCGACTCAAGACCATCTCTAACCTCTCTAGATGTTGGGCTACGGAGGAGGAAAACACAACAACATCGTCCAGATATAGGAGCAGGGACTGACACCGCTGATCACCAAATAGTCTCTCCATTAACCTCTGGAACGTACCTGGAGCGTTGCAAAGTCCAAAAGGCATACGGTTCCATTCAAATAATCCAAACGGCGTACAGAACGCAGTCTTGGACTTATCCTGCTCGGAAACAGGAACCTGCAGATACCCGCTGGCCAGATCCAGTGTAGAGAACCAGCGAGCCCCCCCTAGTGAGTCTAAGGATTCCTCAATACGAGGAAGGGGAAATGCATCCCTCCTAGTCTTGGCATTCAGGTGACGGTAGTCTACGCACATACGTAGACTACCGTCCTTCTTTTTGACTAGCACAATCGGCGATGCATAGGGGCTACAACTTTCGCGAACTATTCCGGCCTCCAACAACTGATGGATATGAGTTTTTACCACCTCATATTCAGAAGGGGGTATCCGTCGGTATCGTTGACGCACTGGAACATTATCCAGTAAAGGAATGTCATGGGAAATGAGGCGCGTACAACCTAGATCGTTCTCATGACCTGAAAATACTGCCTCATATTTCTGCACCAGAGCTCTAACCTGATCCTGTTCTGATTTTGACAAAACAGATAACTCAAGAGACTCCATCTGTTGGGACAAAGAGGGACTCCCCTGCACACCATGGGACTGGACAGTGGCCATTACTGGCTTTACTTCAACGACTCCTGTTGGCAAACTGACTACATAAACCTCCCTAAGGTTACCCACCACTGTTGTAGGGCGAAGTGTTACATCCACTGTGCCGACGTTCACTACCGGCACATAGACAGTCCCTTGACTTACCCTTACCAAAGCAGGTGATGCTAAAAGCCCAGCTGGAAGGCCGGATTCAGGGGGCTCAAATAAAACAGTACTGCCAACGTATTGGGTCGAACAGGTTGCTGCCACTAGCTTAATTGTGCCACCTGGTATGCGGCACACCCCACGTCCACGCACCCGTACACACCCTACTTGATCTAAGCGTTCTCTAGCACTTACTTGCTGACAATATTGCAGTGCACTCGACACACTTGGTAATTGTGTAACTACAGGTAGGTCAAAGAGGGAGGTGCCATGCTGCCCGAAAAGCTCCTTATAACACCGGCCAAGAATGTTCATCCCCAGTACCCCAGGGACATCCATGCTCATGCCTCCAGGAGGATCCCGAACAACCAGGACGCCACAACCACCGACAAGCCTGCCACAAATCTCCACATCTAGCTCCAAATATCCCATGTACGGGATAGTAAGCCCATTGGCTGCTCGAAGCTGTAGCCACTGACAATTTTGAAGACGATCCTGACCCCATGGTTCAAAATGTTGTTGAAAACAACTTTCAGTGATTGTTGTTACCATAGAACCAGTGTCCACTAAGCAGGGCACTGAAACACCCCCCATAAGGGCAACTACATGTGGACAGGAGGAGATTAAATAGGGAACTGAACTGCGTACACCTATCCTACTTGAGTCAATTACTTCCCCACCCAGGCGGTGACTCTGCGACCTGGTGGGAACTAGTTTTCCGATGGCCGGGAGGAACGTAGCCGTCCATTCTCAGCTGTAGAGGGGCCTGCCACCGGCTGGGAGGGATTTGGGAAATTTCGTTGCCCATCACACTCACGAGCAAAGTGGCCCGGTCTTTGACACCGCCTACATATAACTGGACCAGAACGAGGGGATCGACAACGCACCTGTGATGGTTGGAGACGGGCGAAGGTTTGAGTAAGGTGATTCAACTGTTGCTGTTGCTGTCGTAGTATTTCCCTCAGCTCACCAAACTCTGACTGCTGCGGCGACCCAGCTGCTCCAACTGGTGCCCCACCACGTACCCCATATTGAATGCCATATGCTAGTGGGACTGACTGGCTACGCCCTCTCGACCCTCCAGGCATTCCCTCCTGTACCCACCTAATTGCTTCACCTCGAACCTCCAATAAGGTAGCAGTAGGCTGGCGACGAACCAACTGCTTCAGCTCTCGCCTAAGTGTGCTATCAGCGACGTGCTCAACAAATTGGTCCCGCAACAGGGTTTCTGCATTTTGGATAACGTGTGGCGCCCGGTTCTTAACCCTTTCTAAAAGGCCCATAAGTGCAAGAGAAAACTCTAGCAGAGTCTCACCCTCCTGTTGCTTCCTGGAAAAGAAGGCCTCTTGTAACGCTACGTAAGACTGGGAGCACCCATAAAGATCACGGAGCGCCTTAATAATCCTGTCAGGGTCTCCGCGTTCTAGTTCAGGACGATACCTGATCTCTTCTCTTGCCTCTCCCTCCAAGTGATCAAAAAGGAAGAAAGCCTGATCTGCATTTGACATATGGCGCAACCTCATACACGCCTGTGCCTCCTCAACCCATTCGTCAATATCCAAACCCGACTTGCCATTGAATTTTGGGCAGCGCCGATCTCGCGGTACAAAAACAAATCGTTCAGACGCAACAGCGCCAAGCGGTTGAGGTGTCACAGGCGGAACAGTAGAGGCAGAGGTACCAGGCAAGGCTGCATCAGGACTAGGCAAACCAACTGGTGCCTGTGCCTGCTGCAACCTTGCATTGTCAGCTCTCAACTGGGCTACCAAATCTCTCAATTCTTGTAATTCATCCTCCATCTTGATGTTAATTGATTTATTTTTTTTATTTTTAAAGAGGAGACTTACCACTGCAAGGAAGAAGCCACCAAATGGAACAACTCCGGCACAACGCACTGCTGTCCTGTTTCCAAAAAAAAAACCCACAACACACAAAACAAAACAAAACACCCAATGTCTCTGACGCAAAGTTATGGTGATCCTGCCGACTATACGCCAAAATGTAACGGGCGACACGAGAGGGTTTCTTAAAGAATTATAATTAATAGGATTGTATCCTTCAGACTCCGACTACGCCACTCTGGGAATCTCACCCAAAGAATTAGAGTAAGCCCCAACAAAAGGCACACACAGGTTCGTATCACCTAATAGAGTCAGAGACATGGGTTGTCGTACAAAAATAAGTTTTATTGACAATTCTTAAAAGAGACAGTATAAAAAGGATATAGGGCGCTTTGTCCGAATTCAATGAACCCCTAAAGGTTTAGGACCAGGTCTAGACTGGGACGAGAGACACAGAGGCAGAGTCTCGCAGCATACCACCCATAGGTGCAGGACCACTGCACTTCACTGTGCACACACGCACACACACACGTTAATACCAGACACTGCACACGGTGAGAAAGATACCGTCACCCAACTAAGAATCCTCTGCCCCCGGTACTCAGGCCCTGCTAACACACAAAGAGGGTATACATCAGATACAGAAATAAATAATCGGATAAAAGTCAATTCAATAACTAGAAGGATTAGCGCTCAAATCAAGAAAACCAAAATAATATTACAATTAATAACTTGAAATAAACAGTGAGTTGAGATTAAACCCAAATGACAGCGGCAGCAAAATATATAAAGAAAACAACCCAAACTTCGGTCAAAATTATTAATAAAAAAACAAATCAAGCAGTTGGGAGCAAAAATAAAGCAAATATAAAGAAATAAACTATTATTTCAGAGAAATAATTGGGAAAAATACATAATTCAACTTCAGAACAAAATCAAATACAAATGAGAAAATAGAAACGTCAAAAGAAATTAGAATGATAAAAGAGCAAGGACTACAGCTCAAATTCCAGCACCAATCCTTGCAGATAATATCAGTTCAAAAGAAAATGAAAACTACGTGAAAGCAAAAAAGAAACTGAAGAAAATATCAACTGAAGTCCCAAGTTCAATAGAATCGGTGGACAGTTAGTCCAGTCGAAACAGGATAGAACAGGACAGCAGTGGACAGAAACAGGACAGCACTGCAGCTGTAAATGAACGCGGAGCACCCCGACTCGAATGTAGTCGCCGTCCTTTACGGACCTATAAACAACAAGATTGTTACTCTGCTAGATCAATTCTCCAACTTATGCACGCACATAAAACTAATACGTACCGATCGTCAAGGAAAATGAAACGTAGCTTTCTCTGGAGGGGAACTCAGGTTCTCACCACTGAGAAAGGGTATAGATTAGGACACATCCTTAAATACAAACTAGCACTTCACAAACACGCATTCCAACAGAGCACGATTATTGAGAGATTAGCAAACTCTCCCTACCTCGTCCAGCGTCCGCATCCAGTACACGCAAACAATAACCAATCGCAACGAGCTCGTGCAGCAAAAGTACAGCAGCACGCTCTCCAACGCAACGGTGTTTCTAAAAGGTACATTACAAGAACACTTCTCGTAACTACGTACACTTCAGGAGCTAAACAAACAACTAACAGTGCATACTCCTTACCAGCTCGGGTGCTCGCATCCGATTTCCAGGAGGCAATGACGGAAGCGCGTTAACGACGCCGCAATTCAAACGTGACGCCTGACGAGCAGTAACTGCGTGACTGTTTTAAAGCCCAGGAGCGCATCTGATAGGCTAGACTGGCCATCAATCACAATGAAGACAGAAACGCCCTTTCCTGCCACACTTATATACCCACGAGGTGGGGCAGAGTTACGCTTTGCAAAATCCGCAGACCCATGGCATTTCTTTGCCATTGGCTTGTTTTGTAATACTCAAAGTTGATAGGCTTTCTAAGCGAAACCCCATTTGTTGTCACGACAGAACGTCTCCGTTCCCTACTCAGGGGACCTACATACGTCGATGTTTCTTCCTCTTCTGCTTGAATATCTTCATTCATCCTCATTTATCTTTATTCTCTCCTGTTTTCCAGCTCGTCTGCCTGTTCCTGTCATGACAATGACAATGACAATTTATTTGTATTGCACAATTTAAAACAACAGCTGTTGACCAATGTGCTTTCCACAATGTAATTAAGTTAAATTAAAGAATAACCAACAGCCAAGACAGAATGACAGAAAAAGACCTAAAGATCACACAGGAACTTAAAAAGCATATAAAATCACAACATTAAAACACATAATAAGAAAAACTTAAAAATCACATAAGATCACATCCTTTACAACACAAGATACAGTGTTAATCGAAAGCCTTCGAAGAGAAAAAAAGTTTTTAGTCTGGATTTCAAAGTCAGAAGAGATGGAGCTTGTCTTAAGCTAGGTAAAGTATTCCAAAGCCTTGGGCCAGCTATGTAAAACACTCGATCTCCCCTACATTTGAGCCTCGATTTTGGAGTACACAATAGAGCCTGATTTGATCTTGCAGGTTTATATTCAGTCAATAGGTCAGTTATATAAGTTGGTGCTAAGCCATTTAAAGATTTATAAACTAATAATAGTACTTTAAATTCTACTATGAAACGCACGGGTAACCAATGTAGTGAGCGTAGAATATGGGGTAATATACTCCCTCTTTTTACACCACACAAAAACTGTGCCGTAGCATTTTGGACATATTGCAAGCGGGATAGTGATTGCTGACTAGTCCCTAAATACAGTGAAATGCAATTGTCCATCCTAGAGGAAATAAAAACGTAAATTAATTTCTCAAGATCTTTAAAATAGAGAAACGGCTTAGCTTTTGCAAGCAGACGCAGTTGGTGAAAGCAGGTTTTATCGACAGAATTTACTAAAGTCGATCATCATCCAGAATAAAGCCCAGATTTTTTACCCAGGGTCTCAGGTACACGGACATCCAGCCCGTTCTCATCCCAAGGCGTAATATAATGACGCTTTTGCCAAAGCGTCTATATCGAACGCGCATGGCACCCTTTAGCGTCAATATGAGACGCCGATATATATGGGTCAGAAGGCACCTCCTAGCGGTCTAACCCTAACCCTACACCATACCTAAACCTACCCATCTCTCTGCGTGTTATATTGACGCTAAAGGGTTCCATGGGCGTTGGATTTAGACGCTTTGTCAAAGTGTCAGAATATGACGCCTTGGGATGAGGATGCGTTGGGACATCTCACCCAAATCCAAATTTATAGATTTTGATAACTCAGATGGGCTAAAAACAATCATTTCAGTTTTCTTTTCATTGAAAATTAAATAATTCAAAGAAAGCCTTAACCTCCTCTAGGCATGCTATAAGAGACTCAAACCATGCAGAATTATGTTTGACAGGCAAATAGACCTGTGTGTCGTCTGCATAGCAATGAAATGATAGACCATGTTGCTCAAAGATGGACCCAAGAGGAAGCATATACAGGGAAAATAACAATGGAGCCAAAATAGAGCCCTGAGGAACCCCACAAAACAAATGTGCTGTACTCAAATAGTGTTCGCCCATCTTGACTGAGAAACTCCTATTTGTTAAATATGATCTTAACCATTTTAGAGATGTACCTCTTACACCAACATAGTGCTTTAGACAATCAACAAGAATAGTATGATCAATAGTGTTGAAAGCAGCTGTTAGATCAAGAAGCACAAGAACTGCAAAATCACCAGAATCACATGAAATTAAAATATCATTAAGAACTTTAACATTTTCGAAAACCAGACTGAAATGTTTCAAACAATGAGTTCTCGACCAAAACACTCTGTAGCTGTGAAAACACAATTTTTTCCAAAAGTTTGGAAATAAAAGGCAGGTTAGAGATAGGCCTAAAATGTATCAAAACAGATGAGTCTAAGTTCAGTTTTTTAAGCAGTAGATAAACCACTGCATGCTTTAAACAGTCAGGCATAATGCCAGATTCTAGACTGCGATTTATTATAATCAGGAGATATGGAGCCATATCCGTAATGATTTATTTAAATAAAAAAGGGGGAAGACTGTCCAATGTGGAGCCAGAAGTCTTGAGCTGCTTTGCTGTTTCTAGCCATTCTGACTCAGTAATTGACTTAAACTCACTAAGATACACAGCAACATTTGAGAAATGGTTAGTAAAAATAAAAGTAGTAGTGACCGACCAGGGAGTTATACTCTGTCTGTGACCCCTTATCTTGTTTTCAAAAAATATTAAAAACTCATTACATGATGGGGACGAGACCCCAGGAGAGAGACCGGTCGATGGATTTAAAGTAGCATTAATAATATTAAAAAGAGTCTTAGGTCTCGAGTAGTTTTTGTTGATAATGTTAGAGAAATGTCGACATTTGGGTTTTTTTTGGTATTTTTTTTGGTATTTGCGACGAGAGTCTTTTAAAATCTCAAATGAAACCTGAAGCCTATCCTTTTTCCACTTTCGTTCCGCTCTTCTGCAACATCGTCTAAGGCAACGAATAGAGTCATCAATCGAGGGTTCAGAATAAGATTTAGGTCGCGGGGACCTTAGAGGGGCCACAGCGTTTAAAACATCAGAACAGGTGGAATTAAACCTGGAGAGAACCTGGAGGGAAGGTATCTTGTATTATCTCTGTATCTTGTAGTATCTCTGTATCTTGTGTTACCTCTCTGTCAATATACCAGAGAATTCAACAGGGGATGGCTTCACTTCGTGAAAGGTAGTTAGGAAAGATGTTATTGTAGAATAATTAATGTAGCGAGAAAGCCTGCCACGAGATAAAACAGTAGGTGGCGCCACAGGGCAAGATACAGTAAACATAACAGTCTTATGATCAGAAAACCCATTTTCGCAGACTTCCAAGTCAGTGATACAAACTCTATAGTTCTTGAGTACTAAATCAAGAATGTGGCTGTCTTTGTGTGTGGAAACATCAACCCCAATAATCAAAATCAAAGGCATTTAGTATATGTATAAACTCTTTAGCTAGTGATTGTTCATGCAGCATACATGTACATTGAAATCACCCAAGATGAAGTCATCAGCAGTAACTCTTCACACTGTTCTTCATCTTCATCATCATGTTCATTGGTGTGTTCATCGGTGTTGAATGTGAGTGATGCGACTCTCTCCTGGTACGCAGGAATGAGTGTATTGTCCAGCATCAGTGTGTGTGATCTCAGCATCAGTCTCTCTCTACCTCTGGAGGTGGAATATCAGGATAAAAACACCTACAGCTGTGTGCTGAACAATCCCATCAGCAACCAGACCACACATCTGGACATCAACACACTCTGTCACACATGTGCAGGTACGGCAGCGCTGATATTAGTGTTTATGGACTGATCTGATGTCAGTTTGATGTGTTTATTCCTCAGACTCTGTCCACTGTTGTGGTCCTACTGAAGCTGTGATCCGATTGGTCCTCTCTGCTCTGGTGGGCGTGGCTACTGTCATCATTCTGGTTTCATGACATCAGATCAGAAGAGCTGAAGGAGATCAAGCACATATTCACACATCAGAAACCTAAATGATGATGTAATTTCTCAACTATTTCAATAATTTATTAATCATAATTTATTTGTAATTGCTTGATATATTCATTTGCTGATTTCAATGTTCATGTATAGACAGCTCATTTCCATCCAACATTATTTTAAAATAGAAAGGAACAAATTCTCACATTAATTCTAAAAGTGTCAAATGTGAGTGTTTGTCATGATAAATACTGAAGATTACCAAAGATGACTTTGCTCACGCTAGCTAGCTATAACATGCTGTCATTTTTTTGGTGAACTTTCTAAAAAACCTTTACTTAAACCTTTTTTTTCTACAATCTTATCTTTCATTTTTGATCTGGGACTTCAAACACACTTAAAAGATCTTGTCCGTCTTTCAGGTTTATTATTGTTCAGTCAGTGGTGGTTAGTGGTGTTCAGATCAGACGTCTCGAATAATAATTAAATAATGAAGCTCCTGAATGTAAACACATCGAAATATAACGTATTATAAAAATATAATATGTTTTAATAACGGCCGGAGTATCTCAGACAAATTTCAGAGAGAATCCCACCAGCAAAAAGAATACAACAGTTCTTCTAGAATAGGAGAATGGTAAAAGTGACATGATATTACATAATTATTCTCCAATATGATTAGTTATTCATTTGTATAATCCAACAAACCCTTCTGTTACTAGGTAAAAGCAAATCTGGATTTCATGATTACTCAAAATCATGAGAATTTAGATATCTGTCTAGTTTCATTTCCCCTTTTGTGGACATGCGTTTGTGTTTGTCTTTGATGGGGATTTCCTCCATCGGTGTCTTTGCCTCAAAAGGGGGTATCCCAATGCTGGAGGTCTTATTGTGTCTTTGAGTGATTCCCATTATAAGAATACGACACATTTTACACAGATTTCATTCAAGTCATCTTCTGAGTTATGAGCAGATGATCATACTGGTGAGAAACAAGAAACACTTTCAGTCAATCATTCAATAGTTATAATAATTGCATGAATTATGTCATCTAGGCATATTAGTCACATATATAGGTTGTATACATGATATAGAATTATGCAGTTGAACGATATTTGGTTATAAGTCCGTCTAGTATTGTTTTAAATTTATCTGATGCATTTTGATCATGTAAAAGCAGTCTCTGTGGTTTTTTAAGAGATTTCCATGAGAGGTCACTCAGGGGTCTTTAAGAAGAAGATGGTCTGTTTTGAAATCTCTGGCATTATCTTTGTTGGGCTCAAGCTGTGCCATCTCCGAACAAATCCGTTTTTTACAAACTACCTAATGTTTGCAGTGTTCTTCCTTTAGCTAAACACATCTCTTTGAAGCTAGCATGGCCATCAAGTACTTAGCTCCGGGGCACTTAGTTGGGATTATCTCTTTGACAAGGTTCGTTGTTAACAATTGTGGAGTTCTTTAGTTAGCTTAGACTGGATGGTGCCCACTTAAGGTCCTAGATTTTTCTTATTCAAACGAATTATCTCTGTGGGCAAGTGATGTAATCGGCGTGCGGCTGAACACAGTCCACACCGGTAACACTCGTTATCTCAGTAAGCCTCTTTTTTTTTAATTGTGGTTGGCACATAATAAAAAGGAGAACAAAAAATCAAATGGTATGGTATGGTATGGTATGGTATACTTTATTGTCCCAATGGGAAATTTGTTTTGGGCTCACAAATACAACCACTGCAGCACCAGACATTTAAAACAAACACAATACATAAAAAACAGAGAAATACTATACATTAAAAATGAATTGGCATCACGCCACTCTGTACACAAAGGGGTAGTTGGCATCACGCCACTCTGTACACTAGAAAGTAATTGGCATCACGCCACACTATACACTAAAAAAGTAATTGGCATCCCGCCACTTCGTACACTAGAAAGCAATTGGCAAATATTGCATAATATACAAATTCAAATGTATTAATTTTTTATCAGTGATTATTGACTAATCAGTATGTTCTCTTGCAGAGTTTATGTCCACACGTGATCAAACTCATCTGCTTATGACTTTCTAGTCAGTAAACCAAAATAGCTTGATTAGCTTGTTCAAATGTGTTGGACTAGGTTTGGTGCTAAAGTCAGCAGGACAGTGGTCCTCGAGAGCCAGAGCTGAGATCTCCTGCAAGATGTTCTGAACATGACAATTCAGAGATCCAGAATGACTGCTAGATTAATCACTTACATCAGTGGTGTCCAGTCCTGGTCGTGGAGGACCAACGTCCTGCAGAGTGAAGCTCCAGCCTGCACACACACCTGCCTTTAGTTACTGGTGATCCTGAAGACCTTGATCAATGGGGTGATCAGTCCCCGGCTTGAGTCCAAGTAGCGCACTTACCCATGGATCACCCCTCTTGATCCACAGCCACCTTGATGTTTTTTTTTCTGCAGCTTCTGGGATGTTCTGGGTGGCTCTTTTTTCCTGCAACCCTCTAATACCAAGGAGACTGAGTGTCCGGTGTAGAGACTGTCTTGCGAAGTCCCTGTAGCCTCCCTCAATGGGCGTGCAGTTGGCCCTCCATTTACCTTCTACGTTCCTCTGCCAATTCGAGATACCCTTCTTGCGCTCATGGGCCTCCCCTATCCCGTCTTACCAAGGTACAGTAAGTTCCAACATGATCACTTGCTTTGAATAGTCAGATGTTAAGACCAAATCTGGCCTGAGAGCCTTCATTGCAATGTTTTCCAGAAACTTCAGCTGTTTCCCTATGTAAACCTACAGCTGGCATTCAGAAGCTGAGGCGAGAAGCCCAGTTGAGGCCCTGGGCTCCACAAAGGCAATGTTGTGCCTTACGCTGATGTTTGGTCTGTTGGATTGCAATGCTGATGGTGTCAGCTACTGCCTTCAGCACCTTGTCATGGCAATACCCTTGCCTCCCATCTTCCAAGGCTTTTGGGCAGCAGCTCAAAATGTTCAGTAAGGAACCTCTTGCCAGGTACAATGCACATGCTGGCGTATTGATAAACCACAGCAATGCAGGTTGGCTGGGCTTGGAAGGACATACAAAACTCTGACTGGATCAGAAACTAGAGGCTAGCTGGTTCTGTCTTCCAAAGTTCTGCTCAGGTGATCTTACATGCAGTTGTATGTTCCCAATTAGTCCACACTAGCCACTGTCAGGAACCAGAGGATTCAAGTGCAAGTACAAATGTCTGTTTATTTATAGAGCTTGTAGATGCAGGGAGAGTGGTGATGAGTAGTAGTCCAGTATGAAGGCAATTGGCAGCACAGGGATGCTGAGGACAAACATGATCTCTCCGGTGACAATGAAGATGAAGATGAAGATGATGATGATGATGATGATGATGATGATGATAGCAGTCCGGGGAAGCCGGAGATGGATCGGAGAACGGAGATCAGGAAGTTGACGGCGTGAATGACAGGAGTGCAGGAAACGAACGACACATGGTTGTGTTGATAAGCGGCAGTGATCAGCGACCCTGCCCACACACACACACACACACACACACACGCACGCACACACACACGCACACATACGCACACACACACACAAGACGAGAAAGGAGACAGCGAATTCATAAACCGTGACAGCCACCGTCCTACTCCGATGTTCCTCTTCTACCTCTACACGGATCTCTCCTGGGATCAGCTGATGTCTCTCTCTCCTCCGGGAGAGGTAGCGTGGTCTTGTGTAGCTGCCAAACCCGGCTCATCCAACATGCCATGTCTCAGCCTAGCTTTAGCTTGCTCCGCTGCCTAGAGGTTTATTTTGGATGGGTCTATATAAATAAAATGGTCAATACTCAATACACATGTAATAGTGTTCAATGGTCTTACATTAGCCTACTTTTTTTTTTTTTTTACCAAACATAATATAAAATTTAAGGTTTCATATAATTACATTCTGCATACATATCAATCACAGGGCAAACATTACTAAATTTGACTGCATTTAAAAAGCCAGAAGTTTTACTAAATGAAGAGCCGTTTGGGAACTAAAAGAGCTGAAAGCCAAATAATCCGGCTCCCTAAAAAGAGCCAGAATTCCCATCATGATTTCTCACTCTGAGGTTGAAGAGTCTCTCCATATTTTATTACATGTATGACGTTGAGCGCCTCCTGGAGGAAAATACACATCTTGACATTATTAACACATTATTTGTAAATGTTATTTTTACGACTTTTCAAAATAGGGAAAATAAACAGATTGATTATGGATAGAAGAGAGAAAGAAGTCAAATCCATGTCACTCCCTCAGTATTATAAACACTTAGCAGCGATAAATGTTTTTTTGGGGGGGGGTTTAATGCCAAGGTAATAAAACACAATAGTGTTATGAATGAAACTTTGATAGTTATAGGATGTTAATAACTGGAAACACGTCATCACAGTATATGAATGTTGTTTCTCTCCAGCAGGAGGCGCTCTGCACTTAAAAGGCTTTTTGGTCTTACTAGAGACACTGATGCACTAAATTGTTGACTATTTTTTGTCTTTTTTTTTAGTCTTTTTTTTAACCCTTGTCTACATAATGACCAGCTAAATAGCTATAAATTTCACATCTGTTTGTGTTTGTGTGTGGTGAATAGGTTGCCTATAGACGTGCACTTGTTCTGGGCGATAAGCACATGTACGTAAACATAACATATAACATCAACAGAGCCGTCCAGTTTGGCTTGAGTTCTGATGGTCTGGAAAAGGAGCGCAGTCAGAGCTAATGGACGGAGTAGTCCTGAAGGAGCCAGCGTTTCCATTAAGTTGCATTAATGCATTCAGGAGAGACTCACGTGGCTCATCTCTTCATATCCCGTTTCAGGCTCTCTGAAAGCCACGGAGGCAAGGACGGCACCCTTTATCTGATATTTAGAGTTTGGACTCCAAATGAAAGTGCCACTTTTGTCTCAGCCTCCTCTGACCCATACGCACAGAGCATGTCCAACATCCCGTCTGGCCTTTCCTTAAACCGGGGAGATGCGTGTCGTCCATTAGCAGAGCAGATCAATTTCATCGGGTCCAGGAGGTTGGCCTGAACTCTTTATAGTTCTCCTTCCTCTGTCGAGCACAAGATCTCGTGTTTTACAGCTTGCAAACTGTCTGGTTATTGTTCTGAGGGCTTTGCAAAGTAGCGTTAATGTTCTGTCTGGGGAAATATTGTGAAGTGGTGCATACGATATTGTCTCGAAAGTGCCTGATGGGTTTCCAAATGTTTGGAAAATGCAAATGTGGCTAAACTAAACACCCTTGTAAGAGTCTAATATCTTGTTCACCATTATAGTTTGGTTAGATAAAATGACGATTTGTAGAATTTTATACACTCACCGGCCACTTTATTAGGTACCCCATGCTAGTAACGGGTTGGACCCCCTTTTGCCTTCAGAACTGCCTCAATTCTTCGTGGCATAGATTCAACAAGGTGCTGGAAGCATTCCTCAGGGAGTTTGGTCCATATTGACATGATGGCATCACACAGTTGCCGCAGATTTGTCGGCTGCACATCCATGATGCGAATCTCCCGTTCCACCACATCCCAAAGATGCTCTATTGGATTGAGATCTGGTGACTGTGGAGGCCATTTGAGTACAGCGAACTCATTGTCATGTTCAAGAAACCAGTCTGAGATGATTCCAGCTTTATGACATGGCGCATTATCCTGCTGAAAGTAGCCATCAGAAGTTGGGTACATTGTGGTCATAAAGGGATGGACATGGTCAACAACAATACTCAGGTAGGCTGTGGCGTTGCAACGATGCTCAATTGGTACCAAGGGGCCCAAAGAGTGCCAAGAAAATATTCCCCACACCATGACACCACCACCACCAGCCTGAACCGTTGATACAAGGCAGGATGGATCCATGCTTTCAATGTTGTAGACGCCAAATTCTGACCCTACCATCCGAATGTCGCAGCAGAAATCGAGACTTATCAGACCAGGCAACGTTTTTCCAATCTTCTATTGTCCAATTTCGATGAGCTTGTGCAAATTGTAGCCTCAGTTTCCTGTTCTTAGCTGAAAGGAGTGGCACCCGGTGTGGTCTTCTGCTGCTGTAGCCCATCTGCCTCAAAGTTCGACGTACTGTGCGTTCAGAGATGCTCTTCTGCCCACCTTGGTTGTAACGGGTGGTTATTTGAGTCACTGTTGCCCTTCTATCAGCTCGAACCAGTCTGGCCATTCTCCTCTGACCTCTGGCATCAACAAGGCATTTCCGCCCACAGAACTGCCGCTCACTGGATGTTTTTTCTTTTTCGGACCATTCTCTGTAAACCCTAGAGATGGTTGTGCGTGAAAATCCCAGTAGATTAGCAGTTTCTGAAATACTCAGACCAGCCCTTCTGGCACCAACAATCATGCCACGTTCAAAGTCACTCAAATCACCTTTCTTCCCCATACTGATGCTCGGTTTGAACTGCAGGAGATTGTCTTGACCATGTCTACATGCCTAAATGCACTGAGTTGCCGCCATGTGATTGGCTGCTTAGAAATTAAGTGTTAAGGAGCAGTTGGACAGGTGTACCTAATAAAGTGGCCGGTGAGTGTAAATTGTGCATGCTAAAAATACAGTACATTACATTAGGCCTATATACCTAATGACCCCGTTTCATGTTGAACGTGTTGTCTTTTTATTGTGATGCTGCAATGATGTGGCTGACCAAAGCTCTTTTGAAACTAATTGCACTTCTTGTGCGTCACAAAATTGGCATAGTGTTTTCTCTTTAATCTAGTGTGATAACCCAGCTAACAGGGAACCAGAACTGTTCACAGAACTTAGGCTAATGTAAAGACCAGAAACCATAACAGAACATTTGTTCAAAATGACCTGGTCTTTCATAACATTCTCAAAACTTTACTTATACATCATTCATGGAATGGTAGAAGTTCATGTAACATTTTTTAAACGTTAATACACACTTGTTTCAGAACGTTCAGAGAACATTCAGAATGCATGCATTCAATATCAATTTGCATACTGATACAATCTCTTAATTTTTCACTGACAGTTGTATAACCAATAATAAAATATTTAAAGAGAGAACATTCCAAAATAACATTTTCGTAACCTATTTTGTAACATTAGCAAAATGTTCTAAGAACCAATTTTTTTAGCAAGGAAAGCACTGGCCAAGCATCAAAACAGATTGCAGCAAGTCAGAGGTATGTGTGTGGGCACGGCAGTTACTGTAATAAAAACATGTTTAATATGCTGCAATTAAACTCCCACTATGGCTCTGAAAGAAGCCATTTACTCCAAAAGAGCAAAGAGCAGGACGTGATGTCCGTGGTCTGTCTTTCAATATAAAAACGCTTCAGGCTTGACATTAAATCAGTGTATGACCTTTAGAGCGACAAACAGAAGACACGCTATAAATTCGAACTTTGTGTGTATGACACATATGTATTATGATGCATCAAAACTGTTCTGATTTAATCAGGCTGCTGTGCAACACATATTTGTCTTGCATAGTAGTAAAGGGAACGCAAAATCATAAACAATGATTAAGACATTTGTTTCACATCACTTTTCAGAAGAAAGCAATGATAAAGCAGCCCACTTCTGCAAAATGTCACGATATTCCACTTAAAAAAACCCTGTTGACACTTAATTGTGTCACAATAAGTTTTATCAGTGCTGCACTTATGTTTCTTGAAAGCAATATGTGTTTTGTTCATTTGAATATTTTGCGTTTGTTCATGCCGGCCAACATTTAATGAATAAAAGTGCACATTTTGTTAGTTGTATGCCAGTCTCGTTCTACAAAAAGATAAAGAATGATCCCAAAGGACAATGAAACTTGTTTTGGATGTTTTTTTTATTAATCTAAAATACTTTTGCATTTATAATACACAAAAACAGTTACTGGAAGCACCAACTGGCGTATAGTACTGTACTGACAAGGTTACTAAACAAATCAGTAAGTGATTGAATCAAAGACCCTCCCTTTTTGCAGTTTTTGCATAACCGATTAGTCAATTGTAGTTTGAATAGCACATATCCCAGTCCAAGGTTTTTATCTTTATGTTTCATCAGAGAAAAAGTAGGACTGGAATACATTTTTCTGGGCCCTTGTGTCTCGACACTTTTTGCAGTTGTTTGTGATTCAGTTATGAATCATGGCAAGATGTGCATAAAGATATTATTGTCTTCAAGCCAAGGTTTTCTTTTGTCTTCAAGGTCATTTTAAAAGTGTTGGCTCATATTCACTGTGATTTAAACCAGATTCATAAATATACCCAAGATGGAGAGAATCTTGATCCTTTTAGCTCCAGGGCAACAAAGAGTTAAATACCTTATTTAAATCACACCATCCGATCCTAATTAGTGGCCATGAGTTCTGGACTACCTGAGGATTTGGAGACATCAGGAAGTGTTTGTACATTGCTGATATGCTGTCAGTGATCCAGACACAAATCTGGAAGGATCTATGCAGGAAATGAAGAAACGACATAGCCACAAGTGATGAAAAAGAGCTCGGTTGCCAGATCGCCGTCCGTGTTTACAAACTATGAATAAATGGTGCTCTTATGGATATAATAAGCAAGTCTAGATTAATGTCTAGTTTAAAGGTCTTGCAAAGGTCAGGCTGTTAACAAAGCAGGGAAGTGCTTTCCTAAACATCGAACAATTTTTCCTGTGCATCCAGTCCAGTGTTTAAAGGACAAGGCTGTAATTGAGATATAATCTACATCCGTATTAAAACTGCAACACTACTCTTAAAGTGGTAACGTCGAGCGTTTCCCTTGAGCAATGACAGCATTACCGTCTCATCCAGAGCGGCTCTGTTCTCCCCTGCCTTGTCTCCGCGTCTGATCTTGATGGATTGCCTGTGTGAATGATGGAGCGGTGAGGGAGAGATGATGAATTGGTCACATCAAGCACGCTCTTAAAGGCGGAGGGGGTGTGAAGTACACGCCACCCAGCAGAACAGGCAAAACAATGATCTCAGATCAGCTGCGGTGAGGCATGCATCAGGACAATATGTGATCCACCATTGCACCATCCTGAACTGAAGGGTGTTGCATATAAGGGTGCGGGAAAAAATATTTAATTTACATGAATCGCAATTCTATCTTCTTCCGATTTGAATCGATTTACAAATTTCAAAAAAATCGATTTTCGAAGTGTTGCACTTTAACGTCGCAGTACTACTTAATGTTACTTAAAGTTATTGACGTTAATCACAATAAGCCACGAACAAGGACTCAATGAGGTGCTCGCGCTGACGGACACACAGCCGAAGTACGCGCACAGGTGAATCACGCATTCTGTTCTCTTTCACAGCTACACACAATTCTGTCAAAATGCACATCGTGTGAACTGTGGAGTATTCAATGTAAACAGAGTCTGTTATGTCCTACGCGAACGAAAACAAATAGGAGAACATTTGGATGTGTAACAGTATATTAGATCCATGCATTCATTCTTAAAGGGACAGCAGCCTCATCAACTGTTACCATCCGTTTAATTAATGTTAAAGGTGCATTGCGCAACTTTTCATGTTAAAAATACCCGTTTTTCTAACCCATACATGCTTAAACAATTGCCTGATGGGCTGAATGAGCCCTTCTCTGATCACTGCGATTGCCTCTATAATCCTGTACAGTAAAATAAATAGGAGGGATTGGGGACAGAATTTGAGACTGGGCGTGACGTCATGCGCGTTCACGCTCACCTGGCTATGTCTGGCAGGTTTGTGCATAGACATCATGATGTCTGTGGGTTTGTGTATTCGCCGCCATTCTCCGTATCAGCGAAGACAACTCGAGCGACAAAACTTTAGTCAACTTCATCTTCGACAAAAGTAGAAAATGGATTAAAAGAGACCGGCTTGTAGTTCATTCCAGTTGCAGTTTTGCTTGTCGCCAGAGGGGGCATAGTTCTGCAAAAACTCAGAGACTTGAGCAATGCACCTTTAATTTAAAAATAAAAAAAACACTCACTGCTTTTGACTGAATCATTTTTTTTTTCTTTAGTATGAATCAATTTATATATTATTTAATACAGTGAAGACTATACAGTGTTTTATTGTTAAATTTCGGTAGTATTTCTTGCTAAATAAACCTATGCTACTGTACCTGAAAAGTTTATTTAATTTGTATATTTTTTTCTAATGTATTTGACCTATTGTTTATAATTTGCTTCTTTGTTCCAATTTTTAATATCAAAAATAAAATAAAATTGCCTGCCTTGCTTTATTACAGAAGACTGTCTAATGATTGTACTCAGCTTAAAGGGCATTTGTTTTATAATATTGAGTTGACTAAAATGAGAAGAAAAACTAAATAAATTTCGAGGTTCACATTTAATTCAGTAGGTTTTTCTCTTCTTCTAGACCTATTTAACTGTCTAACGCGGTCAAATAAGAAAAGTAACAAAAAACAGTAAACTAATCAAATCTATCCACATATCAAATCAAGAATCGATTTTTTATTTAATTATGTACCATATGATTCCCACCCCTTGCTGCATATGCTCCTGAAGTCTGGATGTCCACGGGCCTCTTCGAACGGGATCACCAAGACACCTGTCCTCACCATCCAGGGTCGGACTTTGATGTGAGCACAGCTGTGGCTGCCAGATGTGGAGGCCCATCTGTGGACTGGAGCCTCCAGTACAGGCAGTCTTTAAGGATTTTATGTTCATCTGCTGAAGAGGATGCATGTAACCACATATGTGATCATTCTGAATCAGGCTCTCTCATCATTCACAATATAGAATACAAAAATAGACAAATAAAGAAAATGAAGAGAGTATTTGTTTGATGGAAGGTGGTCAGTTTACAATGTTCTGTATTATTGTCTCAAAAACCCTGATAATGAAGTGCAAAGAGTTTCAAAAGAGAACAAGGATTGCTAGACTTATGCTGGGTACACACCACAAGATTTTTTACATCTTATAAGATTTTCAAAATGTGATAGACCACAAACATGAGGACAAAAAATCCTAGATTGAACCGTTTTGCTCCTATAGTGTGTGGTGTGCCATGATGTGACAAAGACAGCACACCACACACTAACAGATTTTCAACCCGAGTCTAGACTGTGAACACAGGAAATCTCGTAAAATCTCACGAGACTTCAGAATACGTATGGTGGACAATATGCAGGAAGAAATTGTGATGATAGTGTTTGGAATAATTTTCACAGAAAATTTACAGGAAAAAAAAGAAAAGGGTTTAGGTAAAGTTGTGGAGATTGCGGGAATTTAGTGAACTTCTCAGATAAAGTTTGTGGTAATGCGCACACACTGGCCCTGTCTCTCAACCATGGTTTCACTATACAAATAAAAAATGGATATTGTAGATAAACCATGATAACCACAAATTAACCATAATTTTTGCTAAGAAAAATTCTAACTATAGTATTTATTTGTTTATACAAATGTTCAATACGCCTATAATAAAACAATGGTTAATTCTCTCTCTCTCTCTCTCTTTCTCACACACACACAACTGCGTTTGTTATAATTCTGTTTTATCATCTCACTTTCTGATTGGATATTGTTTCGTTTCACGTGATAATCTCCAGAGCGTGCGCGCGTTTGTCCTTGGGGTTCCCCCCACACATCAGGATTTCTGATCGTAAATATTCAACATGTTGAATATTTACGATTCGCGATCGGGGCGGCTCCGATGTTCTTCCGAGCAGGTTCGGACACTCTTAACACACCTCACACCACAGGAAAATCTGATAAGATAATCTTTAGAACCATCAAGATAATCGGGACATAGCTAGGATTGTCGGAAGGGGGGAAATCGGCCCAAAATCAGCCCGATTATCTTTAGGTGTGTACCCAGCATTACTTGCCTTACAAGCAGATTCATACAGATTTTAAGACACATAACCCGTTGAATGTGTTACTTACAGTTGCTGCTTTGGGGCTTTTTTTAAACTTTGTTTAGTGAATGAGTGTCCCCGTGAGCGAAGAGCACTTAAACGTCCCGATTATGTGCACAATCCACTGCACCACAGCTCTGACGTCTCAGCATTTCAAGCAGGGACAGGACGAAGCATTTTAACATTCAAAAAAAAAAAATACAAAACCTTAAAAAATATGTTTTATATAAAAATATAACACAGCCTGTACATCGCAAAACCATCCTAGTGCAGCTTACACTGTTGTGGTTAATAGACAGATTTCAGGGAATCAGTTGAGTTATGTTTGGCAACAATTATGCATCTTGACCACATGGTGGAGCCTTGCAGATGTGTGTAGTCCTATAGAAATGAGTGATGCGCAATGAATTAGATTGCATGTTCCAACCGATTTCAAAGTTATCATCAGGTCAAAACTTGCACGCAACGTACTGTATATATCAGAGAGAATTCTTGTTATTTCATGGTCTATCTATGCCATGGGAAGTCTTTCATTCTTTTCAGGTTACACAAGAGAAAGACCTTTTCCCTTGTTTAGTCTGTTGTGATGGTCCACCTCATGAACAGAGGGATTCTTCTTGGCGCATTGGAGTGGGTTGCAGCTCTGGGCATCTGCCACATACCGCCAAGGCCTGCGTCTACACGGCACTGTGTCTGTGTGTGTGTGTGTGTGTGTGGGCGTTTCTTCCGAGCAGAGCGACGGGCTGGCATGGCATCTGCACAACCACTGCCCACTCGGACCAAAACAAGCCACACTTCTTCTTCACTACACTGGCAAAGACGCCGGCAAAACAAACAAACCAAGGCTAGCAAAAGTTCCATCGCTCCACGTCACTGCAAATATCATACAGTGGTTTTTGTGGACAATCTGAAAGAAATGTTGGGGAAAAAATGTTATCTCAGGTTTGGTTGCCACAAAATTTGAATGTTTAGACAGTTACTGGCAAGTTAAATTTGGTGTAATAGTTATCATCACGCAGATCTGAAATGGCCACAGACAACATTGACATCACTCAATGCTATTTCTTTCCAACATAGCTGAGGTTTCACTGCAGCATTACGGAAAGAGGACTGATGGGACTGTTTAAATTGTCACTTCAAGTTCAGATTGTTTTTTAAGTGTTCTTGAGAACATCTGCCAGTAAATTTAAAAAGGAAAAAACAACAACTCTGGTCAGAAATTGTTAGCATCGAACATTTTGATCTGGAACGTGATGATTTTTTTTTCCATCTCTCCCTGAAAAAACTTTGAGCATTAAAATGTGATGCAAATAAAACCAAAATTATTACTCTAGTAGCTCAAAATGTTTGCACACATTCTGATTAGTTGACAGGATAGACAGTGCTCCTTTATGGGATAGTATATAGCCTTAAATGAAATGAATGTTTAGTCTTTATTTACTCACTCCAGTAATTTGTTCTGTTGAACTTTTTATAACACCATTTGACACTTGCTTTTAAGATTATATAATAAGATATTTTATTTGACTGTGTTCCACTCAAAAATTAACAACATCCATGTATGGAATGACATGAGGATGAATAATTAATTACATAATTTGAATTTATGGGTGAACTTTTCCTCTAAGGAATAAAACAGTCAAGAGGCCAAAAAGAGGGGGCAGAGAGAGAGAGAGAGAGAGAGAGAGAGAGAGAGAGAGAGAGAGAGAGAGAGAGAGAGCATTAGGCACTAAAAGCTTTGCTCCTCTGGCTAAAGGCTAATGTTATTGCCATGGTGAAGAATTCTCCGGAGCTCGAGAAAAAGGTGATTCATAAATGGACCGTGAGGATCCTCTGGGACAATAATTAGTCATGTCTGTCTATCTCTCCCTCCATCCCGCTTTTTTTTCTCTCTCAGATGATGGATTGACAGCATCCATGTGGTCTTGGAACAAACTCATCAAGTTTTAGTCATAGTTTTAGCTGTTAATTCGACGTTACCTTACTTACCTCAAGATAGGCAGCGCGCGAAACGCTAGTCCTACGGCAACGGTTCATCATTTGAATATGAATTAGATCGCGTTGACGCAGCTGTCAGCCTTCCAATGGCAAATTAATCTCTTATAAACATTAGTTAAATTATTCTGACGTCGACCGCTGACCTTCCTATAGAAAATGCTTTTACTTTAAATATTAATTACGTTTTTCTGACGTCGCTTGGTATTCGTCAAATGGCTAATACATGGATCATGAATAGTAAGAGGCAAACCTTCGCCATAGTAGAATTGGTAAATTCTCGTCGGAGTTCGAAGTGAAATGACATGATCTGGTGAGGTTCACTCCACTTCAGTTGCAACATCCTCATGTGAACCCTACGGTCACAATTCATGATTTAATGCGGTAAGTGGCATTTTGTCTCCATATTGTATGCTTGATGACTTTTTGGTTCATTTTTGTAATTAAGTTGTTGACTAACTGCATGTTGTAGTATACTTTATGTATGTATGTATCTGTCTTTCTGCCTGTCTATATACTGTAACAAAGTAGGCTATGTTGGGTTTTCATTTTGAGTGTAAAGATCTATACTTTTCAGAATTATATCTGTTTTAAATTCAGTTTAAGCCAAAATGAAACTGAAACATTTCAAAGCAGATCAATATGATTTTTGCTTTGTCAGACTCTCAGGGCAAACATAAGCCTATGTATTTTGCATTAGGATTGAATAGTTTCTGTATTGATCTGTATTGAACAAGGTGCAACTGCAGGGACCCTGATAAATTTTAAATGTGCACGAGAGCGTGTTACAAGTTACAACTCATTTGGAAAGTTTGGAAGCTGTAAAAGGAAATTGTATGCATCTTTTCAAACTACGTCATTCATGAATGGGATGCGGTTGGAATAATTGAACCAGGCGGCCAGACAAATTCAAACCACATCATGAAAGGATTTTGATAGGCCAGACTGCTGCATTTTTACTTTACAAGCATGCCATAAACAGACCCTCTGGAAAGTTCTCCTGTGGGTGATGAAGTACAAGCTCACACACGTGGAGACGTGGGCCTATAATGCATTGGCTTCAGGTTTGACGTTTTTAGTGCCTTGTGAGACAGCAGGTCTCCACTAAATCCTTTCATTTTAACTTCCGTGCTAGATTAATTTGTTTTATGTCCCTTCTATCGAAAAATATTGCACTGTTACAAAACGTCCCATGGCCATGCTGTGTAATGAAATGTGACTGGGAATGAGGGACTGCTATATTGATCAGAGATAGAAGTAAAAATTTGTATACAGGTCAATGTACTTGCACACAAGAAGGAAAATAATGCACAAGTGACGATCAACTTGCAATGAGAAATACGTCACAGAAGTGAAATGCTAGCAATTTGAGACACGTTGTATGTTTGGAAAGATGGGTTTTCCTCATTGACAAGATCAAAGTGTTTAATATGCATTGCGGCGGTCTCCGTCATGCGCACTTCAAAGGAAATTAGAGTTAAATGGTGTTTATTCGACAATCATTGAGTCTGTGACCTCTCATTAGGATGAAATATTAGCAGACTGGTTAGTGAATTTGGTAAAATGCTTCCATGTGTGTCATTTATGGATGCAATGCAATATTACGTGCAAAAACGTGTTTCACATTAGTGTAACAATACAGCGGGGTGGGATTCAAATTTCTGAGACCACTTGTAAATTGCTTTTCTAATTTAATTCAAACTTTCCATCATAAATTAAATTGTCACCATAACAAATTGAGTTAAAAGTGAAAATGGAAAATGAATGTCTTAGTATTTTGTTTTTGGCATGATCCAAAGAGCATCTTCGACCGTCTGTGCAAAGAGTCACGGGATCACTGCCAATTATTTACTTGCTGTTTATTAGTGACCTAGAAGTAGTAGATTTCCTCTTCCTTTTATGTCATAACATAAGGTTTCATTGAAAAGGGTCCCCACGTTTTCCCTCTTCTTATGTGTGTAGACCACATTCTAGAGATTTTTTAATCATGATATATTCACCCCGATTTGGTTGAAGGCTTTGGAAAAGTCTTGTACCAACCCTACAGAAATGTTTTTAGAATCTGACATTTCTACCGCCGATGATTTAGTCTTAACGGCTTCCAAACATGAGGCCATGCAGCCATTATCCAATCAGTCTCAGAGATTTTGTTTGACCTTTTCCTGCATGGCTGCTCGCCGGAGCAGAACCAGGCCGGCCATGAGCTGTGTGGCGCAGTCAATCTTTGGAGTTTTGGCTTAAAGGGATAGTTCACCCAAAATTCAAGACGTATCATTTACTTGTCTTGCTTCATGCCATTTAAACCCATATGTTGTTATTTTTTCTGTGGAACACAAAAGTGAAAAAAATTTTAAAGGGATAGTTCACTTTGAAATACATTTTTGGTATGTTTTAGCTTACCTCAAGGGCATCCAAGATGTAGGTGTCTTTGTTTCCGCAGTATTTGATATTTTTAGGTCAAACCGTTCTTGTCTGTCAGTCATATAATGCAGGTCTATGGTCACCACCTCAAAGAGCATGCACAAAGAAGTCCAAATTAAACATGATTTAATGACTCTTAAAGTACACATTGATGGCCTAAGACACGAAACGAGCGGTTTGTGTGAGAAAACGAACAGTATTTATATCGTTTTTACCTCTTGTAACCACAGCCACAAAGAGCCCGCGCCCTCAGATCACTTGGACGTGGCTGTGGTGATAGCTATATATAATTGTTTAGAGTGACTATGATTGTCCAGCTTTGACATAATAGCTTATGGGTTTGGAACGACACAAGGGTTTTCATGTTTCGGCGAACTATTCCTTTAATAAGAATAATAATGAAAATTCACTGAAAGTGAAACAAAATTCCTTAGTTGCTTCCTCGTGCTAAATGTACATCACCAATGAATGCAAATGTAATTCTGTATTTGATTAATATGTGATCATTCTATTCTATTCCGTTCTTCTGTTTACTTGTATTACTTAAAGGGATAGTTCACCCAAAAATGAAATTTTACTCACCCTCAAGTTCTTCCAAACCTTTCTTTCTTCTGCCAAACACAACAGAAGATATTTTGAAGAATGTTGGTAACCAGTTGACGGTAGCCATTGACTTCCATAGTAGGTAAAAAATACTATGGAAGTCAATGGGGCCCATCAACTTTTGGTCACCAACATTTTTCAAAATATCTTCTTCAAAACAGAAGAAAGAAACTCATACAGGTTTGTTACAACTCGAGGATGAGTAAATGATGACAGAATTTAAATTTTTGTGTGTTTCATCCCTTTAACATGTAGTGCTCGGTTATGCTGCAATCCCTGTTTGATGTGTTGCAAAGTAAAACATGTCACTCTCAGACCTGTACAGTGAACTTTTGAAATGTAATTTGGCAATGAGAAAATTCCCATATTTCAAAAGCACTGAAGTAAAACTTCTGTCTTCTGTTTCCCTCTTTTCAGTCACTGGTTTAATGTCGTATTTAAAATAGACAGCCATTCGGTGTTCATGATTAAGTGCAGGAAGAGCGAAGACTAGGTGTTAACATACATTTTCCTCGGCTGGAAAAATGTGGCACCATGGTGTTATTCACAGCACACTGACACATACCCTCAACCCATTTAGCAATATCCTGGAGAAAGCTGGACAGTTGCAGACTCTTGCTACACCGTAAACCCAGTGTACACCAACACTATTGCGTTTGCTTAAAATATGATGTAGTGATGCATGTAACATAGTTGTATAGGCTTTATTTAGTGTTCATTTATGTGTTCAAGTTACACAATTGTTATTGTGCTGGACAAAAACTTATTTTATTTTTTTACATTTATCAAAACTATTAAAAAATATATTTTTAATTATATAGTCTCATAATTTTCCTCATCCTCAGCTTCAATTTAGTTTCTCATCTAGCAAACAACATTTTAAAATTTCTTTCTTCACTGTAAAGTTACTAATTTTCGTAACTAGCGGCATCCAATGAAATATCTAAATAATGACTGTTTTCGAACAGGTTTCCTGAACACTCACTCCATCTGCAATTGGTGGGACAAACAAAGTTTTTGTAACGTCAAACCTGGAGAAAGCTGGACACTTGCAGACTTTTGCTACACCGTAAACCCAGTGTACACCAACACTATTGCGCTTGCTTAAAATATGATGCAGTGATGCGTGTAACATAGCTGAGGTGATATATAATGTAGCTTATAAATCATGGAAAAATCTGAGATCAGATGGAAAATTCATCCCATTTTTACATTATCAGTCTGAAATATATTCAGCGATAAAATATACTCAGTCCCTTAGCAAAACTGTATCAGACAGGAGCACAATCGGGCCATTATGACATCACTACGAGGGTGGCCCAGGAATGCTGTGGAAACAACAATAATACATCACATTTTTCTGCTGAATGAAAAGTAGCTGTGGTCATGGTTCTCCCGTCCTCCAGTCTGAAATGTCCAAATCTAATGGATCATTCTGTTCTGATCTGCTCCATGAAAGGACTTGAGACATTTTGTGCAGGACCGAAGCAAACTCTTTTCTACACGTTCACCCCCTTTCCCCTCGTTTTATATTGTTGAGGAAGTCTCAGTCCATAAGAGGGAAAAGGAAGAGGAAAAAACTGTTAGTTTAATTCACTCTGCCCTTAAAATAGGATTCTGGGAACAAATTTGTCCGGTAGCTGTTTGCAGCTCTCTCGTCTTGAGCCATTCAAAACACAGGCAAATTTTTATTTTTTTATTTTTTCTACCGAACGCTTTGAAACACTGAACTTTGACTGGACAGCTGAATCTGTGGCGTCTGCACGGGAACATCTGCTGTTTAATCACGCTGGATTCTTCTCATGCAGTCCATGTCTATCAGCTAAACATTTATATCTAGAATTTGATTATTACATCCTAGGTTTAAGTACTGTGTTTTTCAGACTGTATTCCCCTTTTCCCCATTTAATGTGCTGAATCTAGAAGTTTGGGAAAGCAGTGCTGCTTTAAAGGAGTAGTTCACTAAAACTTCAATCTCATGTCGTTCAATTCTTTTGTAACATTAAATTAGACATTTTGAAGCGCTAAATCTGGCTCTTTTGAATGACAATGATCACAAAAAGGTGTCATAAAAGTAGTTTAAAAACTTGCACACTGTTTTTTTAAGTCATTTAATACTTTTATAATATAATGTAATATATTATTTAAAAAAAGTTTTATAATATAATAGACTAAGGTTTGTAGAAACGTTTAGATCCAAAAATTAGGCTATGCATAGATGCACCGCACCAGCTTTAGCCAGGTTTCCTTTTCAAGGAAGTTTTAGCTGGATAACGTAAGACAAAAATACTTCACCATTTAACTTTTTTTTGACTGAATATGGTACATTCACTGGGAAATTGCATGTTTTGACTGTTGTTTCAGTAAAAAAATTACTAAGTATGTTTTTACTGTTTATCTTTACCCGTAAAAAATACAAACTCATTTACAGTATATGATGAAATTGACACGATGAAACTTTTTTTAGCAAAATAAATCTTTTGTTTCACACTGCTGTTTTTGATTCAGTGTTTTGTTGATGACGTAACTCTAATTGTTTTTGTACAAAAACTTTAAAAAGATGTTTTTACATTTTTCAAAACTATTTTATTTTTTTAACATTTATTTATAATATTTTTAATATAGTCTCATCATTTTCTAAAACATATTATCCTCAGCTTCAATTTAGTTTCTCATCTAGCAAACAACGTTTTCAAATTTGTTTCTTCACTGTAAAGTTTACTTAAGCTTAAGCGTAAATTTTTCGTAACTTGCGGCATCCAATGAAAATGCTAAATAATGACTGTTTTCGAACAGGTTTCCTGAACACTCACTCCATCTGCAATTGGTGGGACAAACAAATCAGAAAGTTTTTTATGAGAAGCTTGCAGTTTTAAAATAGCTTCCCTGAGAGTGTTAATGATATTCAGTGGAGTGGTTTACACCGCGGCCCGGGGTCAAACCCCACAACGCCAGCCTGGTTTGGATAAGCTGACGATCTCTCCTTCTCTCCCCATAGGGTACGGCCGTCCCGGGACGCAGCTGGACCGCAGCTGTAAAGCTTTTGGATCTGAAGTTGCAGCTGTGGTGGGGAGGGTTCCTGGCACCGTGATTTGGTGGATAAACAGAATTGAAAATCACATTGCCAGGGATTTCCACCCCTGCACAGTTCTTCAGGTGCCCCACCTACATCGCCAATCAATTTCGGAGATCCTGTAACAGCAGTCAAAGAACCACAGAGATTTGTCTGCATTAGACTGTCAGGGCTCTTGTGTGCATGTGGCTTAACGTCAACACTGACCATATTTACGTTCATAATGCACGTTCCAGCTTTTATTGTGCTGGTTTTATCAGTCATCAAAATGTACTTGCTCCACCTTGGAAATGATTTTAAGAATGACTATTACTTATGCTCATAAATACGGAGCCCCTAAAGGGACATGGGTATATGAGATGGAAGAAAAAAATTACATTTCAACGCTTTTGCGTTCTGTCGCAAAATGTTTGCGTTCCACCGAAAAACTTTGCGTTCACTTGTAAAGAACTTGAATTTTCGCAAGCAAACGCAAAGATTCTCAATCATTTCTCCAAAGAACACAAAAATGTTTTGAGTGAACAAAAAGGTTCAAGGGGGAACTCAAAATATTTTTGAGAGATTTATCATTTTTCCTCACATGTCATATTTTACCCATCACCATGTCCCTTTAGGGGTTCTGTACATACTTGCGATTAATGATTTAAACAAACCTTTGACTCTAAACACTTAACTTTGGTAATTACTTTTCTAGGAAACCTTTACGGACTTGATTTTGCACAAAAATGTTTAAAATAAACCCCTCCAAACTTAAGGCCTATTCACACCAAGGACGATACCTTTAATAATAAAGTTTTTTTTTTTTAATCATTCTACATTTTTAAAGATTAACAGACTTCACACCACCGATTATGGCACAAAAGAGCAATGTCATTGGAACCACTTTCAGAATGTTTTTTTTCCTCACTGATGAACGATGAAAACATTAACAGCCAATCAGAATCCATCCTGCTTTAAAGAACTTGTGAAATGAAAGTGTCAGATGACAAAACTGCAGCATGCACTTATACACAGATTGGTAATGTGCATTGGTACTAATATAGTAATCGTTAAAGCTTTTTTGACTTTTTCCTGGACAAACGCCGCTTTTTGAAATGTAAAACTCTTTTTTTACGTGCCACTTGCTGCAACATATTGAAATTCAGACTATGTTTATGCAACCTCATTGGCATTTAGTTCATAAGAGTGCGAGTGCTTGGTATGTTTTTCAGACTCAATAACACAAACAGTGACTCATCGCTCTGGAAATATCATGTTTCCTCAGGAATGACAGATAATGGCTTACTGGAATATCGGTGAAGGCAAAAGGGCATCTGGCAAGTTTAATATAAAATGGAGACGCAAACCATGTTTGACACCCACGGCGCTTAGGACTGTTATCAGACGTTATGTTATGATTGACTGAAAAATCCTGAATAAAATATTGCTGACAGGCATTACAACAGCTTACAGTCCCAAAGCCTTCGCTGGTGACTATTTTATTTTATTTATACAACTATTTTTTAACGGCAGTCAATACTTTTCAAAATCAAATGGTCTAACTGAGCCACACTAAGCCAAACATTGATATCAACATGGGGCATTAATATACGTGTGCGTTTATGAGAACAGCTTCAAGTGTGGAAGATATTGACTTTTTTGTTCAAATCTAGCATTCTAAATTATTCATGCAAAGTCCCAATGACTAAGCCCGTATAATTACCCAAGATACATCTTGTTTCTAGCTAATACGCCTGATTCGGTCACACCCTTTCCATCTCGAGCCGGTCCATCAGGTCATCATTTGCTCAAGGCGCAGAGCTTAGCTAATTGGTGAGCATTGATCCCTCAAGAATACTGTTCACAGTGGCTAAGTTCAGTGCCTGAAGTGAACTGTATGATGTATGGTCAGGTGGTCCACCTACTTGCTCTGGCATTGAAGTGAGACAGGGCAGGAGCTGGGCGTAATGAAGGGTAGGATGCCAGTAAATGTGAAACCAGTTAGGACACGCACGCCAATGAGGCGGGCTAAGCTCTTAGACCCGCGGTTTGAACACTGTTAGCTGAGATGGATGAGACAAATGTGTCTGGCTTTCATTTCACAGAGCAGGTTCTGACCATTTTCTCGAATACAATGGAAGCACTGGCACACAAAGTTAAAGTCCATTTAGACCCGTTATTGCATGTTAGTAAATTCACTCCGGTCCTGAAAAAGCAGAAAGGTGTAGATGTTCCAGGAAAGCAGCCGTTGCGCTACAACAATGGCCTATATCATTTTGGTTGTTTGTAGAGTTCAATTGTTTCAGCAATAGTTCAATAGTTTTTTATCAATTCAGTTTTCTCTAAAGAGTCTTAAAGAGTTGAATAACAGATATGAGGTGAATAACAACATTACAAAGCAAAAAGGGTATGAAAATTAGACAAAAACGCAAAGGAACAATACTGTGAACTTAGCGGCTTTAGTGGGCAACAGAACTACAATCCCATGAAGCATTGCGGACAAAATAATTGAATTAAATATGGGAGATATAAAATATGCATTTATATATATATAGCACCGTAGGGAGAGTGCCTTGATTAAGTCATTCGCAGTGCTTCATGGGAGTATCTAGCACCCCCACCTAAATACGCCAAACAACGGTAAATGCGACCGTTTTTGAGAGCAAGATGGGAACAGACTTGCGGGTGTATAGGGTTTTTACTCTTGCCAGCTGCGGTAACTGCACTTTTAACCTACAATTAACTGCAAATTGGGGTCAGAGTCTTTTCAAACAAGGCGTGGTGTCATGACCATCCCTGCAAATTGTCCAGACAAATCCTCTCAGATCATTAGTATAATTGCGATGGTGTGGTTTTGAAGGAACGATTGAGGGCTGTGCACTCTTGTGCCTGCTAAACTGGTATCAGTGTGCTGATTGAGTGCTGGCTCAGTTCAGCAGGAACAGGAGTGAAGTCCTAAACACCACCGCTCCTGGTGTTTACTCCCCTCCAATCAGAATGCAGCGTACTTCAGTATTCTCCAATCAGCATTCAGAGTCCTTTACTCTCATGCTATCAGCATGCAGTGTTCTTTACTCTCATCCAATCAAAATGCATCGTACTTCTGTATCCTTCAATCAGCATTCATTGTTCTTTACTGTCATCCTATCAGCATGCAGCGTACTTCAGTATCCTCCAATCAGCATTCAGTGTCCTTTTCTCTCATCCTATCAGAATGCTTCGTACTTCAGTATCCTCCAATCACCATTCAGTGTCCTTTACTCTCATCTTATCAACATGCAGTGTCCTTTACTCTCATCCAATCAGCATGCAGTGTCCTTTACTCTCATCCAATCAGAATGCTTCGTACTTCTGTACCCTTCAATCAGCATGCAATGTCCTTTACTCCTATCCAATCAGCATAAAATGTGTTTCTCTTCAACTTGCTATATAAACATCTGTCATCAGTGAATAAAAACGTGTTTTCCGGGTGAACCGACCTTAATAAAATATGAATGGTTAACCATTAGAAGTCAAGGCATTGAGGATAATGTATTTTTTGCATAGGCCTACTGATTAAAGCCATATCCATATTTTCAGCATTGTGTTCAGTTCTCAGCACAAGCATGGCCATGGGAACGCACGATATCAAGATGTTTCAGGTTTTACCTCATATTCAAAAAGTGCTTCAAAAAGGCCTGCAGCGTATCTGCGTGTTCGACGGTGTCAAAGTTAGTGAAAATTAATTACGGCAAGAGACTTAATTTAGGTCGCGCTGTCATATCCATTTATGCATATAAAAAATGGAAGGCTTCAGGTGGATCATAAATCTACCTCAGACTGTTAACTTTCTGCAGCCTAGCTTTGGCTTTTCCTTATTTGAATCTTAGCAGAGCTGCTCCTGTAACAGAGAAAATATTACAACTGGAGAAATGCTGTATATATATGTCCTACAAATAAAAACAAAAAAAGATGAAAATCTTTTAAAAAATGTTTAGTATGATGCTTGTTGAATTTTCCTCTTTCTTAGACATAATACAATTCTTTAAGGTATAACTAGATTTGTACATTGAAAATGTGTTGCCATGGCGTTGCTTTGCATTTGCTAGGGTGTTCTGAACACCTTTTAGAATGTTACTATGCAGTTGCTAGGGTGTTCGGAATACTTTTTAGAATGTTTCTTTCTATGCTATTGCTATGCTGTTCTGTGTTGGTTGTTCTGAGTGATTTTAACATATTGGTATGCGGTTGCTAAGGTGTTCTGAGTGGTTTACAGCACACTGCTATGCAGTTACTAAGGTGTTCAAAATAGTTTTTAGGATGTTGCTATGTGGTTGTTAGGGTGTTCTTAGTGGTTTAGTACAAGTTGCTGTGCAGTTGCTAGGATGTTCGGACTCCGGAGTGGTTTTTAACGAGTTGCTATGCAGTTGCTAGGTTGTTCTGAGTTTTATAATGTTGTTTCTGTTGGAATTCTGAGACATTTAGAATATTGTTATGAAGTTGCTAGGATGTTCTGAATAGTTTTATCATGTTGCTACTGTATGTGCTTCCATGCTTTTTATACAGTTGCTATGTTGTTACTAGGGTTTTCTAAGTGGTTTACTGTTAGTTACTATGGTGTCAAAAACTACTACGTAGTAAAAAATGCTGCACAGTTGGATTTATCTGTCCTATAGCATCTATATAGGATATGTTCCATATGGCAGATCTTGCGGTCTTCAACTGTTCTCCTCAGTCCACAGCATCGACAGCTACTTGGAAAGATTTGTGCTACTCAGAAACAATTATAGGTCATAAATGCATCAGTGGGAAGGAGCTGCGGGGATGAAAGCAGAAAGCCTCTTATTTTAGTTTCACAGCAATGTCAGAGGCCTTTTATCATGCGCTCAGAGACTGACCAGATTTCGTGACGTGGCCTCCTTAAGATGTTTGATATTGTTTTGTTCCCTCCGCCACCATGTAGTCAGTGTGTTTGCGGTCCAGACCAGAGCTGTGCGCTTTATAATTGGTTTAACTTGAACAAGACCAGCTGTGCAATAAAGCAGCAAAGCCATGTGAAGAAACCGTTCATAGATCCTTCGGGGTCAATATCCAGCGCATGCAGAAAAGGATTTCACATCTGTACTGAATGTAAGTGGTTGTAATGTATTTATTAAAATACAACTTAAAGACATGTTGACACCAAATGAATGCCTGTGAGGTCCTCATGCCACAGATTTACTGTCCTCCAATCAGCATGAAGTATGTGCTACTATCCTCCAATCAACAATCAGTACCACTCACTCCCTTCCAATCAGCATGCAGCATGTTTTCCCGTCCTCCAATCAGCATGCACACCCTGTTTATTGCATTTGCAGAAGTTTTCTCAGGCAACAACTGGGTTGATTTTATCCTTGAGGATCTCACAAGCAAGTTTAATCATGAAGGAACTGAATAACGATAAACACATGCTTAATTTCTTGTTTGGCAGACTCTTGTCCTAAAGGGAAGAATCACAGTTGTATTGCCCAGAGCCAAATATCACAATGTGAAATGATATGCAAATCACAATAATAAGCCAGGAACGTGTTATCAAATCGGTTGTATCTGATTTATGGAGTTTTTTTTTTTTTTTTTTTTATACAAACATTAAAAAAAAATGTTTCTCTTAATTAAATGAGGTACTAGACAATGAGAACATTGTGTTTGCCTTTATTTCTGCTCTGAATTCTGAGTTATCTGAAATGTTGAATTAATTTGCATGGACTGTGAATGGTTTGAATGAGCTAACCAGCTACAAATGTGCAGAAACCCTACCCGAGGATTTCGTCGTCATTATCTGTCTGCAGAACACCTGGAGGCGACGCGCGGTAATCACGTCTGTCTGCACGCAAGCGCACTTAACCCTTCGTGCCCTCTTTAATGAGAAGAACATAAATCAATGTTTTCTTCAAGACATCATGGAGTCGTAAACTAAACTATAATCATCCTAGGAACGTGTTTGCAGTTAAATTTTTAGGTCAGTCACACCCAGAACGGAAAATTACGTTCTGTTGCGCGCTGCGGTTATGCAATCAGACGGTTTAAATGTTCGAGTCCGTTGGATTCTGATTGGCTCTCAATGGACCCTTGACGCGTTTTAATGGTCATTAGCATCATAAATCGTGCAGTTTAAATTTTTTTAAATGTATGTACATTTATATACTTTGTATTATATTACCTTTGCGTCCGGTAAAAAAACAAACAAAACAAAAAAACAGTTAATGCCGCTGTGAGGGTGTTTACCATAGATATCTATATAAAGGCTAGATGTCTCGTCCGCGCTGCTGGCCAATGGTAGTCGACGTCAGAACCCTAGCGGCCATCTTGTCACAGGCTGCTCGCCCACTCGTAACATTGTGTTTATGGTGCATGTAATATTTAAATGACCATAACTTGCTAAATTTTCTACCGATTTTCAAACGGGTTGGTTTCGGTATAAACGTCAGATATGTAGTTATGACACTGCACACTTATGGATAATTATGTATTAATTATGTAAACATCCATTATATGCTAGTATTATAGCCATCATTCACCATTCAACACGAAAATAGTCATATAACCATTGCAATAACTCTGAAGCTGTTCTGTTAAGCTACAAATTCTGCATAGTGCTGCTTTAACGTGTGAACATTTCGGACTCAGTGTCCGAAAGGGCCTTAATCATCCTTTATCAATAATTCATAAAATGTGTACCTGGAAGGCAACGTAGGTCACTCTGGATTAAAGGGCCTTTCAAACACATCAATCTAAAATGTGTAGGCTACTGTATTTGTCATAAATATATAAAATATTAAAATTATAGTTACAGTTGTCGTCCATGGTGTGAACAGGCCTTTATGGCTAATGCTTGACTTTGTGTACAAGTTGTTTGCATCAATTCATCACAAACACACTTCAAGTAGCCTATGTGCTAATGTGTATGTATATATTTTCCTCAAGTATTTAAATAAACTTCTACAGCTAAAATGCTAATGCTTCTTTCCTGTTAACATGTAGGCTACAGCTTTTAAAAATATTCTCTGGCCATATTAATTTCTTCCGTCCACTGTGCATTCTTCCAATTGCTGTCTGGATCGTCCAGATGGTTTTAAGATGGGCTGTCATGTTATTTTAGGAGGGCTGTGGTTTACCTAGTATGTTTTTTATATATTCTTGAATGTTTGGGTGGATTTCAAAATGTGGATCTGAATGTATCAATTCAGAGTCCTAAAGTTTGGTCCTCTAAACCTAAACCACTGGGTATCTGAATATACATTTTATGCATCATTATTATTATTGTTATTATTATTAACAAATAAACTTAGTTTGAAATGTTTGAAATGAAAATACCCAATGTCCTTTGCAGTCCTTAAGAATGTTGAATATAAAAACATTCAGAGATGATTATTTCCTTTGCATTGAAGAAGTCTCCCTCTTGTGTCTCCCTCTTGTGTTCAATGAATAATATTGACTGAGAATCTTCAAGAAATATTGCAGGACAAATAGCAAACAATACATTTTTATTTGCGTTACACAATTTTGACAATACACACTTAAAATGTTACCCTGAAAACTATAAAACAGTTTTACATGTGCACGTACAAAAATATACACATTTCACTTTAAGTAGAATATGAAAATATACTTTTTATTAGTTAAATTACAATATTTATATTACTTTTACATGAGACAACAATGTAAGGCAGTTTGTTTTTGAGAATCTAACAGGTCTGGTTACTTTGCTTTGCATTGAGCTCAAATGTATTACTCCAGTAGAATTTTTGTTTGTTTGTTTTGTATGTTTTTGTTGAACAGCTGCTCTGTTTAAAGTCCTTTCTTCATGTTTTGACCATCACACCAGCTGACGTTTAACCCGCAGAAAGTGAAAGCCACATAATCATTGTGAGTTTGAGGAGGTGCAGTTTCTGTGGCGGAGGAGAAACACACCTGCCCACCGCGGACTAACCGCTTGACGCAGATAAACAAGAAGTGGTGGAGCTGAGGCGTGTTTTCTTGCCGTTCCTCAGTTCGGGCGGAGGGCTGGTGCTCAGGTTTCGTACCTTGCTGAAGCTGTTGCGCAAACTGCTGTGTCGACTCCCCGAAGTGCTGGAGGTCTCCTGGGTCATGAAGGTCTTGGGGTTGCACAGTCCCACCTTCAGACAGCAGCAGCACAGGACCATCGCGATGGCTTTGCGTAACTCCAGGCTGCCGAACGAGTAAATGAGCGGATTCATGGCGGAGTTGAGCACGGCTAGGGCGATGACCCATTCGGGGTTGAAGAGCGTGCTGCAATTGCGAGAGTAGCAGAAGAAGTCCACCAACAGGAGGATGAACAAAGGTCCCCAACACACCATGAAGACTCCCACGATTGAGATCACGGCCTTCAGGAGGCGCAGCGAGCGCTTGCGGCTGCGTGGCGATATTGTCTCTGTGCTACTGCGGACGTGGCAGTAGATTGCAAAATACAGTGCTCCGATTGTGAGCAGGATTATGAAGAAGATGACCAGGGCGAACAAGATGTAGCTCTTGGAGTAGAGCGGGAGAAGTGTGGAGCAACTTCTCAGGTCGCAAACGCAGTTCCAGCCCATCAGCGGAAGGAAGCCGATTACTAACGCCGTTATCCAGCAAAGCACCACCATTATGTAGATTCGGTACGTTTTCGTGGCGGTTTTCTGGTGGACGGGCTTCATCATAGTGGCGTAGCGCTCCACGGCGATCAAGAGCAGGCTGAATATGGACGCCGCTAACGCCACGAATAGAAGTCCTTCACGGAACAACCACAGAACTGGGCTGAGCTTGAAAGTGCGTTCGCCGGACATGCAGATGTTGACCACGTAGGCGGATCCCGTCAATAGGTCGCTCAGCGCGATGTTAGCGATGCAGATGAATATCCAGCGATGACGCAGGCGCACACGGAACAGCACCGCTAACAGCACCATGAGGTTCTCCAGGATGATGAAGACGCTGAAGATCAGGAACAGGACGGTGACGGCGCTGACGCTGCCCTTCGAGGGCTTGCGGTGCTGGAGGCGCCCGGTGAAGTTGTAGTGCCCCAGGATCAGGCTGTTGCTGGTCCAGTTGTAGACGTCTGGACAGGAAGAGGCGGAGCGGAAAGATCGCAGGACATCCATGGCGTGATGAACGGCAGGAGCGTGGAGTTGAATCTCGCTGGGGTCGATTCGGTCGTCGATGCAATCGGACTCCAGGCAATCAGACTCCGGCTCCTTAGGAATACGTCCTGATTATCCTTTCCCTCTCGGAATAACCTGATGGAAAACGGTTGGTTAGACAAAATTAATTGATTCTTAGTGGGTTCATGAACTGAATAAATATAAAACATTCTCAAGTTTAAATGTGAAAATCCAGATTTTAATGTTGTTTATATGCTTTAAAAACAAAGCATGTGTAAATTCTTAAGTCAACATCATTGCTGAGTATTTTCTCCTTAAAGCTGCAGTGAAACAAAGACAGTCTCAAAAACACGGTTTGAAATTGCTGGTGTTTTTTTATTTTTTATTTTTTATTTTATTTTTATAGAAGAAAAACGCTGGTTTCCCCAAAGATCCTTTCAGTGCACCATTTTTAAAAGAATCATTTTCTTCTTAGTGTGAAGAACATTTTAATCATCTTAATAACCTTTTTCTACGTTTCTAAGAACGTCTTGTGCAATGGAAAGGTTTAACACATAATAATAAAGGTCCAAAATGAGAGTTTTTGCCATAGAAGAACCATTTTGGGTCCCCCAAAGAACATTTCAGTGTAAGTTCTTAAAAAAATTTTTTTTAAAAACCCTACTGTGAAGACCTTTAATGATCTAATGAACATTTTTCCACTTAATGCAATGGAAAGTTTCCATAGAACAGGCACAGTTAAAGGTTCTTAATGGATGCCACAAAATAATCTTGATTTTTAAGAGTGTATGCTATGATTTTGTCAATCCAGCAGTAACACATCTTACTTTGTAAAATCATCATCAACCTAAAGGTGATGGCTGTGAAATGCTCATTTTACCAAGCTACCCTGCTAACATGATGCCATGTGATTATACAAATGAATCTGGCTTTCGAGTCGGCTTCACACTACAGGGAGAGTCCCACTTGCACGGCACTAAGCGTCTTGCTCAAGCGCTCAAGGGTGTCATCTCAGAAATTGCTATTCGCGGTGCCTGTTTCGGTTACCAGATTTGTAACCGCCAGATTACACCACCACCCACATAAATACAGAATAATGATGAGAATAGTAAAAAATAATAAAACTCTTTTAAATATATTTTTTTTACTTTTTTTAGTTCTAAAAATGTTATTTTAGAAGCAAACGCATCTTGAGCTTGACCCAATTTCATCGCGCCATATGTACAGTGCATTTAAATATCTCTAGTTTCACTACTGTAATTGTGGTTAAGAGGGTATTTCAGCGTGGGTGTTTAAAGAGCCAACACGTGGAATCAATCAATCAATAAATAAACAAATAAATACTTCTAATGTTTAATTTAAATGGAATAATTATGTGGTTCATGTTAAAAGCCAATACAATGACAGGTTTTAATCTCAATAATATAAATGCAAGACATTTCTGTTCAAATTACTACGAAATAGTTCATAAAAGACATTAATAAATTAATATGCATGTTATTTATTAAAAGTCAACTAATTTTTCTTAAATAAAAACCAAGGACATTTTGCTAGTGCATCTTAACTCACCTCTTATTAGTGATGCTGTAATTGGTATTGAGCCATGCTCTGGTGCAGAAAGCTCGAGCGCAGGGTCTCTGAACGATTATATATCCTGCACTAACAAGGAAGGAAGCTTTCTTGCAGATATCTGACACACCCAATGGAGAAAGCTAAAAAATTATCAGTTTCTACATGGTTTCTAAAATGCACAATTGTGACATCTTCCCAGAATATGGGCAAATCATGGTTTTACATGAGAAAAATCAAGTTGCACTTTATGCAATACGATTTGGTAAAGAATATTGTACATGTTGGGGAAGATTTGTCATCTGTGTGAACACTGTTTGCACAGCCTGCAAAAACACATAGTGAAATATAATAAAGAAATAAATCAAATAAAAATCCACACTTAACAAACAAGCAATAGTAAATACATGTAATTGTTTTTTAAATAAATATATAAACATAATGGTTTCCCATTTATTAAGCAATTTACAATATTATATTTGCAATAAAATATTTTAACTGCAACAATTGGACAACGATGATTTAGTAGGCTACTACTACAGGAAGCCATTGTGCCAGTTTCTAGTCAGCACGTGTTGCAGTAATGAAAACATTTTGCAAGACCCTTTAAATGCAGTGATGATACACAAATATCCTTACAACAGTCAAGTTGCTTTAACTGACATTTCTCAGAAGCCAGTCAGCAAACAGGAAGCCCTGATGACCTAGTAATGTGGCCTCCTCCCTTACTGTTTTCAGTTCACCTCATCCAGCTGGGTGGAAACACACACACACACACACACACACACACACACATGTCTGGTTCGCTATCTTTGTGGGGACTCTCCATAGGCGTAATGGTTTTTATACTGTACAGACTGTATATTCTGTCCCCTTACACTGCCCCTGTCCCTAAACCTACCCATCACAGGAGACATTCTGCATTTTTACATTTTCAAAAAACATTACTTAGTGTGATTTATACGCTGTTTTCCTCGTGGGGACCGCTGGCTGGTCCCCACAATGTAGGTGATTTCAGGTTTTACTATACTTGTGGGGACATTTGGTCCCCACAATGTAATATAAACACGAGCACACATACACACACACAGACACACACACTTGCAAACCGCAATCATCTATAGTATGTCTGATTAATATGCATTAGCCTACATTTTCAATCTACAAATTTAGCTGTTTTTTCCTAAATGTTTCCAATACTGACAAGGGAATGCTTGCCAATCATAACTATTTTGATGTGCAATGATCCATTACATTCTTCATAATGTTTTATGCATACATGTAAATCACCTGTAAACTGTTTATAAAGTAGGAACTACAGTTTTATGCATTTACTTGTGGCTGATCCAGAGTGAAAATGAACTGATTTAGTCCTTTTTTTGTCTATGCATAATTTCTTTGCTTTCTTCCAAAACGATTTTAAATCATCGGAGTAGAATCACACAGTTTATTTTCTTAATTTCTGTTTGTATCTAATCCAGTAAAAGTTGGGGTAAGATAAAGGAGGGGGGACTTCTGAAACTACCACATCCTGAGGTAAGAAGCAACACCCTTCACAGTTGCCAACGCCCTCACGACACTCGCACTCTGAAAATAAAAAAAGTGTTATCAGAGAAAGCCACACAAAAAGCAAAAGAGTGTCACTATTAAACATGATCACGTCAGCACAAACTGAACCTGCGTGATAAATGAGTTGTTTACAGCTTCAGGAAAGATTCAAGCAGACACATCCCTACAACATCCTGGAGTGAACAGCAGTGTTTTATTGTAGCATTAGCTACATAAAAAGTAAGTGTCATTTTAACGTCAATGTACCTAGTGGGTTTCAGGTAGGCCTACATTAACGTGCTGTGTAACACGAGAATGAACCTCATTGGTTCTTGCAGAAGCTCAAACGTGATGCGTAACACAAGAATAAACCTCATTGGTTCTTGCAAAAGCTCATACGTGATGCGTAACACGAGAATGAACCTCATTGGTTCTTGCAGAAGCTCAAACGTGATGCGTAACACGAGAATGAATCTCATTGGTTCTTGCTGAAGCTTAAACGTGTTGTGTAACACGAGAATGAACCTCATTGGTTCTTGCTGAAGCTTAAACGTGTTGTGTAACACGAGAATGAACCTCATTGGTTCTTGCAGAAGCTCAAACGTGATGCGTAACATGATAATGAACCTCATTGGCTCTTGCTGAAGCTCAAACGTGTTTTGTAACACAAGAATGAACCTCATTGGATCTTGCTGAAGGTCAAACGTGATGCGTAACACGAGAATGAACCTCATTGGTTCTTGCTGAAGGTCAAACGTGATGCATAACACAAGAATGAACCTCATTGGTTCTTGCAGAAGCTCAAACGTGTTGTGTAACACGAGAATGAACCTCATTGGTTCTTGCAGAAGCTCAAACGTGTTATGTAACACAAGAATGAACCTCATTGGTTCTTGCTGAAGCTTAAACGTGATGCGTAACACGAGAATGAACCTCATTGGTTCTTGCAGAAGCTCAAACGTGATGCGTAACACAAGAATAAACCTCATTGGTTCTTGCAAAAGCTCATACGTGATGCGTAACACGAGAATTAATCTCATTGGTTCTTGCTGAAGCTTAAACGTGTTGTGTAACACGAGAATGAACCTCATTGGTTCTTGCAGAAGCTCAAACGTGTTGTGTAACACAAGAATGAACCTCATTGGATCTTGCTGAAGGTCAAACGTGATGCGTAACACGAGAATGAACCTCATTGGTTCTTGCAGAAGCTCAAACGTGTTGTGTAACACAAGAATGAACCTCATTGGTTCTTGCAGAAGCTTAAACGTGATGCGTAACACGAGAATGAACCTCATTGGTTCTTGCAGAAGCTCAAACGTGATGCGTAACACAAGAATAAACCTCATTGGTTCTTGCAAAAGCTCATACGTGATGCGTAACACGAGAATGAATCTCATTGGTTCTTGCTGAAGCTTAAACGTGTTGTGTAACACGAGAATGAACCTCATTGGTTCTTGCTGAAGCTTAAACGTGTTGTGTAACACGAGAATGAACCTCATTGGTTCTTGCAGAAGCTCAAACGTGTTGTGTAACACAAGAATGAACCTCATTGGTTCTTGCTGAAGCTTAAACGTGTTGTGTAACACAAGAATGAACCTCATTGGTTCTTGCAGAAGCTCAAACGTGTTGTGTAACACGAGAATGAACCTCATTGGTTCTTGCAGAAGCTCAAACGTGATGCGTAACACAAGAATAAACCTCATTGGTTCTTGCAAAAGCTCATACGTGATGCGTAACACGAGAATGAATCTCATTGGTTCTTGCTGAAGCTTAAACGTGTTGTGTAACACGAGAATGAACCTCATTGGTTCTTGCTGAAGCTTAAACGTGTTGTGTAACACGAGAATGAACCTCATTGGTTCTTGCTGAAGCTTAAACGTGTTGTGTAACACGAGAATGAACCTCATTGGTTCTTGCAGAAGCTCAAACGTGATGCGTAACACGAGAATAAACCTCATTGGTTCTTGCAAAAGCTCATACGTGATGCGTAACACGAGAATGAATCTCATTGGTTCTTGCTGAAGCTTAAACGTGTTGTGTAACACGAGAATGAACCTCATTGGTTCTTGCTGAAGCTTAAACGTGTTGTGTAACACGAGAATTAACCTCATTGGTTCTTGCAGAAGCTCAAACGTGTTGTGTAACACAAGAATGAACCTCATTGGATCTTGCTGAAGGTCAAACGTGATGCGTAACACGAGAATGAACCTCATTGGTTCTTGCAGAAGCTCAAACGTGTTGTGTAACACGAGAATGAACCTCATTGGATCTTGCTGAAGGTCAAACGTGATGTGTAACACAAGAATGAACCTCATTGGTTCTTGCAGAAGCTTAAACGTGATGCGTAACACGAGAATGAACCTCATTGGTTCTTGCAGAAGCTCAAACGTGATGCGTAACACAAGAATAAACCTCATTGGTTCTTGCAAAAGCTCATACGTGATGCGTAACACGAGAATGAATCTCATTGGTTCTTGCTGAAGCTTAAACGTGTTGTGTAACACGAGAATGAACCTCATTGGTTCTTGCTGAAGCTTAAACGTGTTGTGTAACACGAGAATGAACCTCATTGGTTCTTGCAGAAGCTCAAACGTGTTGTGTAACACAAGAATGAACCTCATTGGTTCTTGCTGAAGCTTAAACGTGTTGTGTAACACGAGAATGAACCTCATTGGTTCTTGCAGAAGCTCAAACGTGTTATGTAACACAAGAATGAACCTCATTGGTTCTTGCTGAAGCTTAAACGTGTTGTGTAACACAAGAATGAACCTCATTGGTTCTTGCTGAAGCTCAAACGTGTTGTGTAACACAAGAATGAACCTCATTGGTTCTTGCTGAAGCTCAAACGTGTTGTGTAACACAAGAATGAACCTCATTGGTTCTTGCTGAAGCTTAAACGTGTTGTGTAACACGAGAATGAATCTCATTGGTTCTTGCAGAAGCTCAAACGTGTTGTGTAACACAAGAATGAACCTCATTGGTTCTTGCTGAAGCTTAAACGTGTTGTGTAACAAGAATGAACCTCATTGGTTCTTGCAGAAGCTCAAACGTGTTGTGTAACACGAGAATGAACCTCATTGGTTCTTGCAGAAGCTCAAACGTGATGCGTAACACAAGAATAAACCTCATTGGTTCTTGCAAAAGCTCACACGTGATGCGTAACACGAGAATGAACCTCATTGGTTCTTGCAGAAGCTCAAACGTGATGCGTAACACGAGAATGAATCTCATTGGTTCTTGCTGAAGCTTAAACGTGTTGTGTAACACGAGAATGAACCTCATTGGTTCTTGCTGAAGCTTAAACGTGTTGTGTAACACGAGAATGAATCTCATTGGTTCTTGCAGAAGCTCAAACGTGATGCGTAACACGAGAATAAACCTCATTGGTTCTTGCAAAAGCTCATACGTGATGCGTAACACGAGAATGAACCTCATTGGTTCTTGCTGAGGCTTAAACGTGTTGCGTAACACAAGAATGAACCTCATTTATTACAACATAATTGAGCTTCCATTTATCACAACTGATGTATGAGTTGATGAATATTTATAATAATAATAATTCGTTACAGTTATATAGCACTTTTCTGGGACCTCAAAGCGCTTTACATGGAAGCGGGGAATCTTATTCACAGCAGCGCCATCTTTGATTTTGAACAGGAATGAAAGCGAGGCTGTGAGGGATAGACCTCCATCTCTTCAGTGGGTTGTACTGCTATGAAATGTGTTTGTGGATTGTTCTGCTGACGAAACCATGCAAAAATATGTTTTTCAGAAATCTAAAAGTCTATCCCTCACAGCCTCACTTTCATACCTGTCATGGCGCTGGTCTGAATAAGGTCTATATGCAGCATCACCTGATGATGCGACGGCAGCCATATTGCACCAGTACGCCCACCACACACCGGCTTACTGGAGGAGAGGAGACAGTGATGAAGACAATGGGTGCTTCTCAATATCCCTCCTCGTCTCCTCGCTCCTCCATCCTATGACCCGGAAACCGATCGAGATCAGCCATCTTGAAGGACATCTCAATTCTCTAATTGCACTGCGAGGAGGCGAGGATCGAGGAGGCGAGGATCGAGGAGTGAGGAGCTTCCTGAGGAGCGATGAGCGAGGACACACGGGTGTATCCTATGCGGAAGTGTTCTATCGACTTAACGTGACGCACGTATAAATTCTCCTCCCCCTTCACATCAGTCACATTAAAATGAATTTATACTTTACATTTGCAGTTTAAATAAACCACACATCTCACATATTTTAACAGGGTATCTTGCTTTATTATTATTTATTATGAATTTCTTAAATAACCAAACTTTAACAACATAAGGGCAGATCCTTTGAGCGCTGCTGATGACGCTGTGAAGTGACGCTCGAGTGGTCAAGTATTCCAATGTACAAAAAAGCTTTAATTCGATTCCTCCTTCCTCCTTTTCTTTCCTTGCAGCCTTCCCTCGGATCCTACAGGGGGTGGAGCTGAGATGCGAGGAAAGGAAGCGAGGAAAGGAAACGAGGATGCACAAATAAGAAATGAGAAGCACCCATTCAGTGTATGGGGATGATTAGGAGGCCATGATGGACAGAGGCCAAGGGGCAGATTTGGCCAGGACACCAGGGTTACACCCCTACTCTTTTTCGAAGGACATCCTGGGATTTTTAATGACCACAGAGAGTCAGGACCTCGGTTTAACGTCTCATCTGAAGGACGGTGCTTTTTGACAGTATAGTGTCCCCATCACTACACTGGGGCGTTGGGACCCACACAGACCAAAGGGAGAGCGCCCCCTGCTGGCCTCACTAACACCTCTTCCAGCAGCAACCTGGTTTCCTCAGGAGGTCTCCCATCCAGGTACTGACCAGCTCAGCCCTGCTTAGCTTCAGTGGGACACCAGTCTTGGGCTACAGGGTGATATGGCTGCTGGCCATGTATGTGAATAATATATTAACATGCTGGCCATGTATGTATATATGTGAATAAAAGCCAAATTCAATCTGTTCATCATATAAAGTGATCATGTCTCTTCAGAGAATTTGGATTAAACCACTCAATTCATATGGATTAACTTTATGAACTTTTTGAAGCGTCAAAGTGTTGCGAAGCTGTCAATGGATGTTAATAGCTGTCTCTTAGATCTCATTAGATACATCTTCATTAGTGTTCCGAAGATGAACAAAAGTCTTATGGGTTTGGAACGACATGAGGGTGAGTAAATAATAAATACATTTTCATATTTAGGTGAACTATCCCTTTAAGAGCTCAGGCATTTAAAGCGGCAGACGACAAAACTGCATTGCCCGCTTAGAATAAACAGAACGATATCGTCCGCTAGTGTGGACGCTAATAGTTGTCGTTATAGTTACCGTACTTGGTGTGAAGTGAACAGGCCTTTATATGGATGTTTCATCTTTGTATGCATGAATCTATGCAATTTCAATGGAAACCAATGTTTGGATCTTGGATGCACTTACGTTGTTCATGATATTGATAACTTGAAGTAAAGACGTAGGAAATTCTTAACAAAATGTTTTTAAATGCATGTTGTTGTGGATGTTAAAGGAAAAGCCCCATGAAGTGCTCGTCACACTTGTTCCTAAATTCTCCTTCAATACGGTTTAAAAGCATCCCAGCATGTACCTCTTGATATTGTTTGATTAGCAGTGTTGGAATCTGGACAAAGAAAAAAACTCAAATAATATAAGAGTTTACACATTAAATTTAACATGAAAAATACACTAGCCTAATAAAAGTGAAATAGAAAGCTCTTGAAATGTAGGCCATTCTTCTTTAGATACCTCTGGACGAACAGACTTGGCATTGTTCAGTATCTGAATTTCTACTGACATCTAGCTGTAGTTTAATGTAATCACATTTCAGTGTTTTTCAGACATGCTGTACTTCTCACATTTAACCACAAGGCTTTGCTCTCTGCTCACCGTTACCAGACAGACAGCTTAGAAATAAACCTATAGCATTTCAAACTTCATGGTAACTCAGAAACGCCTATTAGAGTTTCTTTTTACGTTTCTTTATTGGAATGACAAATACCTTTTTAATGCAAAACTCTTGTAGAGTTCAATTTAAAAATGTAAAATAAATCAAGCAAAAAGTAACGTAGCCTAACGTAAAAGTAAGTACATATGTAGAAATATTAACAAAGAAGCCTAAGTAACATTTACAATTAAAATAAACTAATAGGCTACAGTTAATTAACAGGGTAAAATAAATTAAGGAACAACCCTGGTGTCTGCGTGCAGTTCCCTTTAACCCGCCAGGCGTCGCCGTTCAGCATCTGTTCACACCAGAAGTTTTCCTGGCGTGTGTTTGTACAGATCGACAGCACAACGCTCTCAGATCGCATTCACCATGTCCGTGTGTCCTCTCCGGACTCATATCTCTGTGTTATGTTTTTAAAGAGATCTCTGGGGTGGAAATAAACCTGTCTGGATGAAATTGATGAAGAGGCGACCTACTGGACGAAGAGGAGGAGCCGCATACACGAACACACAAACACACGGAGACAAACGAGTAGCCACATTTATTAACTTATCAAAGATGAGAAGCTTCATTCAGCACAACACGCACACATCAAGGTAAGTTTACAGGCTGTTTTTATTATTTCATTTATTCGAGTCGTTTTCGGCTTCGCGGCGGCGAACAGAAATGTTCCGGGTGGCTGGAAGTGAAAAGGCTTTTGTTTCAAAACCCTAAGCAACATTTCTGATCAAAGTAACTTAAATGTTTTCTCAAAAAAATAGCTGTTAAGTTAGAAAGTAACTCAAAGGCACATTATTAAACGATAAAAGTACGTCCGCAGCGAAATGGCTCGATATAAAACGAACTTCCCGGATTGCGCCTTTGTTAGATTGATACAATGTAACCTTTAATCTTTGATTTCCCGCTTTGTCGTGGTGGTTCATTGTACATAAATCTGAACTCTAGTTTAATATTTCTCAATGATGTGTACAATCTTTGCTTCGTGAATGAATTCAATGGATATAAACCCTGGTGGGATCTCAGATTGAACCGCTTACTTGTTGCATTGTGATTCATTGTGTTTTTCATATTTGTCAGAATTCTGACCCACAAAGTTTACAGTCTCAAAGCTTTAAGTGTTTGCATATTAGCATCATAAAGCAATAATACAATACACAGCCATGTAAATCATTATTGTCTTTAAAAAAAAACAATGGGATGGTGGTCATCACTGTCTGGACTTTAGGATTGGCCTTTTTTTCAACTATGACTGACTTCTATCCTCCTCCTGTCTGTGTTGAACAGTCATGGAAATAACCCATCATCACCAAGAACAGAAACTTGACAGGAAGCGAGAGAAATTAGTGTTAGTGTTATTTTTATTTGTGAATATAGCATGAGAAAACGCCTCTTGCTCTTGCCCCAAAGGAAACGAAGATCTGTAGATGTTCAATGTATGAGTCTTAGAATTGAACAACCTTTAAAGACATCATGAAATCAGAATGTACTTTTTCAATCCACGTTCTTGGTCTTATTGTGAACAATTCATATTGTGCTAGTGTTGTCAAAAGTACCGACTTCGGTATCAAATTTAATGTGACGAGACCAACATTTCCCTATAGCATTTTTAACCACCGTTGAACAGATTGTTAATCACCTCTGATTGGCCATTGCGTTCACGCGTTCGACATGTCTCTGGTTGGCCATTGCGTTCACGTGTTCGACATGTCTCTGATTGGCCATTGCGTTCACACACTCAACAGGCTATATATGTCTCTGGTTGGCCATTGCGTTCACGCGTTCGACATGTCTCTGATTGGCCATTGCGTTCACACGCTCAACATATATGTCTCTGATTGGCCATTGCGTTTACGCACTCAACATATTTGTCTCTGATTGGCCATTGCGTTCACACGCTCAACATATATGTCTCTGATTGGCCATTGTGTTCACACGCTCAACATATATATGTCTCTGATTGGCCATTGCGTTCACACGCTCAACATATATGTCTGTGATTGGCCATTGCATTCACTCTCTCAACATATATGTCTCCGATTGGCCATTGAGTTCACGCACTCAACAGGGGCGGAGCCAGACGATGTAAACATTCGGGGCTCAGCCCAAACCTAGGGGGGTCCGGGGGCATGCCCCCGGGGAGATTTTTTTCCCATTTACGTCAGCTAAATGCACTATTTTTCAGGCTGTTTGAGATAATAGAATGCATAAAAATCTATACTATCTGGGAAAATATGATAGTTACTCAGTAAAAAAAAAAAAAAAAAAATCACCCAGTAGAGCCTACAACCTATTTTGTATTTAATTGTTCTCCAGCTGTAGTGAATCCAAAACACCAAAAATGTTAAGGATGACTCATTTTTACCTATGGCAACTAAAAAGAGGCAACCATTATCTGACTATTTTTAAGTTAGCCTACATAGGTAAAATTTGGTGTAAACATACTAATCTTAAGAGTTCAGTTCTGTTTAGTTTGTGCTTAGCTGACAAATTTGCTACATCAGAATCCATGCCTGCCATAATAGTTTAGGCTGCTCTACTAGCAAACAGCAAATGCTGCAGTGCCAAGTAAATGTGCTCATCAATACTCTAAAATTATATTATATTTATTTGGGAAATAGCACAGTATGATAAACAACATGACCATATATCATTATGTTGCAGTACTTAATTTGTTTGACTACTGGTCACTTTTCTCCTACCTTTAATGTGTTCCGTATAAAAACCTTTATGTCCATAATAACTTCTACTAATAACTTGCTACGACGCAGGTGAAACATACAACAGTCCGCCAGACCCTGATGACAACGACGAAGAAGAACATTTATATTTTTCTTCGTTAGTTTAGCAGTTGGCAAACAAGCTGAGTGATGCGCGATGCATTGCCGTCCGCCACCACGCACGTCGCACGGTAATAGTTTTTGTTTCGTTTTTTGCCGCTCCAGTCAGAAAGACAGAGAAAATGAAACAAAGTTTAAGTAAATAACCTAAAAGATTTGGGGCTTTTGACAAAACATTCGGGGCTTAAGCCCCATTAGCCACCCCCCCGCTCCGCCCCTGGCACTCAACATATATGTCTCTGATTGGCCATTGCGTTCGACATATGTCTCTGATTGGCCATTGCGTTCATGTGCTCAACATATATTTCTCTGATTGGCCATTGCGTTCATGCGCTCAACATATATGTCTCTGATTGGCCATTGCGTTCACGCACTCAACATAGATGTCTCTGATTGGCCATTGTGTTCACGCGTTCAACATACATGTCTGTGATTGGGTACAATGATCAATGCTTCAATGACGCCTGCTTTCAAATGCTCCTGTGTGTATCTGTGTCAGCACTCAGTAACACGTTTTTGAAGCGTTGATCATTTTAGCCAATCACAGACATATATGTTGCGTGCCTGAACACAATGGCCAATCAGAGACCTGTATATGTTGTGTGTGAACAACAATCATAGGTGTTTAAGAATATATTCAACAGCGTTCAAAATGTTAGAGGGAAATGCTGGTATCCCATTTTTAAATTTCAGAACCGACTAGGTACCTAAGTCTGTACTTTTGACAACACTAATATGTGCATGTCACTCCAAATAAAAATATGCTTGTCTTTATATTAATCCCAAAATACTGGCATTTTGAGAGGATCTACATTAGCCAATAACCGCACCTTTGTTTTGTTGACTTTAATGATTTGTACTTTATGTAACATGACAGTGAACAGCATAATAGAGGGGGTGGATTCATATTGAGAAACTCTTGAGTGACTAGGAGACGTGAACAGGAAGTTGATACTTGCTGATGAATGTAGACGTAGTCATAGGAAATTCAGGTTGCCAGGAGTGTTAGACGGCTGGGTGTCCCTGCCCTATTTACTCTTTCTCACTCTTTCTTTTTTTTCAGTCTCTATTTTAAAGGGTTATTGTGAAGTTGAGAGGGCGGCCCACAAAGCTTTTTTTTGTTGCACCATATGTGCACTGACGTATTGAAAGGGAACCACTGAATGAGAGACCTGGAAGTAGGGCTGGGCAGTATATCTGTTGAAATATCACAATATTTTCAGCCTTAAATATTTATTATATAACTCTGTAGTTGTATTTTTCTCTAAAACGGCTTAAATATATAGGTTAGGTTTTTTTATCAACCAAAGGAGTCATCCTTTTTAAACGCACAGTAAGTTAACAAATTGAAGAATTATGTTTGTTTAAATATCCATTTAACTTACATGCACTAATAAAACAACTACAGTATTATATTCTGTACATATATATTTACTAAAAGTTTTACGATGTACCCTAAAAAAGCAAGATTTCATCCGTCAAATCTTTTGAAATAAAATATGATTTTTGGCTCAGCATTTTTTTTTTTTAAAGAAAATTTAACCATTTCATTTATATGCATTTTTTTTGCATATAAACGAACCACAGTTCTATTTTTAGTTAGTTAACGTACCACAGTTAGTTCTATTTTTTACTAAAACCTTTCTGAAAAATGCTAAGCTGAGATTTATTACAATTTTTGCTAAATATTTGCTGCATTGGAGTTTTGAATCGATTCACTTCTGAGAATCAATTACTTACAGAAATGAATCTAACATGCTAGTTTAGCTTCATTCAAACTACTTTCTTATCATTCTCTCTAGTTGTGAGATAATGACGGATTGAAACATGTGGCTGCGTATTTAGGAAATCAAATTATTACAATATTAATGGTCTTGTTTTATATCTTTACTTGCATCCAAACTATGTGAACATCTAATTCAATTTCACCTAGTCCTAGTTTTTTCTTTTCTGTTCTTTTCTGTAATGCATGAATATGAAGCCATTGGGGATATATAAACCAGTGGCTTCATATTCATTCATCATAACAGCCCAGTAATGAGTATTGACGAGCAGATGGCAAGAATTAGATCCATTTTCTCCCTGAGGTTCACAAAGAAGCCGCCTTTCTCTAGAAAATCTGCAAGGCTTGCAGATGGCAGTGGAATGCTTCCCTAATTTAGTAAAACATCCATCGTGGTCCGGTCAGTCACTCATCTGTTTCACTGTGGTAAAGACAGGCTTTTAATCTAGAAGTTGCCCCAAAGTGGCCTGACAGCAGTGCATTATGGGTGTGTCGGTTTTTGGAGGGGGGTTGTTGAGAAGGAGAGATAAAAGCTTTCAAGCATCAAGCAAACTTTGCGGTGCGCACTGGAGATGACGCACACGTGGTAGAAACGGACGGAAATTGTTAAAGCTAAGCTTGGACGGTCTTGCTAGCAGTTTCTCCTCGTCCAATCCAAGTTTATAAATAACCCTAATTATAGAGCACATGAAGAAATGAGTCTAGCCGACACACATTCGGTCTCTATTTTGCTTTAACCCATTCTAAACAGCGTTAGCCTGACATTTCTGACTGTTTAGGTCAGCTGAATAACGAGCGTTTATTGTCAGATAGACAATGTATGTATGCGCTCATACTGTCCCGGGGATGAATGGGAGTCTTCATTTGTGCTGGTGTCAGCGGGTTGGTAATGGTGTGGTTTTGATGTTGGACTGTATTGATCTCATGCAGGAAGTGTGTGTCTGAGTGGAAAGTGGCCAGAGAGGTTGGAGAGCCAGAGACTTCATAAAACACCCCCTCAGTCGTCCGTCGAGTAGAGCTCATTAACCGTGGCTGTTAGCGTCGACACACAGCTGTGAGATTTCTGTTGACTTTTGCTTGATTATCGACGCCGTTTGTTTAGTAAACGGGCAGATATTGCGCCATTCTCCTCTTCATTTGATGTAAACACGCCGCAGGAGGATTAAGCGCGCGAAAATGGGCCATCGATTAACACGATGACCTCATGTGTGAACGGCCATTAAACAAATCAAACGAAAATATGTTTTTGTATTTTCATGTCAGTTATGCACATTTCCCCCAAATTCAACCGTTTATAATGCATGTTATTATTATTATTATTATTGTAGCCAGGTTGAAATACTATTATTTTTCTTTATACATCCCAATCTTCTTACTAATAAAATGTATTTACATTGTAAAGCGAAATTGCAAATATTCATGATGGTACTTATATTGAATAATTTGTTGATTTAAATCTGTCACAATAAGAGCTTTTTTAATAATGTTAATGAGAAATTTTGGAGTAAATGTGTATGATTGTCATGCTTGTAATGCATATAGCTATTTATATGGTCCTTAAATAGGTGTTTTAATTTTTTGGGATAAAATTAGACCCCTAAAGTTTGGGGTCATGAGTTTATTTTTATTAGAAATTAGTACTTTTATTCAGCATGTATGCAATCCAAAAGTGACAGTAAAGACATTTATACTGTTACCAAAGATTTCTATCTCAAATAAGTGATGTGTAACTTTCTATTAATAAATACAAAAAAATACAAAGAAAAATGTTCACAGTTTCCACAAAAATACGAAGCTGCACAACTGTTTTCAACATTGATGATAATTTAGAAATATGTTTTTCTTTGAGCAGCAAATCAGCCTATTATAATGATTTCTGAAGAATCATGTGACACTGGAGTAATGATACAGACAATTCAGTTTTGCATCACAGAAATAAATTTCGTTTTACAATATACTAAAATAGAAAACAGTTATTTTACATTGTAATAATATTTTACAATATTACTGTTTTTACAGTATTTTTGACTAGCTGAGCATAACAGACCTCTTTAAAAATGTGCATAAAAAAATCTTACCGACCCCGATAATATAAGTACATTGTTTCTATGTTTAATAGTTTCTTGATCTTTGTGCAGCCGAGGAAAAAACATCAACCCTCAACCTGTGAAAACGAGAGTTTTCGGGTCTTTAGTCGGGTTCTCGTGCTGAACGCCACACAGGCAAAAGTAAGTCATCGAGGCGAGGCTGCCGGTGACGTGACATTCCTTCAGGATATGCCAGCTAATCCCAGAGCTCGTGTAATGACTGCGAGCGCCCGACCAACAGAAACATTCAGTGATTGGAAAGCACTTAAAGAGCCAAACGGAGTCTGGGGCCGTAATATCAGGAGATTTAGGAGGAGCAGTTAATGTCTTCAAGATGTCTTCAGAGCGAAGCACATGGCATGATGCAGCTTTGGCTTCTGTTGGACCACTTTTTAAAGACTAATTGGTGTTCTTGTCGAAAACAGCATTGACCATACTTTAGGTTGAGGATTTAGCTGCAAAATGCATGCATATACTTGTGTTTCCTGTAGATTTAAGACTTTAAAATTCAATTACATTAAGCAATTATTAAAGAAGACCTATTCTGCTTTTTTCCATGTTCAACTGTGTAATGTTATTGTTTGAGCATGAAAAAGCCACTCCAAAGGGTGTTAATCTCTAAATCATTGTCAGTGTTTCTGAACTCCCTGAAACGCCTCCATTTATAGTCTTGAGTTTTTCTTTCGTGAACGTCACAATATTCCTCATTTAAATCATTTATACACAGAATAAAGGGGCGGGGCCTGGTTAAGTTAGTTGGTAGTGTGTTGAAACTTGTGGTTATGGTAAGGGACAGGGCATTTCCCAAACATGCTCAGAGCGCTCGACCAATCACAACACACTGATCCAGCCGACCAATCAGAACACTGTGTGCTTTCAGAAGGAGGGGCTTCATAGAGACAGAGCGTTACTGACAGACTGGGAAGAGATGAGCTGCAACAATGGAGAATTTAATCAACACACAAACATGAAAACCTGTTCTGGTAGAGACCAGAAACAGCAACAGTTATTTAAATTCTTCTTAAAGATGGAACAAACATGGCTCATGTTCGACTTGAGTTTATACGAACTATTCCTTGACTTTCTTTCCACCTCTTCCATGGTTTTTCACATGAGATGCACGTTCTGCTTTCTTTGGATCATAATCAGCAATTCCCCTTGGACAGAGGTGACCTTAAGGATCAAAAATGTAAGCTTATCTCAGTTTGACGTCATGCCGGTTCATATGGAGTCTGTATATCTGGCTGCTTCTCATTAACTCTCTGCCCTTTTTTTGTCAGTAATGTATGCAGTGTTTTTGCCCTGGAGCGCTATGAGGCTGTGTTTTCTCAGGCACGTCCAGGAGACTGTGTGCATGCAAATGGCACAGAGTGTGTGTGTCGATCGAATACGACATGATTTGATAACATTCAAAACAGTCATTATATATGAGCAACTACTCTGCACAAAGAGTGATTTTGAGTCATTTACATCTCAAAAGAAAGATGAAGTGTGAGATTTAGTTTTTTTGTTTGTTTTTTTTAACACTTTGCAATTTAAAGATTTTTTTGGGCCCTACTAGACCAGGTTAACATACTTGAATGTTGATTATTTTCCTCATTCTCCATTGTTGCAGCTCATCTCTTCCCAGTCTGTCAGTAACACTGTTTACTTCCTGTTTCTATGAAGCCCCTCCTTCTGAAAAGCACACTGTGCTCTGATTGGTTGGCTGGAGCAGTGTGTTGTGATTGGTTGATCGCTCCGATCGTGTTTGGGAAATGTTGGGAAACCTCTAGTTTGAGGTTTTAATAGGTTCTCATATTCCACTAATTTGTTTGACTGACCAGTGGCAAACAGTTGAAGTATATGGAGGACAAAATGCAATTTTAATAGGTAAAAATTCACAAAAATGACCTTTTAATAAAGTCGGCATGAAACAGATGTTGCGATTATTTTCTTCTCTATTGTGACGTATATTCAAGTGAAACAGCATCTGGAACAAGAACAAATGTGGGCGGGGCTTGATTTGTCCATGTGGAAAAGAGTGGATGGTTGTGGTTTGCTATTGGTGGATCTCATGTGATTGACAGGTTGCCCCGCCCTCGTCATCAGAGAAGAGATCCTGCAAGAGGGAAGGGAATTTTTTTAGGAAGGAAGTTTACGAGGCACATGAATTTAAAACAATGATAATGTGAACGGATAAATCCATGTATAATAAATATGGCAATATTCCTAAAAAAAAAAGAAGAAAAAAAAAAGATTTGTGTAATTTTATTTCATGGTGACAAAGTATCCAAGCATTCGTCATTTTGTTTGTGCAATCATGTCTACCTCAAGTTACATAAGAGTCAATAAAACTGTAGTTTAAAGCTTTTTTAAAGAGTGATTTGTATCACTGTAGCCACTTTCTGGATCTCTGGTGCTTTTCGAGATAGTAGGGTTTCTTTGTCTCCAGTGAGTGCTTGTTCCTGCGGTGGGATAGGATGGTGAAACTAAAGCTGGAGCACATGTGCGTCTGCAGGAGGTCCAGGCCGTTGAGATTGTGTCCCGCTGTGGAAACTACTGCCGATGTTTTATTGAGCTCCACTCAGACTGGAGTTGATTTCTCTCAGGAGTTGGAGGCGTTTCTTGACCCACTGCTGCCTCTTTACATTGCATTTACATTGCAATTTAATGAAACTGAAGCATTAGCTGGGCTAAAATGGGCTTTTAGTTTTTTATTTATTTATTTGATTTTAGGCCCAGTTTTACGAAACAGGGCAAATTAATGTGAGAGCGCATTCCCAAAAAAGCCGATGGGATTGGGAAGTTCTGCGCTTGATCTACTAAAGACGCGGAAATTAAACAGACGCAGACGCAGCCGGGTCATTTCCGTAATGATCAATGATCATCACAATCCACCAAGATCAGCACAATTGACTGGCGCATACTTTAGTAAATCACCTTGCATGATTCATTTAAATACTCTCCTCCCATAAATTTTGCGTCTATAAGGAAAACTCCTAATGCATATGCCATAATGTCAGCTGGAAAAAAAGGTCTCTTCAGCGCTAATCTTCACTGCGTGTCTTTATATCCTGACAGTAGTTTTTTAACGGGGAAAAAAAATGGCCCTTTTATTGTCACTATTACTAATGTTACTACTATTACTGTCATTAATTTGAGATTAAAAACTTGTGAACAAGAACGTGCAACGCCGATATCATTGATTTAATTTCCAGATAATGCATGAACTGCTTAAAATCGTAATTTCTGGAAAATAAGTTGCACCTTACGGTAAGTCACTCCGCAAAAAAATTACATTGTTCAGAGTCAGTGTTACTAAAGTTTTAGCACCAAAACAAACAAAAAAATCCCAGACTTGCAAGTTGCACTGAAGATGCGATTTGAGTCATATCTAGAGACCAGTGGGTGGATTCTCGACTTTTTGCATATTCCGTCTGTCTGATTGAAAATCACTCAGCGTAGGCCTGAACCAGAAGGAAGCGTCCACCAGACGAGACCGACGTCCGTAGGGAAGCCCGCGTCTGTCCCCGGCCCACGCGTCTGCTAAAAGACTTGTTTCCTAAATGGAGGTGATATTAAAACAAAAGCCCTGTTTCTGTTTCAGCCGCACATTCCACTTCATCGGGCCTTTTCATTCAGAACGTCTCCAGCTGCATCTGTGCTCCATAAAGAACCTGTGACTGATTTACCTCATGGCTTTTCCTCTTTTCCCTCTCCCGGGAGCTCGGCCAACTCGCATGTATCTCTATCCGTAGGAAGTGTTGAAGGAGGCCGAAACGTGAGGAGCTGAAGAATCGACCCTACTGGCGGATCTCCAATCTCTCCCGTTGCCCTCCTGAAAAGAGGCCAAAACTTTTGTTTTCGTGCCAGTCAGTTGAGCTTCCTCTGAGAAAACCGGTCGAGGGATGATCCCGGGGATCTTTTATAAAGAAGTAACGCTTTGCTGATGATTTTTACTGTTCGCTTGAGTTTTTTTGCTTGTTCTCAACCATGTCAGTGATTTCAAGTCTTGCTTAAGTTTTTTAGTTATGTTTTTTGACTTGTTCAAATATCTAAAAAAAATCTTTGAGATGTATTTACTTGAGAAGCAACACTGCATAATATATTAAGACTTTCCTTTCATAGTTTGAATTATGAAAATAAGTGTAGGTTGTTTTTCGACAGATTTTTTCACTTGTTTTTAGCCTGTTTATATTTAAAAGAAGTGAAAAAATCTTCCAAAATGCACTCGTATTAAAAAGCCAATTTATGAAAAATACTTGCTTCTAAAGTTAATTTATTTTGTTTTATGGACTTAGATTTTTTTAACTGAAAATCAAGATAAAAATACGTATTTTTTTGCAAGCTATATGGCGGAAAACGGAAATAAGGGTTGCACTGTAAATATCTGATCAAGAAGTCATGGTTTTATATTACTTTAACTCTTTTTTTAAAAAACTTTTTTTTTTTTTATATTTTTTTTTTTTTACTTTTATTGGGAAAGCATGTTGAATTTTACAATTGTTTGACATATGAAGTACATTACGTTGCTTTACCATTCTTAACTTTCTTTTAATTTCAACTTTTTTAATCCATGTAATATACCGGAATCTGATTTGATCCCATATACAAATATATACATAACAGTCTACATGATTATATATACATATCATAACAATCCTCTATTCAATTATTTTTTTAACATAAAAAAAAAAATCTGACCATTAATATGAACATAAATATACTCTTTCCCATTATTGAATATCACAAAAGATTATTCTCATCATCTCTACACGTCACACGATTAGACATTACAATGCATAACAAAACAACGTTTATGGAAAACAATTGAGAGTATATTCCTCATTCATGCCCAAAGTATATAGACATTTTAGGCCAAAAATCTATTTATGAATGGATTGAATGTAAATGTTTTTTTTAACCTAAAATTTCTATATCCTTTGGGCATGAATGAGGAATATATGCACTTTTTTGCACTTTATTTGTGCCCTCTGGTCAGTAAAATCCCGTGAGCTTATTGGCCTATATTCGTGTGTGGATCTCTTTTTTCTTAGTTTTGATTTCCTTTTGGATCTACGCACCGCAAGAAGATATCACTCATCAGTTTGGGACTAATGTTTGGCGGGCGCTACGTCTTTCCATCCTCTTGTTTAGAATGACAAAACTACTCATTTAAAAAAAAAAATATATATATATTTGTACAGATTATATATAAACAATACATTTTAAGTTTATTGCAAAATATGCATATATATATATTCAAATATGAAATTATTTTGAGAGCTTCATGAGTGCTTCTGATTGGTGGGATTTTCTGTACAGCATCATGGGTAGTGTAGTTTTTCAACACAAAATCCACTGTTATACGAGATTATTTTAAAACTAAGATGAAATAATGCAGGTTAAAGCTTCAATAAAAGCAAATGCTATCGATTAACAATGTCGTAGCTCACAGTAAGGCTGACTTTCTCTGAAACACAACAGAGATGTATTAACATCACTCTTTCTCTTGATGGTGTTGCATTTTTTTTTTTCCGTCTCTATTTCTGCTTTGAGAAGAGTTAACCTGGCTTGGCTTTTCTATTTCAGACCAGCTCAAAATGAGCCGTAATGATGATGCTGTTTTTGTGGTCGTAGGCTTTATGCATGCCTTGGGGTTTTATTGATTCTGGTTATGGTCAACAGCCAAGCTAGGAGGATGGCCTACTTTCACCCATCTGAGAAACCAGGCTGGAAACGTTTAGACAGTTTCACTGTTTATTTTACAGACATTAAGGTTTACATTTAGCCATTGTTTACCAGCAAATTCAGCTAGTATTTTGTTTTCATTTACTTTACCAAACTTAGGAAATATAACAAATAAAAAAAAGCACACTTTGGGCTAGTTTTTTGACCCCCTCATGGTTTGATTTGATCTTAGATACAAAATGTTAGTCTCAGTGGATGCACCCCTATGACAAGCCATCAGAAAATACATCCATTCATTCGCAAGGATTTTCCAGAGTAACTTAATTTTGCTCAATACAAGGTGACAGCTGTTTTAAGACACTTGGCTCTCGTCTCTCCAGGAAATAACTTGTATCCGTAAATTTACAGCTAGAACAAGCGTACAGTGTTCTGCATCGTTTATTCCGCCGCATAGAAATAACTCGCTCGAGTTAAAGTTCAGTAATCTGAAAATTAAATAAATGGTGTTGGATAAGCTTAGATCGGTAGGTCAGATTTTGGTTCTTCAAGAAGCCTTTGGGAGCGTGTGGCCTGTTTAGGGCTCCTTGTAAAGCATTCACAAAGCATTGTACTTCTGTAATGTGACTATTTCTGAAGGGCAATGCCGAACATGACTTGATTTCCATCTCCTTATGAAAACATGAAAATATATTGCATTGTGTGCAAGAAAGTAAATGGTGTCCATTTTGATTTCTCATCGACTCATTTGACGTAGATTCCCCTCTATGTTGCTATGCAGGGATGCATTTGCTATGACAATATTGACACCTATAATGTACCAGCTGTGGCTTTGTATTGTATATTTATAGAGATGTGCTGTGTATTGCTAGCTAGGATGAGGGGGCAGATACACGGCAACACACACATAGACTATAACCTTGACCACAGTTTCCTGTGAGAGTTTGTTACACACATACAATTTCCACTCGTGATCAGAGTTTATTGCAGGGACACGCTTTAGGGAGATTAAATAAAGGAGCTGTTTAGTCTGAGTCAGACGCCATGAATAATCAGGTCAGATGGAGAGCTGCAGGCCTGACAAATAAGTGATGGGGCGATAGGTTCATCCAAATAATGGTAATGGGACCTTATCTCCATTTAATTAAATCCAGAAGCTCTTGTTTACAAATTATTGATCAAATCAAGATGAATGAGACTTGCTGGAACTTGTTTCAAGCAGAAAGTGGAAGGTTAATAGAAAGAAAGTAGGCCAGTACATAATGTAGGACTGCAATTACTGATCAATAAAATCACTTAAAATGGTTGTTGACAAACGACATTGTTGGTTGGTTGGCTCTGTGTGCTGTCAAGGACAACCTTCGTCAATAAATGTTGCTTTTCTGTAGTGAACATCTGTACATTTCTAGGAACAAAGTGCTGTCAAATCGATGAATTGCGATTTTAATCACAAATAACATAACAGTTTGTAAATGTGTTTATAGACGCACACATATTATATATTTACAAACTTTTATGTTAGATGTGATTTAATCGCGATTTGACAGCACTTAAAAATATAGATTTGAAAAATGGCCACAGGGTGTTCTGCAATGATTTAACCGAGAGGTGTTTTAGTGCCGGTCTGTTGCTTATTTTACTGTAATCATATTTGTATGTTATATATACTCAAAAGTAAAGTGATTATTTTGCAGAATGCTTAATCGAAGAAATAATTGATTGACTCATGTTAGTTGTTAGTCGCAAGCCTAATTCCTTGCATCCTCTTTTCCAGGTGCTAGATGGTGGTTGCGAAGGCAGTACGTAATGCTGAAGGGGCTCGTCCTGAGTCAGAATGAGTGTCAAAGATGGCGATGGGACGACTAGCCAAGATGGAAAGGCCTACGAACTTCAGATATACCCCCGACTGGCTCGAGAGTCGGCGTCGTGCTGTACAGTCAGAGTCACCAAGGAGGCCACCGCAGCGACAGTCATCCAAGATGTGGCAGCGGTCCTCGGACTGGACGCCAGCAAGCGATATGTCTTGGCGGAGGTGAAGGAGTGTGGCGGGGAGGAGTGGGTGCTGGAATCGACCGATCTTCCAGTGCACAGGGTCCTTCTCTGGCCGAGGAAAGCCCAGGAACAACATTCTCGGAACGAGGGGTTTTACTTTCTCCTGCAGGAGCGAAACCATGATGGCTCCATCCGGTATGTGCACCTGCCCGCCGTGGCAAATGAGCAGGAGGCCAAGCGGCTGGTTGCACGGGGTTTCCTCCCACCAAAGCAGGAGGACTTCGAAGACCTCTGCAACCTTCCGGTCCTCAGTGAGGACAGCATCTTGGATAACCTTCGCAATCGCTTTCAAAAGAAGAAGATCTACACGTACGCTGGCAGCATTCTCGTTGCCATCAACCCCTTTAAGTTCTTGCCCATTTACAACCCCAAATACGTCAAAATGTACGAGAACCACCAGTTGGGCAAGCTGGAACCCCATATTTTCGCCATTGCCGATGTGGCCTACTATGCCATGTTGCGAAAGCACGTCAACCAGTGTATCGTTATCTCAGGAGAGAGTGGATCGGGCAAAACGCAAAGCACTAACTTCCTCATTCACTGCTTGACGGCCCTCAGTCAGAAGGGTTACGCAAGCGGCGTGGAACGGACCATCTTGGGTGCAGGACCTGTGCTTGAGGTAAGATTATTAACACCTTGATACGAACGGGGTTTGGTTGCATGTTTCACAACATTCGTAAGGGAATTCTGGATCTGTAGATCCGTTTAAGGACTTACTGGCATTGGGATAGTAGAAATTTCCTCTTGGACAGATTCTGAGCTTTAGTCTCGAGTAGGGGTGGCACGGTTCACAAAACCCACGGTTCGGTTCGTATCACGGTTTTAGGGTCGCGGTTTTCGGTTCTGTACGGTTCTTGTTGTTATTTTTTCTTTTAATCTTTAACACTCCAGAAATGTACTTCAGCATATGATATATGCTATAGCTTAATTATCCACAATTCAGGATACAGTATTTAAAAAAAAATGTATATCATGTAATCATGCACAAACTGAATTTGACTTGACTTTAAGCACATTATTGAGACCATCTCTGAGGAAAGCTAGGTGACATTTTGATACAGCAAGAGAGAAGACATTTATTTGGCAAAAAAGGAGAATGTGTGTTGCTATCTCTACAGGAACTTATGTGCATTTTTAGCACACAAAGATTAAAATTAACTTGCATTTATAAAACTGTCAACTTCAGTGTAGCTCTTACAAAATGTTTATCTTTTAAAAGAAAAAGAGAGGAACTCTTAAAGCACTATCTTTTAAATAAGTCAAAATACGTTACAAATAATTGCCTATAATGAGGCTATAACAATAGCAAAGGCCATAATCATAAAGTGAAACATAAGTTCAACCTCAACACAAAAACAGTATCAACAATGCTTCTATTCCCTGAGAGTGAGGATACATTTTTTTCACTTGAAATTAAAGTGCAGTATTTGGAAACACGACTGGAGTTCTTATCTAAACTTACTGTCACTGTATATATTTAAATATCATAGGTAACATGAAATCCAAAATGTTCCCACACACCGGACTTATACGACGCTGGTGCATCCTCCAACTCCTGTTAGCCTTCCTTATCTCTCCCACTAGCCATTTCTATACGTGACGTGACCTGCAGCGCTGCACAGACCAATCGGTTTATGACATCAAAGTACTGCGACTGCGAGAGTGATTGAAAAGCATACGGAGCCGTTGCTATCGCGGTACTTTTATGTTATTCGTCGATCGGTCTGTGCAGCGCCGGTTCAAGTCGAACAAGCCTCATATGTATGTCCACAAATCTCTTATTTTGCGCGAAAAGTAAACGCACTGTCTGAGGTAACGGGCACGAGGTTACATTGCGCATGCGTCGAACGAACCGTGCGACGCACACACGTACCGAACCGAGACAAGCGAACCGAACGGTTCGGATGTTTTTTCATGTACCGTGCCACCCCTAGTCTCGAGAGTTTTGAAACCTATCTGATGTTATGTTCTAGTGTTTTGGAAGGGTAAAAGAAGTCATTTGGTGGGTTTGTCGACCTTGTCAACCCCCAAAAATAAAAATAGCATGTAAGAACCGCACATTTGATCGTCAATGTTGGGTTTAGTTTATTTTATCTTTATTTATGCATTATGCATCAGATTTATGCATGACTTCGAACCCTTGAAGACTCCCTTCCACAAAATATTTCTTTGGTTGAAATTGTAGAGTGTGGAAAAGCACAGTATGTTGAATATTTGCAAGGCAGGCCTACAATAATTAAATTGGCGATCAGAAGATTTGTTTGACGACTTAGGGGTTGTGGGATGGTTCTTCTTACATTTTCGCACTGTGCAGACTCTAAGCTCAAGCCTCTTGAGTTTTAAAAACTTTCTCATGTTTTGTTGTATGGTATTAAAAGGGTGAAGAAAAAGGAAGTTAGATGATGTTGCGGTTTGTAGTTGTCAACCCCTAAAAATGGTAGTGACATGTACAAACTGTAAATTTGATCACCAAAGTTGGGTGTTTGTGTACGATTTGTATTCATTTTGTGCATGATTTTGAATAAAGGTCGACCGATTTTACCGATATTTAGGTTTGACCGTACATGCCGATAACCGATTATTCAACTGATATTTTTTTAAATGGATACTGGGATTAAAAACCCAACACTCCAAGAAAAACAGTGCTGAACTGAAATGTGCTAAATGAAATAAATGTATAAATATGAATATATTAAAATAAGAAGTTGTACAGAATGAACTCTACAGAAAATAATTTAAACATTTAAGTATTACAGGTCAAGTGCGTGTGTGTGTGTGTGTGGTGTTTTTTTGTTTTTGTTTTTTTTTGCTATAATAACCTAGAAACATAGGTAACACTTTGCAAGTCCCATTTGTTAACAAGGATGTATTAGCTAGCTTTCATGAACTATATGCATTATGCAATACGTTTTTACTGCATGTATGAATATTTGAGCAATAATTGTATCATTCTTGTTAGTATATAGTACACTAAGGTAATAACAGATCAAATAAAAATTGAAACTCAATTTAAAATGTATAAGTAAATGTTGAAATGAAAAAACTAACAATGAATGACACTTTTACAACATTTATTTACCACATTTAATGCTAAAATTTTAATCTTATTGGAAAGTGTTATCATTTCATACGATTAATTCTTAAAGAAGATGGCCATATTTAAATATCTGCAAAGGCCAGAGAATTAAAATTACATAAATGTAGACCTATATTACATGTATAGTCTTTCACTTTATTTGCTTAGATTTTAGAACACTTGATGATTATCTAATCAAAATAACAATATGTATTGTAGTGATAAAAAATAACTGAAATTGAATGCATATCTGATTTATGTTTCTGTCGGCTGCATGAACATATCAATGTTGAGAAAGCAATCACGTCATTAGCTTTAAATATACAACTTTACTGGCTAATGAATGCATAAAAGTGACCAGCTGGATTTAAACTAATGCAAATAGATGGTAATTGTGACATCAAACATTTGGGTCAGGTCTGCATGTGTTTTTGTCACATTGCTTTAATCGGTTGAGGTAGCCTTTACTAATGTTATTCCTCTCAGACTCGACGGCAAACTTCTGTTCTTTCTCTGCTGATGCAGCATCTAGTCAACAAATTAATTACTTTATAATGATATGGCAATATGTACTTTAGTGTTCTGTATTCATACCGTTTCGCTGTCTGTGTTTTAAATGCGCATCTGAAGTGTCAGCGCTCTCCGTGCAGCTTGTAATCTACGCGCGTAAACAACTCAGCCAGTGATAGTTTATCTGTCCTCTAGAGGGCGCTCTCACTCTGTATAAAGCCAGCAGTCTCTTGAGCGCTCTCGTACTGTGTAATGACAGCGCATACTTCGTTATCGGATTTTAACCGATAACTATAGTTCCACCAATCAACTATCGGCACCGATATATCGGCAAAACGATGAACCGGTCGACCTCTGATTTTGAATCCTTGGAAACTTGTTTTTTTGGTTGGAATTATAGGCTCCGGAAAAGCACTCTACTTTGAACAATGCTTTGTAACAACCATAATGACAGCTTACCCACAGGTCTCTCAATCTTCACTGTAAACTGTAGCTCTTTAGATCAGTTATTTACAATGTGTTTTCCTACAAGCCTGTGCTTGAAACGTGGGGTCGCAACTTGCTGTACTTATTATCTCATGTTGCAATACCTGCAAACCTAAATCTGGAGGCTTACCTCAGTGGGCCGTGCCTCATGCAGTTCTTGTTGTTTTATGTCTCTTGCTGTAAAATTATTGCTTAGTCCCATAAACCGGTTCAAGCACATTCTGTTATTTAGACAAATTTCAGCAGAACCCTTTCCGCATCCCTGATCTCATGGCGGTTTATGGTAGTGGTAACCCTTGCGTTGTGGAAATGCGGTAACCTGTGCATGCGGTTTTGCATGAGTGCATTAGGAGAAAGTTTAGAGTGATGTCATGAAATTTTCAAAGCACAGGTCTGCATGATATTGAAGAAAAATTTGATAATTCGTTAAATGATGCGATATTCGATGTGCAATATCATAATGAAATATGTTAAAGTGTGTCAAATAAATTTAAATTATGCTTAAATTATATAACCAACATACATGTTCCACATTATTTTTGCGAGAAGGATACCTGCAGTTTCTGAAATTGAACAGCAGTGTTTTATTGTAGCATTAGCTACATAAAAAGTAAGTGTAAATTTAATCTCAAATGTAAGCCAGTGGGTTTAGGGTTTAAGGTAGGCCTATATTAGGTTAACTTAACAACAGAAATTAAATAATCAAATGTACAAATAAAAAACTGATTCTTATTAAAGATACAAAAGGTATTCAGTCAAGAGCAGTGAGTGATTTTCTCTTTGTGTTTTGTTGTTTGATTAACATTAAGCACACCGATGGAAGCAGGTTTATTAGGCTGCTGTTACTTTAAGAGCTGCATGGATCCAATACATTGTTAAATGCACACTTTCTTTCTCAACTGTTTACTCCACTTGAGACAACTGACTGTTTACATACTCACCAAGATTGGCATAATTTTGACATAATTTTGTCATATAAGCTGTGGAAGAGAACTGAAATTCGGATTACGTGCTGTCCGAGAGGCGGCTTTCTGTGCTCGCATGTACTTTGCTTATTGCGCCTAATAACATCAAGCATGTCACACATATGTAACAGTCATGTATCTGGTCTATTTTCTGCTTTCTGCATCAACCTAAAATGTATACTTTCCGTAATCTTTTGAAGTATTAAATCATGCAGTTATTGTAAGCCATTGCGACATGCATATCACAATATGTACATTTGCAATATTTTGATATATTGTGCAGCCCTATTCAGATTTCACACTTGCATGTGAAGTTATCTATCAGGCAATTTATTAGGTACGAAACCAACCCACATGGCTTCCGAGATTCACATCTCTTCTTTGTACTTCAGAAAGTTTTCTGTACACAACATGATATCATGTGAAACCGTTTGGTGTTGTTTCTTATCTCAGCCCCCTTATATCAGAGCAAAGTGGTAGCAAGTCCTGGAAGAGATGAAAGTGGGCAGATTTTGTGTGACGGTTGCCTCAGTCTTTGTAGTTTTTGAAAACTAGAAGTCATTTCCCCGCAGTCAGCATAGTCATTGTCCCTTGGCAGACGTGTCTTGAGGCTTCATAACCAAATATTCCTGCGTCTTCGCTTGTGGTGAGAAGCAGTCTGTGAAACTGGTCAATTGAACATTAAGACCAGAACAATGCTCCATCCAGACGTTTTCAATGATCGGAATCAGATCTCCTTGTGGTTTCTCTGCCTTTTATGGTCTTATGAAGTTCGTTTGTCTCATACATCTTCCAAGACTATCAATTGGTGCTGATTTGTTAAAAAAGGACACAGTATTCCACTTATTATTCTTTCCGTTGTATTAGAGAGAAATGTTACCATATGTGGGTCAATGCAAAGTTCCTTCTAGTCCAGCTTTCCCACGTGTCACTTTGACGGATACATCTACTGAGCTTGGTTGCACTCCCATTTCTAACCTTTTGGACAACAGGGTATCACCGTCAGCATGTTAGTCTCAGTTAGTAAATGGTCAAGTCTTTTTCTACCAACTGGAATAATTAACTGGTTCTAATTAGCTATGTATTCCATTCAAAGTTGCCAATTGAAAGGGATGGTATAATGCCCTTTTCACAAGATGTAATGATGTCCCCAGAGTGTGTGTGAAGTTTTAGATGTTTGTAGCATGTTAAAGATGTCACTTTTTGAGGGTGAGCAAAAACGCACCGTGTCTGTTCCTTTAAATGCAAATGAGCTGCTGCTCCCGGCACAGGGGGCGGAGCTTCAACAGCTTCTGTAATTATACCTCACACAGACATGCACTGAAAATTTAAACAACTTTTAGCCTTTTATGTTCAAACCGGAGTCAGATGATGTTGGCAGATGGAGAGACTCAAGAAGAAGTGACCAGTGGGCCGAAGAGAACAAAATCGTCACTTTCTGATAAACTGGCGTTAAATATCACTAAGAAAAATAGAAGTTGCTGCAGTAGGAGAAGCCGCTATAAATAATAAGTTTGTTTATGATTTGCTGCGCCTTAGAGCGTGCAGACAAAACGCACTGAAGTTATCTTGCTTTCGGAGGTGGATGCCTGCTGTTTGGGAATGCAGTCGTGTAAGACAGTTCTGGAAGGTAATTGTAATAAAGTTAAACCACTTTGATAGACTTTGCTTAGGCATTTCAGATACTGTGCAATGACATACAAATTTGATTTGTATTTAACTAAAGGATGAAAATAGAGAAAGGGGGTAGGACTTGAAAAGTTTATGAACTTCTTCCTACTCCTTTTTGAACATGGGAATTTCAAATTTTAATTACTTACTTGGAAGATTGTGCTGAGAAGTACATGACCTTATATAGCCGTTATTTTAATGTTATAGCCTATATATATATTCATGTCTGTGTGTGTATATATATATATATATATATATATATATATATATATATATATATATATATATATATATATATATATATATATATATATATATATATGTGTAAAAAGAGAGATAATTCTGCCGGTTAGTCCAGTTATGCCGTTACAAAGTCACGTGACTTTTTTTGATGCACATTGAGGATTTTTTTCCAGTAAATGTGTTTCCATTGTAGTTTATGGACTTGTTTTCTTATCAGATAAAAAAATTGATCCGACTCATGTGAGTGCATCATTTTTTTTTTTTTTAATGTGGATTTTCAGAAATCAAGCTTATCTTGGCGTTTCCATCCAGCGTTTTTTCATCTCATATTCCAAAATGCACAAAAAATAGGTGGATGGAAACCGTTACTGTCACCTACTGAAAAGCCTCACCCAAGTAGCAAATAGTTTTGTCTTTACACTGTATTACAAGCAAATTCATGGACTGTGACACAACGTAAACTGTAATTTTGCAGTCCTTTCTGTGTAAAGCTGCACATTATTGTCTCCGCTTCTACATGCACATTTTTATGGTGTAAACCGAGATCTTTGGCATCAATTGTCGTTGACCAGCACGTCCGACCGGTTCTGCTCGCCTTTTCACCCGAGCTGCACTTTCACAATCCCCTCCTACAACCGTAGTGCTTTGTTTGAATGCATATTTGACCTTAGCATCATTGCATGCATACTAAATACCAGAAAAAAAGTATCTACGGTGAGTGACCTATTTATGTGGCACATTCTTCTAGAAATGCCCTGCAGGAGAACAGTTTGGAATCCATCAAGCCAAAAATGTGGTTTTCTTCCACATCCAAGTGGCTTTTAGTGCATTACGTCATTGAGTATCAAATAACATGAGAGGGTTTTTTTTTTTTGCCGCAGACTCTGCAAAGGGCTTTTTTTTTTTTTTTTTTTTTTTAGCTGTTCAACTGCAAACACCCATGCTTACTGTTTTTCAAGCACTGCCGAGAACGGTGAGGGTTTTGTTCACAGGTCATGCTAATATGAGTCTCTGAAGTAATGCTTCTGCAGCCCACAGACAGGAAGTTCCCTTTGGCTGATCACCTCAACAGGAAGTAGTTTTTTTTGCAACAGGAAGTGGTAGCTGTAGAGACTTCACTCCGTCATTGGCCGATCTGCACGCTGGGTGTTCAGAGTCAGCATATTGTTCCTCAGGAAGCTGTAATGGCTATTTTGTGGCCATTGTTTATCTCTCGGCTTTGCGTTGGTCCTGGACTTTGGCTTGTGAGATGGTCTGAGCTATTTTTGGTGGTACAACTGTAACAAGACACGTGGGATGTCCACATGTGGAAAAGTTTGTAAATTGAACTAGCCCAAGAGTCCATTCTGTCATTAAAGGCTCATTGGAGGCCTAAGATCTCAATTGACTACAATTTCCAGGTTGCTGTAAATAAGCGTCTGTTAATTTAAAGATCTAAATGGCTTAATAACACTGTAGTCAAACACCAAAAGTCTGGATTCAGGCCTTGTTTGTGTGATATGCTCACCATTTTTAAGACTATTTTTCTAAATGCACTCTATTTTTCATTCCTTAAAGGTAGGCTATAGCTATTGTAATTGGCGCTAACGCTAGGACAAGCGTCACGCTTTATTTTCCTAGTACTTGTAGTTAGAAAACGTACAGATGTAGATTGTTTGTTATTGTGAGCTAATGAATTGATGCCTCATTCTGCTTGTTTATATGTCATTGTGTCCGTGATCTCAGTTAGCGCTCGTACACGCTGTCACCAGCTAACACGATATCATAATAACACTGAACAAAACCATCCGCACTCGTCTTTTTGTGCTTATGCTGAAGAGGCAGAAACAAGAATGAAGTCATAGTTCACTTGAGATGGCGAGATTGTCTTGATATTTGGACGATTGCTCCGGGAATAAAAGGAGAAGCTGCTATATTTAACAGTCATGTCATGTGAGTGTCCCAGAGTGTTATTTGTGAGTAATAGGATTCTTCTGGCCTTTTTATGAACATCTCTTTGAGAATGGGGCCTTTGTTGATTCGTGATGCGTTTAATGGATGACTTAGATTGCAGTGGCCTTCAAACCAGATTGGGGAACGTGCAGTTCTGGCAGAAGTACATGTGTGTAAAGGAATAGTTTGTTTTGATTGATCTATATTGGATTTAGCATGTATGCTGTTGCACACAAATAGTTTGTTTGTTTGTGTGTGTGTGTGTGTGTGTGTGTACATAAGCACATACATGCATACATGCATCTAAGCATGATAGATACGTTATAAATAATATAGTATAATATAAATAATATATTAAAATATACATTATGTATGTGATATATATAATTCAGTAATAATTAAAATAACTTTAATAAATGTAATATTGATAATTGCTATAATATGTGTACTGTGTGTGTGTGTATATATATATATATATATATATATATATATATACATTTATTATGTGATATAAATTATATATAAATGTAATATTTTGTAAATATCAAACAATGTAAATTATAATTTATTATTATTATTATTATTATTATTAATATACATAAAATAAAGATTATATTCATATAATAATTATAATTGTATGTATAATAATTTCATACATTATATTATACTATTATAAATACAATTTTTATATTTTGATCTGTTTATTATTTTATATACACTCACCGGCCACTTTATTAGGTACACCTGTCCAATTGCTCGTTAACACTTAATTTCTAATCACATGGCGGCAACTCAGTGCATTTAGGCATGTAGACATGGTCAAGACAATCTCCTGCAGTTCAAACCGAGCATCAGTATGGGGAAGAAAGGTGATTTGAGTGACTTTGAACGTGGCATGATTGTTGGTGCCAGAAGGGCTGGTCTGAGTATTTCAGAAACTGCTAATCTACTGGGATTTTCACTCACAACCATCTCTAGGGTTTACAGAGAATGGTCCGAAAAAGAAAAAACATCCAGTGAGCGGCAGTTCTGTGGGCGGAAATGCCTTGTTGATGCCAGAGGTCAGAGGAGAATGGCCAGACTGGTTCGAGCTGATAGAAGGGCAACAGTGACTCAAATAACCACCCGTTACAACCAAGGTGGGCAGAAGAGCATCTCTGAACGCACAGTACGTCGAACTTTGAGGCAGATGGGCTACAGCAGCAGAAGACCACACCGGGTGCCACTCCTTTCAGCTAAGAACAGGAAACTGAGGCTACAATTTGCACAAGCTCATCGAAATTGGACAATAGAAGATTGGAAAAACGTTGCCTGGTCTGAGTCTCGATTTCTGCTGCGACATTCGGATGGTAGGGTCAGAATTTGGCATCTACAACATGAAAGCATGGATCCATCCTGCCTTGTATCAACGGTTCAGGCTGGTGGTGGTGGTGTCATGGTGTGGGGAATATTTTCTTGGCACTCTTTGGGCCCCTTGGTACCAATTGAGCATCGTTGCAACGCCACAGCCTACCTGAGTATTGTTGCTGACCATGTCCATCCCTTTATGACCACAATGTACCCAACTTCTGATGGCTACTTTCAGCAGGATAATGCGCCATGTCATAAAGCTGGAATCATCTCAGACTGGTTTCTTGAACATGACAATGAGTTCGCTGTACTCAAATGGCCTCCACAGTCACCAGATCTCAATCCAATAGAGCATCTTTGGGATGTGGTGGAACGGGAGATTCGCATCATGGATGTGCAGCCGACAAATCTGCGGCAACTGTGTGATGCCATCATGTCAATATGGACCAAACTCCCTGAGGAATGCTTCCAGCACCTTGTTGAATCTATGCCACGAAGAATTGAGGCAGTTCTGAAGGCAAAAGGGGGTCCAACCCGTTACTAGCATGGGGTACCTAATAAAGTGGCCGGTGAGTGTGTATATATATATATACACGCAAAGTTAATTATATAAATAATTTATTATTATTGTACAAATTGTATTATAATTAAATATAAATGTTTATAAATTATTTATAATATTTATAATAATAATATATTTTTTTACATTTATATGTAAACAAACATATTTTTAATGTGTATGTATCTAATGTAAAAATAAACAAAAGACAAAGTTGAATTATTTATATGTATTATTAATATCTCCGGCTCTCAGAGCTGATGTACAGTAGCGGGGGCCGTTTCACACGCTGGAGCTGTTGATGATGTTTTCGTGATGTTTTCGGCCCTGCTTCTGCTCAGCCTCAGTTAAGCTGATGGTATTTATTGTTGTTGAAGTTGTAGTTTCTGTGCGGAACGAGAGGCTTGCGGCTTCGTCGTGGAAATGTGCGGCGGTGCTGCTGACTCCCAGATAACAGCAGGAATAAGAACTAGTCCAGACACATCGGCAGGTTTCTGTCTTCCCTACCGCTTTTTATTTCCTCTCAGAAAAGGACTGAGCTCTTCTCGGCCTGAGTGTCCTCACAGCCTGGAGTGAGTCCCTCAGCCAATCACAGGGAGTGTGTGAGACATGTTTCAATCTGCACTGCAGGACTGGAGTGTGTTGCATTGTTTATCTAGCGCTGTCAAATCCACTGTCAACTGCGGGACATTCTTTCACTTCTGTGTTTTTACAATGAATCTTGTGATTTTTCTTCTTATGAATGTTCTCATGAACACGTCACACATGATCTTTGTCAATGCTTTATTTTTCCATCTTGATAACCTTAAAGATATATTATAGATATACTTTATTTTTTGTTACTTAGAAAGTTTTTTTTTTTTTTTTTTTTTTGCCTAGTCTGTTTTCTTTCTTTATTGGTTTGTTTATTTAACTGATTTTTTTTATTTTTATTATTTATTTATATAGGCTAGTTATTGTATATGCATTCTTTACTTATTCATGTTTTTGTTTATTTTAATTCACTTGGTTATTTATTTATTTGCTTATTTTATTCACATAGTTATTATGTTTTATTTGCTTATAGTCTTTATTTATATTTGTCTACTTAGTCATTGTTTTTTATTTTTTACATATGCATGTATTATGTATTTACTTGGTCATTTATTTGCTTATTTATTTTCCTTTTTATTTAGTATTTATTCACTAATTTAAATGTATTTATTTACTTATGCTTTTTTAATATCCTTAGTCATTATTTATTTATTTACTGATTTATATGCATTTACTTGTTGGTTTAATTTGATGTATTCAGCTAATTATTCATTATTTATTTACTCTATTTATTCATTTGAGAAATCTTCATGTCGTTCTTTTCCATTCTTCAACGGTTTACATTAACCACGTCTGTCAATCTCCAAAAATAGTTACAAATAAATAAAACACTGTTAAAGCATTATAAAACTAGTCCATATGAGATTTTGCACACTATATATACTGTATGATATAGTGTTGTCAAAAAACTCGGTACTAGTTCGGTACCAAGTCGGTACTAAAAAAATTAAACGGTTACGGTACCAGCTTTTCTAGGTACCGAGTACCGGGTTAATGATGTCACAGTTGCGTTCTCTTCATAAAAACACTGAAACATGGCGACCAGCGCTGCTAATGCGGCGGCTCTGAATCCACTTGTTGACACGAAAGGAGGAAAGAGCCACATATGGACATATTTTGAATTAGGCTAATGTCACGTTGCCATAAGGGGCCGTTCACACACACACATAGCGCGTTTTTTGCGCGTGCAAATTTCAAATGTAGGCGCGCGGCAAACGCGCTCATAATAGAAGCGACGTGCGAGCTTGTATTCCAGGCGCGCCACTGTTCATGGTTGATTAGCGGAGACACGCGAGAGCGAGCGCTTGTGGAGAGGAGGAGAAAGCAGGGCGAACTGCACTCTCCGTGATGACGAGGAAGTATCAGCAAATAATTGATTGATTTCTAGCCCTTGCATTAGAAATCAGCTACAGGGTTCTCACGTTTTGAAGACAGAAAGAGTGACATTTTTGGCAGTTTTGGATTAAATAAAAGTAGGCTACAGTTAAGTCAAATACAACATGCTTTATCTCCTGTATAGTTTGGTAACGCTACAATAAGATACTATTCATTAACATTAATGCATTATCTAACATCAACACATTGAGTGAACAATATATTTCTACAAGTTTAATGTTTGTGAATGTTATTTAATACACACATTTGATTGTTCATGTTTTTTCACTTCATTCATTGTGCATTAAATGATGTTAACAGATAAAACTTTTGATTTTAAAAATGTATTAGTACATTTTTAAATTAACCCCAAGGAGAATAATTGCTACAGTATATTATACATTATAAACTAAACAAATTATTGTTTATTGTTAGGTCATTTTATCTAATGTCATCTATCAAATAGAACCTTTTTGTAAAGTGTTGTTAATACAGTTTCCATCTTTGTAACCATGATATACTCTTTAATATATGTAAATTTAATCTAAATTAAGCTTTGGTACCGAAATTGGTACCGAGAACCGTGGATTTTTACTGGTATTGGTACCGAATACTGACATTTTGGTACCGTGACAACACTAGTATGATATGAACATACATAAATTAAGGCGGCAAGAAAGCATCACAAATTTTACGTTCGAGTATCTTTGCTGGAGGGAAAACCACTGGAAATGGTTTTATCTGGAAAATGGGAAAGTTATTGGTGAATATGGACAACTGTGATGCTTTTATTGTGCTTTCTGGAGCTGGACTTGCTTTAAGCTGTTGTTAGGAAAGAGTTGCATGAACTTCCACATGAGAGCAAGTAAACGGTGACAGAATGCTAATTAGTGTCAGTTGGGCCGTCCTGATTGGCTGCACCATCCGTTGAGCTCTCCCTATCAGGAGTGGTGTGTTTGGTGAAGGGGTCACAGGTCGACTGCAGGGAATCTGAATGAGCCCCCCCCCCATGTGTTTCCACTGGTGTCTGGCACAAAGCCTCTCTCTTTAACATGCACAGCCCCCCCCCGGGACTGGGCTTTTGTTGGGCGATCTGGGCGAGCTCTGTTCCTGAAGGTCCTCGGGCAGGGCTTGGCATCAGCCACAGTAACACACACGCATTAATCACAGCGTTTCACACAGGCGAGGTGTGACCGTGAACGAGGTCATGTGACTTTACACAGGCCATGATAACGCGGCTCATAATCAGCCGCTTCACGCAAATAAAGATTATTTGTTTGTTTAGTCACTCGGACTGGAGTTATTTGCATCTGAAACATGATTTAATCTTATTTATAATTTAAGATGTAAATATATGTTCCTCTTGTCTCTCTCTCTCTCTCTCTCTCTCTCTCTCTCTCTATATATATATATATATATATATATATATATATATATATATATATATATATATATATATATATATATATATATATATATATATATATATATATAACATTTTTTTTTTATACATATCCATTAATAAATAACTTATTATCATATAATAAATAATATAATTTTATTAATGATAATGGTAATTTTATTTAAACATATTTTTGTTATTATTATTCAAATAATAATAGTCATAATTGATTGTTTTATTAATGCACAAACAAATTTGTATTGGTGTTGCAATAAAGTTTATTGTTTGTCTATCTTTTAATATTGATTTGTATTTTTATTGTTAATTTTTTTTAAAGAATGATTATGATTATGTATGATTATGTTGGTGGCCATTTGGGTCTGTGAAAGCGCTATATAAATGCAGTCCATTTACCATTTATGTATAGAAATAATAATAATAATAGTAATAACACTTTTTTTTATTAAAGTAATGATAATAGTAAAAAACAGTGGTATGTTTTAATTTTTTTAAAAATAGTTTCTTTCGTATCTATTGTCCTAATTTCTATTTTTTATTTTAATATTATGAAAAATTTGTTTACAGAATAACAATAATGGTTATAATTAATAATACTGTTTTAATAATTTAAGTTTTCAAGTAAACTGTTTATTATTGTTTAACAATTTTTGATCATAATAATAAATTATCTTATTATGCAAATGTGTAATAATTACAGTGTAATTAAATATACTTTTTAATGTTTTGAATTAAGTACACCAATTTGTATAATTTGTCTTTAAAAAAAGGTTTGGTTTATTTAAAGATTATAAAGTTAAATCAAAATGTAAACATTAGAATGACTGCAAAATCTTATTTTGTTTTCGCATTTGTAAAGCAATGCATATATGCATATCTTCCATTAAAATAAACAAAACAAAAACGTATAATTTTATAAAATCGCGCTTTTCTTCTCTCTCTCTCAACAGGCATTTGGAAATGCAAAGACGGCCCACAACAACAACTCCAGCCGCTTCGGGAAGTTCATCCAGGTCAATTACCTGGAGAGCGGAGTGGTGCGCGGGTGAGCAAGCCTTCGTGTGTGTGTGTGTGTGTGTGTGTGCGCCTTCAGAGAGTGACCCTTGGCTTTGAAGCTCTTATCAGCTGCTGTTCGCTCTCACACACCCTGCCATCTGCCCCTGACGTCACTCCACACTGCAGGCGCTGTACAAACACATTTAAGGAAGCAGCGGCACTGACGTGTTCCTCCTCGCAGAGATGATGCGCTCCGTTCTTCATTCTGGGCGTCTCACTCGAGTTCAAAGAACTAGCTTTCTTTTTATACGTTCTCTTTCTTCGAATGACCGTTTTTATTTTTAGCCGATTTGCAGACGATATTAAATGCATAAATTTGTATTAGTGTTGCATTAAAGTTTATTATTGTTTGTCTTTATCGTTTAATATTGATTCGTATTTTTATATATTTTTTGAATAATTGTTATGATTATGTATAGAAATAATAATAACAGTTTTTTTATTGAAGTAATGATAATTACAATGTAATTAAATATAATTTTTAATGAGTTCGAAGAAATAGCTTTCTTTCTTCGTATGATCGTTTTTATTTTTAACCGATTTGCAGACGATATTAAATGCATTAATACGTTACATATAAATAATCACGATATATAAAAATTTATTAATAAATGCAATAAAAACAACTAAATATAATATTAATTAAATGTTTGATTTATTAAATACATTTAATTGAAAAAGAAATACATTTAAGATATAATTATATACATTTGCATTCACATGACCAGTTTAATATTTACCTCCAGGTGAGTTTAGCCCTCATACAGTGTAAATATAATAAATAAATAAAAAAATAGCTCAATAAAATAATTTGTTGAGCTTCATGAAAAAATTTCCAGGTAATAAAGAAATAATTAATCAATGAATGAATATTGATCAAATATAAATAAATTATTTTAATATATATAAATAGGAAATAATTGTAATAAAAACATGCAGGAATATTAGGCTGCTGTCACTTTAAGAGCGTATGCACAGATCCAATATAATGTTACACGCGTTTTATTTCATTACATTATCAGTTAACAGTCACTAGCCAACTATGCAACTATGCTCTAGCCAACTAAGCTATGCAGTCTTTTGTTCATGACCCCAGTTATTGCAAGCCGTTGCGATATGCATATTGCAATATATATATATATATATATATATATATATATATATATATATATACAATTGCGATATTTCTATAATTTGGATATATTGTGCAGCCCTACTATCCAGTGTGAAAGCCTGAGAGACGTCACTGACGCCATACGGATGCTCTCAGTGGCTCTATTGTTCCCAGTGCACTGTGGGCCACTTCATTAAGTGCACACTAGACACTAGTACAGTCATTTGTTTCAAATCAAAGTTTGTAGTGTTGGGATTCATCCCAGATCTGGTTGGTTTGGTTCAATCTTAGAACATTTTATTGATTTTTTTGAGGAAAATGAAGTGTGTGTTCACTGTTTTCTTCAGGCCATCTGCCGCTTTGATTGACATCTGTGCACTTTTGAAGCCCAGGTTTACGACAGAGAGCCGCTGCCATCTGACACTTGTGATGTTTCTGGTTGTCTTTCAGGGCTGTGGTTGAGAAATATCTGCTGGAGAAATCCCGCTTGGTCTCCAGAGAGAAGAACGAGAGGTAAAAGCTTTCTCGTTCACTACAGAACGCAGGCTTGTTGAGAGACAGATGGTTCCCACAGATGAGTGTGTATCTGTCGACCCATCGCTCACACACTCATTTCTGCAGCGCTGACCTCATTATTATCAGATCGCTGTGGAAGTTGTAGAAGATAATCAGGTTGCTGAACTAGAAGATAAATCGAGTTGCAGAACTCGAAAAACAGACCCTGCTCTGTTAGTGACGCTACAAACTTAGCAACATTTTTCAAGCTCAGATGTTCCCAAAAATATTGTAAAATATCTTTCTGAGTAACAAGCTAATTTGTTTTGCATATCTTGGTGAACTTATTCATTCGGATGGTTTAGGTGAAAAAATTGGTCCAAAAACAAGATGTCACACCTCCTTCAAATTCAATGTATAAAAACTTTTAATATATCAATTAAATTACATAAATATATTATATTTTGGGGTACAAACTGTATTATAATAAATATTTTAATTTAAATGGTTCGTGTAAATGAATTTGATCCAAAAAACAAGATTTCCAATGTAATAAATAAATAAATAAAATATATGAATATATATTTAAAAAAAATATATGTAATAAAAAAAATACAGGCTTTGAATAAAAATCTGTATAATTAAATATGACGGTCTTTTATGAATTAATTGATTCATTTGATTTTATAATGTAAATGAATTTGTCCAAAAAACAAGATATCACCTCCTTCAAATTGTGTGTATATGTATATAAATATAAATCTTAATACATAAATTGAGGTAATAAAATAACCCCTCAATGAGTATTTTCATTTAAATCAACATAAATAGTACTATAGTTTATGAATTAATTGATTGATTTTTTTCAAATGTTTATGGTAAATTAGTTAAAACATCACATCCTTCAAATTTTAAATATAAATAATAAACCATACTTTTATATCTAACATAAAAGTTTGTAAAAAGAAATTAAACTTTTATGTTAGATGCTATTAATCTGTTTGACAGCACTAATTTAAATCAATATAAATAAATAGTACCATTATTTATTAATTGATTCATACAAATAGTTTGAAACCCAGATATCACCTCCTTCAAATGTAATCTAGGGCAGCGGTTTCCAAAATATTGTACAGTAAAGCATCTTTTTGAGTAACAAGCTAAGAGTAGCCCGTATCATTGTGTTCATATGAACGATTCATGAGTTGGTAAAACAAACAAGTTCTCCGCTCCTTCAGTAGCTTCAGTGTCGTTAGCAGTTTGTGGCTAACTAGCGTTTCAAAGTGTCACGACGAATCACGTCTCCCCAAACTGACAGTTAATGATTATCCTAATTATGTACACATTATATACATTTAAAATACGCATAGCTTACTATATAACGCATATGAAAACACTAGCGCATAATAAAACCAATTGAACAATGTCTTAACTGTTAACTATTAAAGGATTAGTTCACTTTTTTAAAAACTTTTGCTGATAATTTACTCACCCCCATGTCATCCAATATATCCATGTCTTTCTTCAGTCGAAAAGAAATTAAGGTTTTTGATGAAAACATTCTAGGATTTTTCTCCATATAATGGACTTTACTGGTAGCCAAACCGTCCAAGGTCCAAATGACAGTTTCAGTGCAGCTTCAAATGGCTTTAAACGACACCAGACGATGAATAAGGGTCTTATTTAGCAAAACGATCGGTTATTTCTAAAAGAAATAAATAAAAAACGAAGTTATATGCCTTGCTCTGTTCTGTGATCCGCGGTCGTGACTCTCCTGTTCGAACTCGTTCATCAAAATGAACGAATCTTTTTTCCGAGTCATTTCGTTCATTATGTTCGTTGAATGAATGAAATGACTCAAAAAAAGATTTGTTCATTTTGATGAACGAGTTCGAACAGGAGAACAGAGCAAGCCGAGCATTTGTGCTAATAAAACTTAAACTTTTTTATTTCTTTTAGAAATAACCGATCGTTTTGCTAGATAAGACCCTTATGCATCGTCTGTTGTCGTTTAAAGCCATTTGAAGCTGCACTGAAACTGTCATTTGGACCTTGGACGGTTTGGCTACCAGTAAAGTCCATTATATGGAGAAAAATCCTAGAATGTTTTCATCAAAAACCTTAATTTCTTTTGGACTGAAGAAAGAAAGACATGGACATCTTGGATGACATGGGGGTGAGTAAATTATCAGCTATAGTTTTTAAAAAAGTGAACTAATCCTTTAAGCCTATTAAGTGAATTAAACATCATTCATTTTTTTTATTTATAATTGAAAGATTTGGACATTTAACACTCAAATTAACACATTAAAGATAATTAACACATTAAAGATAATTGAGAATATATGTAAGGCAAGTGTGTGTATAACTATAATCTAAGCTATCAGGATATTAGCTTATCTGTCATGCTATGCTAGTAGCCTATATAAGCTAGCTAGCTAACACAGACCCAGTTAGTCTCTACTCCGGATTGACTGTTGTTGATTGGCGCTTCCTCTGCGCAGGAACTACCACGTGTTCTACTATCTGCTGGTGGGAGCGTCGGAGGACGAGCGGCGAGAGTTCAAGCTCCTGCAGCCGGAAGAATACTTCTACCTCAAACAGGTGACGCGCGTTTAAAGTCCTTCAGGACCGCTGTTCCAATAAACATGGACTTATTATCTGAGTCTGCAACGGTGTTCTGCTCTTCGCTCGCAGCAAAACTTCGCGATGGAAGATGCGGACGACCTGCGGCACGACTTCGAGCGGCTGCAGCAGGCCATGGAGATGGTGGGGTTCCTGCCCGCCACCAAGAGACAGTGAGTCTCCTGCCACACCGCACGTGTTCAAGCTTAAGCTGGCTTATTTCTGGAGCGCATTTAAAAAGACCAAAGTGCTGTGCAACAATACTGATACAAATACACAGAAATTAAGCAGAAAACAGTAGTAAAACAGAGAGAAAAAAAACTAATGTCTTTGTCAAGGCTGGATTAGTACCCCTCCCCTACCTGACAACCACACCCCTCCAAAGGAACACGAACACACACACACACACACACACACACACACACACACACACACACTAACCCGACCCCTAAACCTGCCCATCACACACACACACACACACATTAACCCGACCCCTAAACCTGCCCATAACACACACACACACACACACACACACACACACTAACCCGACCCCTAAACCTGCCCATCACACACACACACACACACACACACACACACTAACCCGACCCCTAAACCTGCCCATCACACACACACACACACACACACACACACACTAACCCGACCCCTAAACCTGCCCATCACACACACACACACACACATTAACCCGACCCCTAAACCTGCCCATCACACACACACACACACACACACACACACACACACACTAACCCGACCCCTAAACCTGCCCATCACACACACACACACACACACACTAACCCGACCCCTAAACCTGTCCATCACACACACACACACACTAACCCGACCCCTAAACCTGCCCATCACACACACACACACACACACACACAAACCCGACCCCTAAACCTGTCCATCACACACACACACACTAACCCGACCCCTAAACCTGCCCATCACACACACATCACTTGGTATAATTTATACGCTGTTTTTCTCATGGAGACCAAAAAATGTCCCCACAAGGATATCAGATATTGCTGTCTTTGTGGGGACATTTTGTCTTGTGAATAGTGTTTTTCTGTGGCCCTCTCTCTGTGCAAGGGCCCGTTTGGTAGATCCGGCCCGGGTCTTTGTAGACTCGTATCTGAGAGCTTTGTTTGGCTGTTGCGTTGATTGTAGGATATTCTCGGTGCTGTCGGCCATCTTGTACCTGGGTAACGTGACGTACAGTCAGAAGTCGTCGGGCCGAGAGGAAGGGCTCGACGTCGGGCCCCCGGAGGTGCTGTCCACTCTCTCAGACCTGCTCAAGGTGAGGCGCTACAGCAGGGATGCTCTCTGTCTCTCTCTCCTGCCATCTTTCTCTTTTTTTTTCCTTTATTTCTCAGTTTTTCTTTTCTTTTTTACCTGAAGTATGACCAAAGTGAATTGAGTAAATCCAGGGAGAAAAAAAATTGCTGTGTTTTCAAATACATTTAATATACATGTATTTAATGCTTGGATTCCTTCCCAAATTTGAAATGAGAATTGTTTATAAATTTGTTGTCCACTAAAGTGGTCTCCTCGCGGTTTTACACCTAATAAAAGCTCTATACTGCTATAAATATTAAATTTTATTTTTATTGTTGCTCTGTAAAATAATTAAATATTTTTATTTTATTTACAGTGCAATAATATTATTGTGATATTAATCTCTTAATCGATTTTAATTTTTATAATTCAAATAATAAAATAAATTACATATCAACAACAAATATGAATATTATTATTATTATTACATACATAATTTGTGTGCAATTGTATTATTGTACGAATAATATTCTTGCAATAGTAATATATACTAATACATTCCTATTTTATTTTTGTAATGTAATGAATAAAATAAAATAATATTATTGTTGTAAATATTTTATATTATTATTTTATACATCATTTTATAAATAATGTTTTCTTTTATTATACAGTACAATAGTATTATCATTACAGTATTACTATATTTCTTAATTTAAATTTGTATATTTCAAATAGTAAAATAAATAAAATATTAACAAAACAGTTTGAATAAGAATAATTATATTTTAGAATAATTATTATTACATTTTTTCATTACAATAGCTTTATATACTAATTATTCAAATAATATAAATATTTTATGTATTATTTTATAATATTTTCTATTATAATTATTTTAAACATAAATTCATAAATCTTTTCTATTATAATGATCATTCTTAAATATGTTTTCCCTCATCCCTGTGGTTGGTCACACATGCGCTCTGTAGTCGTTCCTCACGCGTTCTCGTGTGTGTGTGTGTGTGTGTGTGTGTGCAGGTGAAGGAGGAGCTGTTGGTGGAGGCTCTGACCAAGAGGAAAACGGTGACTGTAAACGACAAGCTGATTCTGCCCTACAGCCACAGCGAGGTACGCCACAAACAAACGCCCTCGTACACACACCAGATGTTTAAAGGGGTGGTAAAACACGATTTCACTTCTCTAACTTCAGTGAGTGTGTAATGTTGCTGTTTGAGCATAAACAACATCTGCAAAGTTCAAAGCAAAGGGAGATATTTGCTACAACAAACAGCTGGTAGGGACTACACAACATTCCTCCCGGGTTAGTGACATCACAAACACTAACATGTACATAAGCCCCGCCCTCTGCAGCAGCTCATTTGCATTTAAAGGGCCAGGCACAAAACGGTGCGTTTTTGCAAACCCTCAAAAAGTTTAACATGCTATATAAAAATATCTGTGGGGTATTTTGTGCTGAAACTTCACACACACGCTCTGGGGACATTAGAGATTTATTTTACATCTTGTGAAAGGGCATTTTACCACCCTTTTTGATAGCTAAACGAGTGTCGTTCCTTCAGGCGATCACGGCGCGGGACTCCATGGCCAAGTCCCTGTACAGCGCCCTGTTCGACTGGATCGTCCTGCGGATCAATCACGCGCTGCTCAACAAGAAGGACATGGAGGAGTCTGTCTCGGTGAGATGGGAACTTTTCTTTCAATCGGACTGAATTAATTCGATTAAAGAATCTGATGTAGTGTTAACATGAACGCTAAACATGTGATCGGGTTGATGTGCAAGGTTTTCTGTCACAAGCTTCAAATCAGGATTGATTTTTTTTCTTGCACAAATATGTTTGTGCATAATAACCATTCTCCTACATTGGTTCTTTATTTGTTTTAAACAGCAGACTTAATATTTATCCATTTCTGGTCATAATTTGTAGACAATGAGCTTATTTGAACCGTTATACAGGTGAAATTCGAAAAAATTTAATATCGTGCAAAAGTTCATGTATTTCAGTAATTAAGGTGAAACTAATATATTTAGTATATATAACTATATACATATGCATGATTATACTTTTCAGAGGGCTGACATTTCTGTATTTAAAACCCTTTTTTTTATTATTGATATCATGTAATATTCAAATTTTCTGAGATTTTGAATTTGGGGTTTTCATAATCATCAACAATCAGCCATAATCATCAAAATTAAAACTTTTGCACGATATTAGAAAAGGAATAAACCCTTTAAAGTGTTTACTTCTCAGTCCGACTGAGCCGTCAATCACATTACTAACGGATTATTGGGTTGCGTGTGAACGTAGCCAGTGTTGAATTGTTGTTTCTGCGTTATATTTCAGTGTTTGTCCATCGGCGTGCTCGACATCTTCGGCTTCGAAGACTTTGAGACCAACAGCTTTGAACAATTCTGCATCAACTACGCCAACGAGCAGCTTCAGTATTACTTCAACCAGCACATCTTTACGCTTGAACAGGTTAGTGCGGGTTTCACAGCCTCTTTTCCCGATGGCGGTTTGAGTGTGACGTGTGTGTGTGTGTGTGCTCTCCCGGCAGGAGGAGTATCAGTCCGAGGGCATCACCTGGCACAACATCGACTACACCGATAATGTGGGATGTATTCACCTCATCAGCAAGAAGCCCACCGGACTCCTCTATTTACTGGACGAGGAGAGCAAGTAAGATTATTCATCTCTCGCTGGTTCACTGCTCATCATTGCCAAAGTGTGTTTCTAACACATGTTCTTTGTAGCTTTCCTCACGCCACTGATAAAACCTTGCTGGCCAAGTTCAAACAGCAGCACCAACAGAATCAGTACTTTGTGGCGACTCCAGTGATGGAGCCTGCGTTCGTCATCCTCCATTTTGCTGGGAAGGTCAAATACCAGATTAAGGTAACGGCAACAGAGTGTTAGACTATATCATGCATGAAATTCATTTAAAATGTACAAAATGCCTTTAACAATTCATATTTTATACTGTGTGTCATAAAAGGCATTTTGTAAACATAAAAATATATTTATATTTTCATTATTTGGCCTGACCAAATAATGTTTTTTTTTTTTTTTTATGAATATACTAAATATTAACATACACAATAAAAATTTTTAGAAAGTTATAATTTTACTATATCAAATTTTGATAATTTAATTTTACTATATAATAAAAAATATTAATATACTAAGTCTTAACATGAACAATAAAAAAATAATTATTTAAAAAATAATGTTAAAAATGTATTCTAAATGTATTAAAAATAATGACTTTAACAATTAATAATTGTACTATGTGTACTATATGAAATGTTTTAATTATTATGTATTTATTTAGAATAATTGATGTTTAATATATTTTCATATTTTCATATTATTTTTTAAATAATGCGAATACTTTGTTGATCTTTACCAAATGCCTTTAATGACGCACAGTAAAATTAAAATACTTTTTATTACAACTTTAACAATTACAACAAAATTTTATTTTCTTATTTGGCCAGAAAAAAATCATTAATATGTTCAATATTAATATGAACAAATACAAGAAAATACTACTTATTATGACTTTTAATTCATATTGTATTAATTTAAATTAAATATTTAATAAAATGTTTAGGTGTTTATTTTTTAAATGTCTTTAATGACACACAGTAAAATTATTATTTGTTAAAGCTGTATTTTGTGTATGTTTGTATTTAAAATTTAAAATATTATATTTTGGTCAGATCCAAATAATAAAAATATTTTTTTATGTTTACAAAATGCCTTTAATGACTTACAGTATGATTATTAACTGTTAAAGTAATTTAAAAAAATAATGTATTTTTTCATTTTAAAATCTAATAGTTTAATTAATATAATCTTTTCTGCCAACAAAATAAAATTGTTGATGTTTACAAAATGTATTTAATGACACACAGTGATATGATTAATTAATAAATGTATAAATGCTAATAAAAATAAAATAGTTTTTATTGTCTTTTAATCTCTTCATATTTTGACCAATTAATATGAACGTATTGCAAAAGACACCTGTTCCGTTAAATGACTCCGCTAACGCTAACGTCGTGTATATCGGCTGCGACAGGATTTCCGTGAGAAGAACACGGATCACATGCGTCCGGATATCGTGGCTCTCCTGCGGAGCAGTGACCGAGCGTATGTCCGGCAGCTGATCGGGATGGACCCGGTGGCCATGTTCCGATGGGGGATCCTCCGCGCCAGCGTCCGCGCACTGGCCGCCTTCAACGAGGCCGGACGCCGCTGGGCCGCCAAAACTGCGGGTAATCCACAAAGCATTATGGATTAGTTTCAGATTAGCCCAAAACTTTGGATTCTCAGGGTATAAGAAGGTTATTTATAGCCTGCACGTGAGAAAGCTGCCTGGTGACGCAAACAGTGATATTTAGAAGGATTTCGAAATGATTAAACTAGGAAGGGATAATACAAATAAGTGAGTAAGGTTGTTTGCAAGATGTTTTGGGTGGGGTGTCTCGTCGCATGTTGAAATAACGCCGTCAACTCTGTGTGTGTGTGTACAGGTGTGGTCAGACCAAACTCAAGAGTTCCTCTAGGAGAGCTGCAGAGATCCAACGTGCCCATTGAGAGGATGTATCGGTAAGCTTTGGACTCAGACTGGTGTAACTGAGAGAGAGAGAGAGAAAGAGAGGGGAAGTATTGTGAGGAACTTGATCTCTTCCTGTCCTTTCGTTGCCTTTGTGTGGCAGGTGATCATGTGACCACGGTCTCTCCACATTGCAGGCCGATTCTCACAGTAATCTCATACACTTCGTCCTATTTTTCCGTCTTGAGTGTTAATGAAACTACACAATATAACAGTATATATTGCGTCAATGTCACCACAACCTGACTAGGTCATATTTCATCTCCAAATCAAAAGAACAAAAATAGGAAATTATATTAAAGCTTTGAATTTTCCAAAAAAAAACAAAAACAATCTGCACTATTTTAAGTAGACTAATCCATTATTTCATGCTAATCACCATAAATTACAGACAGTTTAACATTATTTTACCCACTTTACACCAATGGAAGTTGGGTGGGATGTGCTTACTTTTCATTAAAATGTCATGACCACAATAATGGTGATCACGTCTGTATAATTTATGTAAAGTGCAATCCCTTACTTTTTTTTCTTTTTATTTTTGGGTGAAATATAACAGAAATTTTGTGAGAATTATCAAGTATATTTTCCTGCAATGTCCCTGTTCTTCTCCTCTGGTGTTGGTCAAGGGTTTCCCCTCAGTTACTGACCTGTGATCAGTTTCACTAAAGTCTAACCCGTATGGGCAATAAAGCTGGTCATAGATCGGCACCTGCTGGTGGCGTCGGCCCTCGAGTGACTGTGTGTGTGGTGTTTATTCTCTACAGCCATGCCCCTATGCTTGATTTCTCCTTTGATCATTCAGAGGAGCGTCCTCTAGAGGCTTTTGAGGACATCTTTTCTAGTTATGAGAGTAAGAAGTAAGTGGACTTAAGCAGAACATTGAGGTCAGACGGAGAGTTTGGCGGCTTGGGAAGGCTGGGTTTCCGGTATTGTGAGCAAACTCAAATACCACATTCGCAGACTGCAGAAACTAACTATGCAAGCTGTTCTTTCTTTATGTGAGCAAAGGCCAAGCCAGAGTTTGTATTTAACCTGGTTTGTTCAAAGCAATGCACAATCCACAGCATACTCTCATAAATCCCTGTTGGGACCTAGTGAGGTTTATTACCTCTAAGTGCTCCCGAGTGAGAAGGAAACAATAAAATGTCCTTTATAGAAGCGGGTTCACATCCTGGTTTGTGGAAGCGCGTCCCCAGCCCCCAGTGCCAATCCTACCTGTTTGACCTCCTGTTGTTCTGATCCGTGCGGTAAGTGAACCAGTGCATGAATCCAGGCCTTCGCTGAATGGGGTGCCGACCCCCGTTTAACACCCGTCAGGTCAAAACCAGAGTAACACCAGCATGGATTCACCACTGAAGCTTAAAGGGATAGTTCACCAAATTAAGGGTCTTTAAATTTCAAATTTAACACACTTGCCTGCGTTTGTTCATGTCCACATTATGGATTTTTATTTTTATTTTTTTTGTGGTGGAGGGCGTTTGCTTTCCCTGAAGTCTGTTAACAACATTGGTGTTGGGTTCCTGTACTTACCCTTCCCCGCCAATCTTACCTACTCCCTCTGTCTCCTCACTCTCCCACCTTTCCACCGGGCTGAATCAGGGACATGCATGCCCAAATCATCAACTCTATTAAGGACTTGCAGTTGGATGGGGAAGATCCACGTAAGCTGCTTCAGTCCTGGGGTCGCCTACGGTTCCCGCGTCACGTCCTCCAGTGAGTTTGACCACTGACTCCTCTCTGGCATGAAATGGATGGGTCCACCTTTCCGACCCTTCATGCCTTGGCATTGAAGCCAATGCTTTTGGCTAAGCTTAGTTATGAGAAATCTACGCAAAACAGCCCCTGCTCCCAAACTTTCCAAAATCTGCAACATTACTTGTCAGCTAACCTTGTGATTTACTGCGTAACTCAAACCACCCTTTAACCCTGCTCTATTAATACCCATCTAACAAGTATTTCAATTATTTTTTTTAGATAGCTCCCTAGTGGTGTATGTAAGAGGAATGCAGAGTTTATGAGCTGAAAGCAGTGTGATCTTCATTAACGCTAGAATTGTATCCACATGCTAACATGTTGCATGAGCTTATTGGTTCTCGAGACCCACCCATTAAGTCTGTAATGTTTTATGAGGTGTGGAAATCTGCAGAATCACTGCTTACAAAGACCACAGACATCGACTCCACTTGAAATTTGAAACCTTTTACGTCCTAGCTGTCGTCCACCCTAAAGCAGGAATACCTCTCCTGTAGATTAGGTTAAACGTTCAACATTCCTCCCTCCCATGACGCTCCTATCTCCGTTAAAACCATCTTTGCTGCTATGCTGTCTACATGCTAGATTTAACTATAGAGAAAACTGCAAATCCATGGATTTCAATGGAGATTGACAAACTCAAGTGCTGGAATGTGGACCCACACCATTGCAACAAATCTAGCATCTTCCTCTCGGTCTACATGCCAGATTTAACATCCAAGAACACTGTGAATCCTTTCATTTCAATGGGGATGTTGGACAACTGATTGGGCTCAAATGTAGACCCGGCATATTCCACCCATTGCGTAAACGAATCGTACACATTCATCATCGACAAATGCTTCATCAGAGCTTCTCAAGTGTGTTACTCATGTCTCACAAGCATATGCATGACTCACTCTACTAACACGTTGTGTCCACACACTTCTTATCTCAACAAACCATTAACCTTCCTCTTCCTCCTTACAGGAAAAGCAAGAACACCAAGACCAAGCAACTCATTCCCAAGGTATACATCGCTTTCTGAATTGATCAAACTGTGCATATTTAAAATAACACTTTATGCTTTTGTTTGACAGTCAAGGTGCTTGCAAGTGATTTCTGCTGGTTTGATAACTTAAACTAGACTTAAAGTAACGTCAATGTAACAAAAACATTGGTATGCAAGCAGAAAAACATAGTCTACTCTGCAAACTGTGCTTTATATAGAAGATAGATGGCTCCTTTGATAATGCTTTTGTCCTATAGACAATTTGTGTGTGTGGTCATTCAAAAAACCACTTACAGCACCTTTACCCTTTGAGCATTTGCAGCACAGCTGGTACATTCTCATTTCCATCACCATTTGATTGTTTATGACGTTCCGTTACATGTGCTGTGCAGGGTAAATGTTTTGAAGACTCTACCGCTTAGGCTCTGTCTGGAATGAGAGTTTCCATGCCGTCATGTTCCCATGGCACTCATGTGGCAAAAGAAAGTCTCTGTGTGAGAGAAATTCACTTTCTGTTTTTGTGTGTTTGGGCAGAGCCTGTTGGACTCTCGTTCGCTGAAGTTCATAGTGGGCCTCCATGACCGCACCACCAAGTCTTTGCTTCATCTACACAAGAAGAAACGTCCTCCCAGCATCAGCGCCCAGTTTCAAGTAAAAAAAATATATTAGATTAGCCTGGCTGTTCATGCCAAGTTTGGTGGTTGAGCCTAAAAACAAATGCTCGGTTCCAAAACCTAGGCATCATAAGCACCAAGCTGTTCCAAATAGTGCTTGTGTGTAAACGTATATGTCCTTCAATGCTGAAAAATTATCAGTACAACTGTTCAGTCTACATAGCAAACAAATGTTATTTAAATTAATATTTTTCTATGTATTCTTATGCTTATTGTAACATGCTGTTAGCTTAGCGAGATGCTAACAAACATGCCACGTGCTATTGGTGTGACAGAATAAAAAAAAAGGGTTACACTTTATTTTGATAGTCACATTAGACTTTCTACTAATTATAAGTAACTTTTCAACTACATGTCAACTAACTGTCATTAGAGTCTTAGTATATTATAGTAGACTGTCAGTAGACTGTTAGGTGTTAGGGTTCGGGTTAGTAGAATAAGTTGACTTGTAGTCTCCAAGTTACTTATAGTCAGTATTATGCCTGTTGGGGGACCAACAAAATAAAGTTTTAGTAGATATTAAGCTGACAGTCTACTAATACTCTTAATGACCATTAGTTGACATCTAGTTGAAAAGTTTTTATAGTTAGTAGAATGTCTAAAGTGGACTATCGAAATAAAGTGTTACCAAAAACAGCTGCTTATGTAGGGCAGTAGACAGAAAATAATATCAGAAATCTCACTATGTTTTGGAACGGCTTTAAACTCTAGCTCATATATTTCAAATGCTAGCATCAGAGAATGCTTAGAATATTATTCTCCAATGGATGTAATTGGCTGAAGGCTTCATGTGTGGTTCTCTCCTGGTCTTCCTCTCTACATTGTGAAATCTCTCTATCTTGTAGACATCTCTAGGTAAGCTTCTGGAAACGCTGGGGAAGGCAGAACCATTCTTCATTCGATGCCTCCGCTCCAATGCTGAGAAGGTGCAAATAACACGTCCTTGTTCACTAATTAAAGTCAATTTGACAATACACATTCCTGGTCTTAATTAAAACTGTTCATCCATGCACATTAGTCTTTGGAAATTATTTTATATGAGATCTGTCTTTTAACTTAAGTTATTTTGTCCGTTATTTTATATTTCACATTCAGAGGGAAATGTGTTTTGATGAGGCGCTCATTGTTCAGCAACTGCGGTACACAGGCATGTTGGAAACAGTGCGCATCAGACGGTCGGGTTATGGAGCCAAATACACCTTTCAGGTAACGCATAGATTTGATCTAGTGATTAGGTAAATTCCTAGGGTTATAGGTTTTTTCTAATTGTGTAACATTGTTTTTCTGAATAAGCAAAGCTCCTTTTCTGCATTACAGGAGTTTACTGAGCAATATCGTGTATTGCTGCCAAAGAACGCTACGTCCCTGGAAGAAATATCATCTCTGTTGCACAAGCTTGGCTTTGACCACACTACCTACCAGATTGGAAGAACCAAGGTAACATTTTTTTCTGGGTACCCTAAAAGTGTTTTAAAGGAGCATTTCACCCGTGGGAACATTCATCTTTATTGAAAGTGGGTCATAAATGTAGTTGAAATGTAATACAATTTTGGAATTTGGTGCCTTCTTGACCGATTAAAGACAGAAAGTAACTTTAGGGCGCATTTGTACTGAAAACCACAACTCCCACAATGCACCACATTGCACGGCTCTGCGAGCCACTCCCACTAATTCAGAACAACACCGATACAGAAGACCTGCCTGTCGCAGACGAGGAGCCCGCACTGGCTCGAGTTCAGGCGAACTGGTCGTGTCGTTCACCCGCTTGAGTCTGCAATCCGACTCTTCGCTATATTGCAGCTCGTAAAGATAGTCACGAACATCGGATTCGAGCAGAAGACTTTCAAAATCCTCTTCTTCCATATCATGTTTATTTCCTTCAGTCATTGTCGTAACTTTCCATCTGGCACCACAGCGCTTGTTAGCTTAGCTTACAAACAAGATGGCGGATATTGTTTTTAGTTTCTGCAAGTGAAGTCCCACCCACTGATCTGTAATAGGTCTGTAGCGTGAGTGGGTCCCCTGGATTAATGATGAGCTAATGTTTGTAGTCTTAACCCTTATACAAAGAAATGGGACTTCCTGCTTTTTATGACGCAAAATGACGATTTTTTCATCATAAAAAGCAGGAAGTGGAACACTTAAATCCTTATTTCTCCCATCTCAGGGGAAAATAAGGGAATAAACCATGACCATTCAAAAATATGACTGGGTTTCTAAAGATACAAAGCTTAATGCAAATGGGTGAAGTGTCCCTTTAAGTGACAATGTCTCTAGTTATTGACTCTTAACAGTTATGTCTGGTATTGTTCCACTTCTACAGGTGTATCTCAAAGAGCTTGAAAGGCAAAAGCTTCAGGACATCCTGCACAAGGATGTCATGCACAAAATAATTTTCTTGCAGCGCTGGTTTAGAGGCAAAATTGAGAGGATGGACTTTATTAGAATGAGAGAGGCAGCCATCGTGATCCAGGTATATCAAAAACATGTGTTTGGGTAGTATTCTTGCAGTTGTCTTGTTGGGCAATCTAGTCATGTCTAATATTTGATTGCCCTTTTCTACAGCGCTCATGGCGTAGGTTCCGCAAAGAGAAGTTCTACCAAGCAGTGGTTCTGATCCAGACAGCATGGCGAGGTTTCAAACAAAGAGCTGAATATCGAAAAACACGAACCTCCATCACAAAGATACAGGCACTTGCAAGGGGGCAATCTGCCCGCAAACGGTATAGACCTCACACAAGTCAACATGAAATCACTTTAATAAAGATTTTTAGATTATTGAACATGTTTCAGTAAGTTTTGGATTTGATCTGGTTAGGTACTACTTCCTAAAGGAAGAGAAAAGGAAGCAAGAGGAAGAGGAAGCTCGGAGGAAAAAAGAGGAGGAGGAAGCAGCTCGACGAGCCAAGGAAGCAGAAGAGGCTGTTAGGCGAGCTAAAGAAGTTGAGGAGGCAGCCAGGCGACTCAAAGAGGAAGAAGAGGCTGCCAGGAAAGCCAGAGAGGAAGAGGAAGCAGCTAGAAGACAGAAAGAGCAAGATGAAAGAGAAGCTCAGTTTGCTTTGGAGGCTGAGCGGCAGGAGAAGACGCCACTACAACAACCAACAGTTCCAACATCAGGCAAGCAGTCTGGTGATGACAAGACACTAGTGCTGGAGCACAATAAGGCTCCTGTGGATGTTGAGATTGAAGGTAAGGACAGGGACCCTGTTGATGATGTTTCTGTCCCAAAAAAGCAAAATCATACTGAGAAGATCCCTCAAGTGGAGGCTGGTCCTACCCTTGAGGTCAAGGAGCAACAGAAGCAAACTGAGAAAGAATCAACCGCACTTCCCAGAGATGAAAGGACACAAGGTAAAGCCATGTCTCCCGAAACCCCGACTGGACAGATCCCAAACAGAGCTCCCCCGCTTTCCAAACTACCAGTTTCCAGAAGTCAGGAAAAACGGGAGTTGAGGAGACAACGTGGCCTAGAGCACAGCCAGAGAGAAAGTGAACGGGCGGCTTCGGCCTGGAAAGACGATACTCCTTTCAAGAGCAAAACTCTAGAGAGTCCAGGAAAAGCAGAAGGCAAGTTGAAGGAGCGGTCTGACAGTAAAGAGTTGGATCAGTACACCTTTGTGGCTTGGAAAGGGGACAAGAGCAAAAAGGATGCTAAAGATGTCCCACTCGAACTTGCTCGACCCTCCACCTTACCCTTAAATATCCCTACTTCTGGGCCTGGAAGAAATGGCTACGGCGACCCGGCCATCGATGCTCAACCTGCTCATGCTAAAGAAGAGGCCAACAGGAGAAAGGAACCATCGAGAAGCAACACTCAGCCAGAAAACCTCATGGCAGGACCCCGCAGTCTGGAGGAGAGGAACATCAAATCTCTCCAGTATGGCTTCCTATGTTGTTCTACCTTTATACCTTTCTTCATCTCTATATGAGTCTAACAATATTTTTCCATCTGGTTTTCCAAACTTTACCAGGAATCGCGGGATCTCTATGTCACTAGATGATGTATCCAAAATAGGTTCAGGTGACTCATCACAGGTAACGTTTACTTGATTCAGATGGTTAATACAATGGTAAATGTGAAGGGATATATTGAAATTAACTTAACTTCCAATAGCGGCTAATTTGTCTCTTTACTGCTGCTGTAGTTACATTGGTAATCTAGGATTATAAATGAAACAATCACTTAAATTTAAGTGGTTATGCTTCTCTGGCTGATTTAGGGAAAAGCTCGTCAAAGACGCAGGCCGCGGCTCGCACTTGCACGTATATGTTTGCCCATTAAAAGTGTTGAAATGGAGGATGCAGAGTACTGGGCTATTCCTTTGCCCCCTATGAGTCCATTTGAGGTGTTGTATTGCAGCCTGATATTAGATGCCGTCCAGGGAGCTGTGGTGTGCTGCTTGCTGGTGGATTAAGCGCTTGGAATAATGGGAGGGATTGCAGATATCTTGAACTTTTGCTACACTGAGGGAAAATAAATGATCCTGAAGACCTTTAGTCTGTTATCAAATAGGCAGAGGTTTCTTTAGGACACTGCATTTCAAATGCTGTACTGTCAGATTTAAATGAGCGACCTATTGTCAAACTGCAAACACCGTAAAGCTTGCTCTGATTAAAAAAAAAAAAAAACGCATTGCACTGCAGTTTTTATTCTGACAGCTCAGTGGGTTTTGCAACTGGGCTTATGGGATAACAGACTAAAACCTCTACCTCAGTAATGGCAGAAAATTTTGACTTTGATTTACTTTATTATTTCTTCTATCTTTCCATATTGTTTGTCTTTCAAAGCTCCATTCTTGATTCTTTAAGTAAATAATCACTTTGTAATTCTTCGGTTTGGGATAAATAAAGGGATGTATATTTACACTTTAACTTCCTTTTAACATGTTATCTACACAGGAAGAGGAACCTTTATAGACGGCCCATTATGCCATTGTTATCTAATCAGCAAAAATGGGTGTTTACTGTAGACTAGACTGTCCTGTATTCAACTAATACATTTACTGTGCTCATTCATTTTGGTGTAGACAACATCCAGCACTGGTCCTGATAGAACAAAGGCCAACACGTTGAAGGAAAAAGTTCACGACAGCCACAGCCTGCAAGAAGTATCGCCTCTCCAGCCATCGACCCCAGAGAGGTATTGTCCTACCTACCAGTATTAACTACTTTTTTATTCTTTTCAAACTGTTGCTTCACCAAGACAAATCAGACTGTAGAAGAGGACAGTTTATTCTAGCGTCCTCTAGAGCATCGGTTCCCAACAGGGGGGTCTCGGCCCACAAGGGGGCCTCAGCGAGCTCTTTGGGGGGTTGCGTCATATTTTGAAAAGTGTTGAACAGTGAGCATTAAAGCAGCAGTCCGTAACTTTTTTTTTTTTCAAAATGTACTAAATTTATATAATGAGTGGGTACATCATGAATCCATTTTCCAAACCGTGTTTTTGTCTTATCCTGAGTCACTATGGTACACCTATAATAAATGTTTATATTGGGACTATTTTACTCTGGTTCGGGTCGTACCACTGCGGTGTAGCCCAGTGCCTGCGTGACTTGTTATAGACATGACACAATCCTCACACTGATTGAAAAAGCCTCACATGTAACATGCAAGTATTGAGGTCCCAGACACCAGTCATTTTGTAATGGCCTATATTAATTCTTTTTTTCCTACACACCAGTTTGAATACTGATATTTTTATTGCATTTCAAATAGGGCCAATTAATAGGCTACTCTTATACTCTTATTTTTTCAATATTATACACTATTATTTGTGCATAAACATATCTGGTTATAGTTATAAACATACTGTTTGTTTAAAAACAAAACATTTTGTCATCCTTGCTGCAAGCTTACAAGAGCGACAATATCATTAAATGTGAAGGGTGGCCATAAAATATTTTCTTGGGAAAAAAGGGGGTCTCAGACAAAAAAAGGTTGGGAACAAAGAAAAAAATAGGGAGACAAAGAAAACGTGCAGTCTTGGGAGTCCTTCGGGAGCAGGGTTGGAAAACACTGCTCTAGAGCATCCCTTGATAATGTAACGCGTACTTGGCAATCCCGTATGTGGAAACACTGGTATAATTGTCTCCTGACAGAACAGTGATTCTCTTTTTAAATCATTTATTTCTGTGTGGGCATGTGCGTTTGTGGATGTGTATTTATGTATTGTTGTGAGTAAGGATTTGGACCTTGAGTCTGTAATAAAAGTCTGATGATGATGATGATTGTGTTATGACCTTTATTTTGACACATTTCACAATGTGTGAAACTGAGCATAGCTAGAAACTTTTTTTTTTCACATATTTGCATAGACTATGTGTCAGGCTGTTGCTTTATTTGCACGACTCAAAATAAAGAGCTAATTGACTCATCCAACCCAAATGTATACTTATCAGTAGTAGAACATGGTCACACAGGAAATCTGACTCATTTGGACTCATGGGAAAACAAGGCCACTGGCTCACATCAGTGGTAGTCATTTGTCTGACTCCTGGCATAGGTGACAGACTCCTTTATATGGATGCAAGGAATCTGCTATGGGAGAGAGAGATTTCTAAAATTCCATACTTTGTGCGTTTGTGTCAAATCCCTTGACTGACGGCATGTTTTGCTAGGCTGTTTATTAATAAAACTCCAAAGCCTTGCAACAGCTAACTTTATGAAATGGTAATTTTTTTGTTCCATAGGACAACTGGGTTTTTCAGAAAGATCCTGAAGAAGCGTCCACACAAAGAAGCTCAGACCCCAGAAGATGGAGACCTGAGCTTGGCTTCCATTTTGGATCAAAGAGAAGGTGCATACTGCGATGATAACACGGTGATTCATTTAGATCAATGTATCCTTCATTCATTCTATTGTTCTTTTTCATAGCCACTTCTCCATCGCGCTCACACAATTCAAAGACTCATCCGGGACGACTAGGTCGGACGCCCAGCATCATGATCAGTCACTCGACGACTCGGGCCTCTGAGCAGTGGAACGCCTCCCTGAACCGTGTGATCACCAACACGAATGAGCTACGCAACCTCGATGAGTTTCTGGGCAATCAGGTATGAAGAATGGATATGACTGCAAGATAGTTGATATTGTAGTGATTGAAGAGTGTTAAAAAGAAAAAAGCTGTTTATAATATATACAATTTCTGACAGACTTTGCATCCACTCAGACTTGTTCTTTCCCTCTTGCGGTGTAGGTGAATGACCTGCGCTCACGGGGAAAACAGCTTTCAGGAACCGAGCACATCTTCATTACAGCCACTGTGCAGTTTAGAGAAAACATCAAGGGGATGTACTCAATCTCTGTGAGTAGAGCTAATACAACCAACACACCCCAAACCTGCAGTAGACCACGTGCTCTACATCCTATCAATCGATTTGCTAGGTCAATCATTATTATTGCTCATTACAAGTTTGCTCAAATCAGTAACATTGATTTTTAAACTTAGGAATATTACAAACCATTTCTACAATGGACATGAAAAATATGTCTTGATGATATGTTCATTGATAGAGGGACTTGAGATCTTTTGACTTGGGCTTCCAAGCAACTGCTCACATTATGCTAACAACTGCACAGCAAAGTGCACAAAAGCATCTTAGCAACCAGAAAGCAAAGCCCTGGAAATTGCCTACATCATCCAAGCTTTGCGTGGGCAAACACAACTTATATTCAGAATATTTAAACATCTAGTTATTGACTTCTTCTTCCTTCACGCATCTTCAGAAATCACAAATCGGGTATAAGGCTTTGATGAATTGCTACCAGAATAAAGTGATCAGTCTGGCTGGAGAAAAGCAGAAGGGTGAGGTACCGCTGGTGGTCAATCTCTTCCAGTCAGTTCTGGACGGCTTCATCAGAGCGGAGATCAAAAAAGAAGAGGCCGAACCAGCCAAGGTGAAAGTTCATGATTACCCCTCAAGACTTTCCTTATCCGATTTAAATAACAGTTATTAATGTTGATAACTAGAATACATGCTAACGTTTTAACTTACCTGTGGAAAAATCTGTCTTAGCCCCCCAAAGGTCGTAAGATGAGAAGGAAGAAGGCTAAAAGCGTAAGTATTTCTATCCAACCATCCATTCTCTCAGACTGACTCTGCAATGTGAATAAATGTAAACATTTTGTCTGGAATTAGTTGGAGAATCCATTGGACCATGTGTTTACAAACTACCAAGTCAATATCATTCAGTCTTGTGATCAGTGCACCTCGTACATCTGGGGTATGGAGAAGGCCTACATGTGCAGCTGTGAGTATCTCTGATATGTACCCTATTGATTCACCTTCAATCGGCCTGACGATATTGATGACGAACAATTTTTGATTCAGATTGCAAAATGGTTTGCCATAAGAAGTGCATTAGTAAAATCGTCATAGACTGCTCTACATTCTGCTCCAAGAAGGTAAGAATCCAATCCTAAGCATTTTGGAGAAGCAGTCATTTTAACATCGTGTTGATCTTTGTGTGCTCTGGGTCTAGTGTGATGATGAGCCTGGGTCACAACACTTTGGTGTGCGCGTGTGCCACCTGGTCAATAACAAGACCCCTGTGCCAGTGGTTCTGGAGATAATGATGGAACACGTGGAAATGAACGGCCTGTACACAGAGGGCATTTACAGGAAGTCCGGCTCAGCCAATCGCATGAAGGAGCTACACCAGCTGTTGGAAGCAGGTGAGCCGTCATAGATATTAATAAAACTCAATGGCACATTGGGAAGATGACCTCTTTGTAGTCTCACATAGACAGACTTTTGACTGTTGGCATGAGGTTTCGTAGCTTACTCTGCCCACTTTGATAACTTTGTTTAATGACTTGTGAAGGCCCAGAGAATGTTTGTCTGGAGGATTACCCCATCCATGCAGTCACTGGCTTGGTCAAACAGTGGCTAAGGGAGTTGCCCGAACCCCTCTTGACCTTCACGCACTACAATGACTTCATTCGTGCCATAGGTTAGTCCCCATGACACCTTTCTCTTGTTTCTCTTATGGCGGGGTGACCAATCCTGCTCCTGCCGATCGACTGTCCTGCACAGTTCATCTCCAACCCTAATCAAACACACCTGAAGCAACCAATTAAGGTCTTCAGGATCACTTGAGAATTAAAGGCCGGTGTGTTTGATTAGGGTTGGAGATGAACTGTGCAGGACAGTCGATCGGCAGGAGCAGGATTGGGCACCCATGTCTGATGGTATCCCTCAGGCTTGCTATAACGCTTTTGTTGTCTTTCATAGAACTGCCTGAGAAACTAGAGCAATTGCAAGCCATTTACAAAGTTTTGGAACAGCTTCCAGCAGCAAACTTCCACACCTTAGAGAGACTCATTTTCCACCTTGTCAGGTACAGATGAGTTTATTCCATACACAACAAACGCTGTGTGTAGAAAATCGTGCAGCAGTCAGAAGGTAATGCTCTGGTTTCATTTCAGGGTTGCGAAGGAGGAGAAGAGCAATCGGATGACGCCAAACTCTCTGGCCATTGTTTTTGCCCCCTGCATTCTCCGCTGTCCGGACAGCGCTGACCCGCTCATGAGCATGAAGGACGTCGCCAAGACCACCACGTAAGAACACTATAAGTTATAAAGTGTCCTTAATGAGTATCTAATGTTTTAAATTGAAGTCTCAAGACTCAATCTTTACCATCCTCAGTTGTGTGGAGATGATACTTCAGGAACAGATCCGGAGATACAACGAAAAAATGGAGGGGATCGAGCAGCTGGAATACGCCGAGGCGTTGGCTGTCAATCAGCTCAAGCTAAAAAGACAAAACACGGTAAACCTGTCGTTCATCAGAATACATTTCTGCATTATTTGTGTGGTTTGTTTCTAGATGCCTGTTAAAAAAGCCCATATTTTCCCCCCCGAACAACTACTTTTCCCAACAGTCCGCAACCTTCCACAAGACGCCAACAGAGAGTAACTGTCGCAACACTTTTTTTGCTTCTCTGTTTTTTAATGTCTCTGTAGTGCTGGCCTTTACCTCTCAGATTTATCACTCCTTACAAAGAAGTGGCGGTACGTATGCCCCTGTGGTATTGTGAACCCCAGTAGTGTGGCATGTTCATGCATCCAGTGTGCATGCAGTGCAGAAGTCAAATCCTACTAATACTAACTAAACCCACTGCATGTGTTAGTGTCACTCTAGAGCTGTAGACATTCAAGAGGGTGTCGGGGTAGATGTGTGCTGGTTTTGGGTGGTCACTGCAGTGAATGGCATGAATTACAAAGTTTTGTGAAATCAGTTGTGCTTAATATTAAGCAATACCATGCTGTTTGTATATTAAGCAACAGGCAATTTGTTTTTTAAATTGGTGTTTCTTCAACATTTAATAGTATACAGCATGAAGACAAATAAGTTGTAAAGTCTGACTGTTAGTCTTTTGTTTTTGATTCCTACAAACCTTTGCATCTCATGCCATGGAAACTTCCAGACTTGAATTGTATTTAGTTCCTCAATGCAATTTAACATCCATCCAAATGGTTAAACCTTTCCTTCTTCCAGACTTACTTTTATGAAACATCTCTAGCACTCTTCATTTCCACTTCCAAAGGGATGGTTGTGCCACACTTTCACTTTTCAAGCAATTTCTTCAATTCGATCACAAGTGGACAGGTGTAAGCGGGTGTACGGTTGTAAACAAGGTAGAAAAACATTTGAGCTTTTCCACCACTTCCGGAGGTAGTCAAAAAGTGCATCAGATCGGACTGCTTTCGTAGTGTAAAGGCTCATGTGGTTAAATGCATTCGAACAGCCACAGAAGACCGTCTTCTCTCTGTAAATATTATGGAAATCGCGCTAGCCAGAAGGGGTTTAAACTTTGTCGACTGAAGACCCAAGTTTGATTTGAAGACGAACAATGTACCAAGCACAATGTTCTCACCATTCCTGATTTCTAACACACTCCCAGCGTTCGGCTGGTCTTGGGACTCTTAAATCAGGAAAAAAAAAGTTGCTGCTCTCTGTATGGTTTTCCATTAACTACTTTCGCGTTCATATGTAAATAGTGCAAGCTTATTTTGTCCATTAGATCGAAAGATCTGAAAAACCCCATACGTTGACTCGGCCATAGACCCTCCCCTCATAGAAATCAGGACAGAAGTGGTTGAAAGTGGACAAAAGAGACGGATTAAAACACCAGGTGTAAAAGGGTACGTCTGTCCAACTTGTGATCCGATCGATAAAAACGCATCTTAATACAAGGTGTAAACAGGGCCATAGGCTAACAGAACGGGAACATAATAGAGTCAAATGATTTAGTACTGTAGACCCTTCACTGAAGAACCTCCTTTCTCTGTTTCCCTTTTTGTGGCAATGAGGGAAGAATCTTTAATGTCAATCTCATTATCTTGAGTTAAATTTGCTTTCTTTTTGGACTGTAGATTCGGGAGAAGCCAGCTTCTGACCTTCGTGTTGTACCTGAGAACGAGCCCCTGGATTCAGACGCGGAAGCGGAGCGAAGCCTGATGGAACGGATCAAGTCCATCAAGCAGGAAAAGTATGTAGAAGAAATCTCACAAGACCACTTGGATCATTCAAGACAGATTGTGTGACTCTTGAATGATGTTTGTCTTCCAGAGAGGACCTCGCCTGCAGGCTACCTGAACTAGACCAGCCCGGTTCTGACCAGGAAGACCTGGACTCGGAGGCGTCCGTCAGCTCTGAGAGTCTACTGGACGAGCGAGCAGTTTGTTCGGACACGGAAGGTCAGTATTAAGGTACAGACTCCCTCCGTTTCGGACCGATCTCCTATTCTCTCCTCTGCAGTAGTCACCCATGTGTGGGTCCTGTCCCTGTTGTGTGTAGCGCAGGTCTGGACGGGATGCTCCTGGCGCATTTAAAGAGGGTGGCGGTGCCATCCACTCTGTAACAGGTTGTGATCTCTTCTAACCCAAGTGTTTCGGTGTTATGTGCATGTTTGCGGTGACGGAATTCAATTCACTTTTTTTTTTGTATAGCGCTTTTCACAATACACACCATTTCAAAGCAGCTTTACAGAAAATGCATGAGTCCACATTACAATTTAGAGTGATCTGTTATCAGAGGTAACTGTCTAAGTTATGCATTTCAGAAATGTACATATCGTCACCTTCCTAAACTAATTGCCCAAGTAAATTTTTCAGGTTTCTCAGAAAACACAAAAAAACTAACTTCCTAACCTAACTTCAGAGGCAAAGTAGATTTGTGTTTTTCTTGATGCAACTGCCATCTTGAAAAGCTTGTAAAATTGCCTAAATCTCATTGTCTTTTGACTTAGACAAAATAAAACGGCCTAAGTCACACACTTGACATAGGCCATTATTCTACAGGGATAGAATTGCATTTACCAGAGGTGGCCAGCATCATGAGAAGATGACTTATGCAAAAAAATAAATTATTTTAGGAAGGTGACGATATAAAAAATCAGTTAGCGAAAAAGGTATTAATTTAACAATGTAATAATTTAATGCGGAAACAATGAGCTCATTGAAGTAATGAATACTTGTTTGTTAACAAATGATTATAACATTTCGAAAGGGTGTATGCTGAATAAGACACTGCATGTTGTCTTCTTTAATGACTGTTTGGTGGCATGTCTTGGGTTCTGCATTGGGTTTTCTCCTGCTTTGGGGGTTGATTTGGTTCTGTCTCCTTATTGTAGGACAACCAATGGTAGTGCCAAGATTGTACAAGCCAGCTTGCCTTCCTAAGTCTGTCGTCCTGGCCCAGGGAAGCAGCACACGGGCTGACGGCTCCTCTCTTCCTTCACTGTCTTCTCCCAGGCTTCAGCTCCAGCGTCGCCACCCTATCATCCCGGAAACGGTCAAACTTCCCCCAGGAGTCCTGTGCCACCCGGCCGTACGCTCTCTCCCTCCCCGGAAATCCCTGTCGCTCACCCTCATCCAGCGGCGCGAGCACCCCGGCCGTCGCAAAGACAGCATCCAGTCCCTCTACATCACCGCGGGAGTAGATCACCTCTTCCCGTCCTCACCCGAGTCCTCAAACACCTCCAGCACACAGGAGCTCCAGACCGCCGCCCGACGATTCTCCGACCCGGACCTTGCTTTCGTAAAGGACTCTGTTTGAGTTGCGAGGCTTGCCTGCTCTCGAAAGAACGCTTCGATTGGTTGTCGCCATTGGCGGTGACTGCTTTGCCACGGTCATAGTGACTGATAAAGAGAACTGTCTCACCTAGCACTTTTCCATACTAATAATATATTGGATTTTAAGAGACTTTTTTTAAGACTCAGATTTGTGCTGCATACAGACATGTCAATGTTTGTTGCTTGATTTTTTTTCTTTTTTTTTACTTTTTAGCATCAAGAAAAAACAGTCCTGCACCTTTTTGTGTCCGTAACGAACAGGAAAAACTCATTCAACCATGAGGAATATCGCCTTGATCTTAAAAAACTTTTAAGCTGAACAAACACTCAATGGACAAGTTTTGACTAGATGGGGAAAGATGCAGCACTAGACACTTTCCTCTTGGACCAGAATGCCATAACCGAATGCAATTTCCCATAATAACTCGAACTCTTTTTAAATTTCGATAAACGATATGACACTTTGAATCTGCGTGGATGTCTATTCAGAATAGCTTTGTGTAGGACTAAATACAGTTAGTGGCCAAGCCATTATGTTTAATACTAAAGTCAAGCGATACGTCTGCTGTTGAATGTTGTCATGATTGAAAAGTATGGAACGAATGCCGGCTGGATGTCTATGATGTCAATTGTTTTGCATCATGTGGACCGTATGTGCCTACTAGTATCTTCTCATGTCCTCAGTGATGTTTTTCGCATTTATTGGAGAAATGAAACTAATTATTTTCTTACAATACAATTTGTACTGGCCACAAACATTGTGTGCTTTTCATGTTTCTTACCCATAATTCATTGTGGCTTCTACTCGAGGTATCACTGACCATCTATCATTCTCTGCCTGTTCTTCATAATCGATAATCCTAATTATCACCTTTCAATGAATGAACACAGAACCTCAAGTTAATGAACACAAAAATATTTTATTCATTATTTAAACCTGTAGTGTTTTATTAAAAATGTAAAAAATAATGAATCCAGGTAATAGGAGTTGCAGAGTTCTTCCCAGGCTTGTTTTTGTACCGTGGCTTCTTACTCGAGCCGATCTGTGTTCTGTTACTGGCCGTTCTGTGGAGGCAAAAATTAGGATTAAAATTAAACTCTTTGAAAACTATTCAAAAAAATATTGTACAACATGTTTGACTATTTATACCAACTCTGTTTAGATTCCAATCTACGGAAGCGTATTGCATTCACTTGAGAAAAAAAAATCTACTCTGTTTTTCTGAATTAACGAGTTAATTATCTCAGAATTACGCGATAATTTTTCATGGAAAATTTTTTTTGCTCTGTTTTTCTGAATTAACGAGTTAATTATCTCAGAATTACGAGATAATTTTTCATGGAAAAAATTTTTTTGCTCTGTTTTTCTGAATTAACGAGTTAATTATCTCAGAATTACGAGATAATTTTTCATGGAAAAAAATTTTTTGCTCTGTTTTTCTGAATTAACGAGTTAATTTTTCATGGAAAAAAAAAGTTTTTGCTCTGTTTTTCTGAATTAATGACTTAATTATCTCAGAATTATGAGATCATTTTTTATATATAAATTTTTTTTTTTCTGTTTTTCTGAGTTACTGAGATCACTCAAAATCCTGTCATGGAGCTCTATTTTAGCTGGATTGCATGGAAGTAAACTTTCATGTTTCAAGTTGAATCCGGTTTTATTTTACTTTACACGAAACCCGCGTCCTCGGGGACGCTCTGAAACGCTATCATGGCTTAATAATGCATTATACTGATATTAAAATAAATAAATGATATTAACTCAGTGATCCAAAACTCAGTAAACACCATACTAATAATGCATACAGAAAACAGAATAGCAGATGAGCCCAGAATATGAATGCAACAAGTTTAATTATACGTCAAGCATTTTCCTTCCATAGAAAACCAAGAAAGCACTTAATTTACATTTATTCATTTAGCAGACGCTTTTATCCAATGCGACTTACGCATGAGAACAATAGAAGCAGTGAAACTAACAATAGGACAACAATATGCAAGTGCTGACCCTTCTCAGTTTAATCTAATGCAGTACTTTTTTAGGCTTAATGGACCAACAGTTATAAAAAAAAAATAAACATACACAATTCGTTATACATTATTAATAAAACACAGGCAGCAGGTTTATCTGCACTGAACACAAATTTGCTTTCTTTCGTCATACTCTGGGCTCATCTGTTTTCCTTTCTAGTATGCATTATTAGTAGGCCTATGATGTTTTACTGAATTTTGGATCACATGAGTTTGATAATGTAATTTATTTATTTTAATATAGGTACCACTGAGTTGCAAGTGCACAAGTTACGTATACTTGCATCTAATAGATCGCGAAAAGAGTAACAAATGTCAAGGTGCCAAATTTGAAATTGCAGCGACAGATTTGAGAAGTTGCAAGTTCCTAATTGAGTTTGTACTGCAAATGTAAATGTAAGAATAAGTGCAAATATATATTTCAAGTTTGTGTCTGTCATTGTATTTCTGTAAATGGCATTTTACACATTTGTGACTAGGCTACTAATTTTTTGTGTGAAAAATTTGCAATTTCAAATTTGGCGCCTTGACATTTGTTACTCTTTTCGCGATCTATTAGATGCAAGTATACGTAACTTGTGCACTTGCAACTCAGTGGCGGCGAGAGATAAATGGGGGCGGGAGCGGGGGTTTTAGCCTTTTTATTAGTTGGTGCCTAGCCAATGAAATGGGGCTTCTATTGTAGTCACGATGATGTCACGAAACCCGCGTTCTGTTACGCTTTCATGGCTTAATGAATTAGACTGATATTAAAATAAATAAATGACATTATCAAACCTGGGTGAGCCTGTTGAAAAGTGGGTGGGCCTAGGCCCGTCAGGCCCACTCATAACGCCGTGCCTGCTTGCAACTCAGTGGTACTGATATTAAAATAAATAAATGACATTATCAAACTCATGTGATCCAAAATTCAGTAAAACATCATACTAATAATGCATACTAGAAAGGAAAACAGATGAGCCCAGAGTATGACGAAAGAAAGCAAATTTGTGTTCAGTGCAGATAAACCTGCTGCCTGTGTTTTATTAATGTATAACGAATTGTGTATGTTTATTTATTTTTTTTATAACTGTTGGTCCATTAAGCCTAAAAAAGTACGTACTGCATTAGATTAAACCAGTGCTTCTCAAATAGTGGGGCGCGCCCCCCTGGGGGGGCTCTGAGCGATGCCAGGGGGGGCGCGCGCGATCCCGGGTAATATTTTTTTTTGCCGCAGGAAGTAGGTTTTTTTTCACCTAAAACGAGCACACAGGAGATATGAAGTGCAGATAACAAACCCTTAAGAGACACCATTTAAAAAAATTAACAGGGATGAAAAGAAAGGCGGAGAGAGACGAAGATAATGAGACAAACGTAACGGCCGTTTCACTCCGCAAGCATGAGTGGCGCGTGAGCGGCGCGTGAGCAGCGCGTCAGCGCAACTACTGGAAGCGTTTGTACAGCGTCACAACAGCGGCGCCCAGGCGACATATAAGCAAGCATTTCTTTACAAAGACTTTTGTTAAATTTGTTTTTAGAAGTTGGTCATAAACTTGATAGACTTGAAGTTTGTTCAAAGCCCAAACTGAATAAATAATTAAACAAGTTTAATGGGTGGGTACATTTTCTATAAAATTTGAGTCTTCATTTTCTTTTCTGACATACTGCAGTTCTTGTTAAAACACACCAGACATGCAAATTCTGTGCGCTTTAGACACTTTTTGTGTGAAATCATATAAATTTTGTCCATCAAAAGTGTGCTTTCACTTTAATTGAGCGTGAGCAGTGCAGCAAAAATAGACTCGCCGCCGAAACCCCCGCTGCACTGCTGCGGCCGATTCACATATCGCGTCTTTTGCGCGCTCAAGTTAGTTATTTCAAATGTAGGCGCGCGGTATGCGCGCTCATAATGGAAGCGACGTGGTCGCGGTGCGACGCGCTCGTTTTTTCCAAGCGCGTCCGCGCCGCATCGAGATAAAAACATCGACTTTTCAGAATGCCGCAAGCGCACCGTAGGTCACGTGACAAGAACCTTAACAACAACAAGCTTAGCAACGACAGACGCCTCCGGAGCGCAACCGCCCTAGTGCTTTGGTAAAATGAGAACGCGGCGCGCCTAGCGTTGTCTACGCGTTTAGGCGCTATATGTGAATCGGCCCTTGCGCGACGCTCCTGCTCGCGGTGTAAACCAGCGAGCACTGTCATATAAGGTGGGATACCAAATTGCTCAGTGCAAAAAAAAAAAAAAACACTCTAAGTCTTTTCTGTTACTGAATAAAAAACAATGTTAATAAAGGTATTCTTTGTTGTAAGTTGATCTATATTTCTTTTTTTTCTTCGTTTTCTTTAATGTTAATAAGGATACAATGTAATGCAGAGGTGTACTTATAACAACTTTATAGAAAAAATGATACCATTTACAGTCGCGGTGGAGAGTTGGGGGGCGCAAAATGTTTACTTCTTTCTAGGGGGGGCGTAACAGAAAATAATTGAGAAGCACTGGATTAAACTGAGAAGGGTCAGCACTTGCATATTGTTGTCCTATTGTTAGTTTCACTGCTTCTATTGTTCTCATGCGTAAGTCGCATTGGATAAAAGCGTCTGCTAAATGAATAAATGTAAATTAAGTGCTTTCTTGGTTTTCTATGGAAGGAAAATGCTTGACGTATAATTAAACTTGTTGCATTCATATTCTGGGCTCATCTGCTATTCTGTTTTCTGTAATATGCATTATTATTATGGTGTTTACTGAGTTTTGGATCACTGAGTTAATATCATTTATTTATTTTAATATCAGTATAATGCATTATTAAGCCATGATAGCGTTTCAGAGCGTCCCCGAGGACGCGGGTTTCGTGTAAAGTAAAATAAAACCGGATTCAACTTGAAAGGCGTGACGTTTACTTCCATGCAATCCAGCTAAAATATAGCTCCATGACAGGATTTTGAGTGATCTCAGTAACTCAGAAAAACAGAAGAAAAAAAATTTTATATATAAAAAATGATCTCATAATTCTGAGATAATTAAGTCATTAATTCAGAAAAACAGAGCAAAACCTTTTTTTTTTCATTAAAAATTAACTCGTTAATTCAGAAAAACAGAGCAAAAACTTTTTTTCCATGAAAAATTATCTCGTAATTCTGAGATAATTAACTCGTTAATTCAGAAAAACAGAGCAAAAAAAAATTTCCATGAAAAATTATCGCGTAATTCTGAGATAATTAACTCGTTAATTCAGAAAAACAGAGTAGATTTTTTTTTCTCAAGTGAATGCAATACGCTTCCGTACCAATCACATTGAAACTCCAAATGTATCAAATTAGGAGGTAATTACATTACCTTTGACCACCAGATGTGTACTGTGATGAAGTCTCACAGCTGGAATGAAACAGATGTACGTTCCTCCATCGGAGAGCTGGAGATCGGTGAGTTTGAGGAAGATCTGGCTGTTCTTGAGCTCTTCAGGTAAAACTTCTGCTCTGTTCTTGTACGCTGGGTCTTGTTCCTTTACAGAAACTTTTCCATGGATAATATCATTTACATTCCTGGTGTCGTTGTGTCTCCAGTGGATTGTCAGATGTTTTTCTTCAAATACAATTCTTCTGTGACCGCACGGCAAAATGACAGAGCCTCCTTCAACGCCTTCAAATACCGGATGCAGAGAAGCTAGAAAACACAACTTACTTTAGTTTTACATAAATTGAATCGCTCACTATTATTATACAGTGGGGTCCAAATCTGTTTTTTGTTTTTTCAAATATTTAATTTTATTACAATTATTTCTTGATTATTAGGTCTGAAATCAAGTGTAGCTTAAAAATGTACATTGATCAGTGACACTGTCAGATTTTCTTTCATTTAAATGTAAAATGTTCTTGGGAACTTCTTAAATCATGCTTGTAGAGGCAAGACACAAAAAAAAGTATTAAATCATTAAACTGCAAAGAAAAACGTTTCACTACTGGTTTCAAACCTTAGTACCCCACTGTACAGTAGTGGTGGAACTTCGAAACCATTGCAATTCGAAGCGTTCGAAACGCTACACGCTGGCGACCCCTGCTGGTCAGAACGGTGTATTTGCAGCTTTTACAAACCCATTGCAAATGTTTAGAGATTAGAGTAAAACCTATTTTTTTTTACAGTCTATGGGTAAAACCCGAAGATATTTGTTCAATGATCTCACTGAATCTGCATGATTCATTAACCATTAAAATGTAATCTCTATACCACAACTTCTGGCCTCATCTACTGAAATCACGTGACTTTGACAGTTTGAAAAATGCGCAACCCAATCAATCTTTAACTGATTCAAAACAAAAGATTCATAACGGTTTCTAAGCAGTACATTTCTGTAGGCCTACAGTATTTGCTCTGTTCTTCTTACCTGTATCTATCAACAGTAGGCCTACCGACAAACAGATGAAACAGCTTCTGAAAATCAAGAGAGAACATTTTAATAACAATTATGCTGAGCAATGTCAAGTCCATAAAGTTTTTTTTTTTTATTTTTTTTTTTAAGTCCATAAAAAGTAATAGGCTACAAAATATTCCGCCATCATCACAGCAAAACACATTTACGTTGAGGCAACGTCTGTGGTACGTTGCATTTCTACTATGGCAACGTCGCTGTCTACGTGCTCGCAGAGTCGCAACACTGTGTAGAATTGTTCATTGTCATCGTTCATGTGACATTCAGCAGCTGCGAGATGACGTTCTGACAATTATATTTTTTAATAAGCTAGATATAGATATCCCCCATTTAGCATATTATGTTTTGTGGTTCATTTTTAATTAGTCATATGTTAGATAATTATATACTTTTTAAATATTGTTTGTCCTTATGTATGCGCCTAACAGTAAATTAATTATAATCAACACCTGCAAGTGTACACTTTGAAGAGTAAAAATGACAGAATTAAGGTTAGCTAATTCAACTTTATTAAGCATATGGTAATCAAACTGCACTTCCAAAAGTCATATATTTGTGAGAAAAAAAAACTATAGACTATACAGAGAGTGACTAACTTAACTAGCATGAGCTGACATGAGAAAATCTAGCATAGAAACGAATGAGACGACAACTCAAAGGAAAAATAAACTGGTGTGCGAGCGGTTACAAACTTTTTTTTTCTCTGTGCGTTTCCAAAAAAAGGAAAAAATATTAACGTGCAACAATACGCGCTGAAGTCGCTGCCTGTTCAAGGAGTGCTGAAATCAATTACTCAAAGTTATTTTGGCTTCATTATGGCTTATAACTTTTGGTATAAAGTTAAATATTTGTCATACCTGACCAGATGTTCAAATAAATGTCACATTAGACAAGGAAGTTGTAGGTTGTGTTTGTATAATTCCGTATCTTATTTAGCGGAGGTAAATTAAACGCAATTCTCACGTATCCTTGCTTGATGATGAATGAGACGCGCTTCAGGCCGGTGACGAGTAGGCTACATGTGACCAACGCCGTAACAACCGTCACCACACAACGTAGTTAGAGCAACCTTTTGGCCATGCTGGTTGAGTAGCCTACGTACCAACGTTCTGTGTTTGCTGGGATTATCCATAAAAAATCATCAACGATATCCTCTTTCAAATGTGCATCATTTTATATTTTATTTTAAATAAGGGCTACTGAAAGAACGGTCTTTGTGTTGCTAAGACATCATACATCAAAATGATACCACATTGCGATTATCAGTAGGCTACACTGAAACCTATAGTTCAACAACGTGCAGTTTAAATTGAGAAAGTCTTACCGTCGGTGCATGTTGTAGTCAGATGTGTGTGAGATTACTCTCGGACTCTAAAGCAGATGTTTGGAAATACAAGGAGATTCAAATACCAGCGGGCAAATAGGCAAGACGCTGACTGACTTTCTCTCCGCCTCTCGTAGGAGGAGTCAACAACTTCAACGGCTTTAACTGCCCCACCAAGATAAAGACATTTAAAAAAATGTTTGTTTGCATTTTTTTTACACATAGGCTACTATGAAAATCAAAATATGACCTATAATACTAATTTATTTAAAAACATAATCAAAATAAAATATTTTTGTTTATTGAATCTTCTTTATTTACTGAAGTATGCCATTAAATATTTCAGGTTTTCATTTTAACACAGGAAATTATGTTTTCTTGTTTTTTAACAATAAACAAAAATAAATAACCTGCATTTCTGCATTCAAAAACTTTAAAAAATAAGATAGTAATTAGATAGTAAAACAATGGCATTGTAGGCTTTTATGTTACAAGAAACACGCCATCAAGTGTGGTAGAGCAACAGGATTTTTTTTTCTTTGCCCATCAAGGGACAAAGTGAAGTGAGCAATTGAACCATTGATTAAATGAACAGATTAGTCCAAAAACATTGATTAATTTAGGAAAGAAAAAGTAGATGAAACTAATTTGATGCTCATACTAATTGCTCATACGCCTCTGGACACAGAAGGATTGCATTGGCGTGTGTTTGAAATGTAACATCTGCAAAATAATCCTTGAATCATTCCTTATTTAAGGCCATTCCTGTTTCGAATATGTGATTGTGTATTGTGAACAATAAGCATAAACATTCTGCATTTCCATTTTGTTGTGTGGATCATTCATTGCGACATTTAAACTGGTTCTCATGTTTAAGAATCTGGTATCTGATAAAATACTTCATGCTACTGCCACTGACATGCTTTTAAAGCTATCCATTTTTTTGCCTTCAAAACACCTTAAAATGCACATGTCGAGATCAGGAAAATCTACATTTTAATTGATCCCTTGAATAGTTGTCCAATTTCCATGTGTGGATGGACTAAGATTAGATTAGATGATAGCCTATGTGTACTATTTTTCTATATCACTTTATCCATTTGTCTATGTTAAAGATAAAATAATGTTTATATATATAGAGAGAGAGAGAGAAAGAAAGAAAACTACAATACACGGAGTAATTTTTAATTAAACAAATTCAGTAACTTTACATTTTTATCAATGGATATATAAATATGATACATAAATACTTATAATGTGTGACTGAGTGAAAATGTCCATTTTATTTGTGGTTTATTTTGGGTTTCAGATCTGATCCTCCTCCCAGCTTCATGAAGCTCCTCCCACAACAACTCACCAATAAATGCTGGAATATTCCCATCAGTCTACAAGCCGAGAGGAGTGTGTGAAAGACCAATGAGAACAACATGAGGGATCCAGAATCCTGACAAATCTGAAGATACTGAAGAACAAAGAGGTCGGTTTTTATTCTTTATTCTTTGTTTAGTGGTTGTGGGAAGACAAGTCATAAATAACAGTAGCAAATAATATAACTAGGTAAAACAATCTAGAGCCTCAAAGTTAAATCTATTTTCTATATACTTTGTGTTTTCAAAAAATAACCAGTGAAAAGAGTTTTTATGAGGAAAATTACATGAGTTGTTTATTTTAAATTTCTTCTTTTATTTCTGGTTCAGAATTGTCCTTTCTAAAATATTGAACACATTTTCAACCATGGCCAATCAGAGAACAAGGAGCGGCTTTGTAGAAATCCTTGGCATAGAGGATAAAATTTAGGATAGCCTATATATATATATATATATACACACACACACACACATATACATACACATACATATATTATAAGAACAAAGAAATTAAACAATTAAACAAAGAAAAATTTGTTTCTTTAAAAAAAAAAATATTGCACATAAATAAAGGGTCATTCTATCATTCTGTCACAGAGAAGAAAATGAATAGTTGAATAAATTCATTATTTTGGTTTGTTTTTGTGCACAAAAAGTATTCTCGTCACTTGATAAACTGAAGATTGAGCCACTGTAGTCACTTGGACTATTTTTATGATGTCTTTAATAACTTTTCTGGGCCGGCAAGTTTCAATCCCATAGAAGCCTATGGAGGAGTGATCCAGCTCTCAGATTTAATCAAAAATATCTTAATTTGTGTTCCGAAGATGAACGACAGTCTTACGGGGTTGGAACAACATGAGGGTGAGTAATTACTGACAGAATTTACATTTTTGGGTGAACAAACCCTTTAAGGATCACATGAAGATCCACACCGGAGAGAAGCCGCACACGTGCTATCAGTGCAGGAAGAGTTTTCATTAAGAAATACGTAAATCTTATAACATAAAAATGTTCAGTTCTCATTTCAATGGTGTGTTGGAGCAGCACATTATAGCCTAAAAGGAATCAGCGGAAAACAGTTTTTAAATAGTAAACTCCATAGATTAAATATAAACAGGTTTCAACTATAAAATATTTACATTGAATGGTCAAAATTCATATTTAAATAAAGTGCAGGATGAATCCAGATGAAATTAGGAGGAGCAGAGTCTTTCCCAGCCTTGCTTTTGGTCCATGGCTTCTTATTTGAGGAATTGTGCATTTTGTGAATGATCTTTCTGTGAGGAAAACCAACAAGCAAAACAAAGCACTATTAGGAGTAAAAACTAACAGTATGGCTTTACCATAAAGCAAGTTATTATGCTTTGAGATAAATAAGTGCACAGCTTAGATTACTTTGATTATTATAAACACATGGAAAATAAAACTGATGAACAAAAGTATAGTTATTACAACACACCTTTGACCACCAGATGTGTACTGTGATGAAGTCCCACAGCTGGAACGAAACAGATGTACGTTCCTCCATCGGAGAGCTGGAGATCGGTGAGTTTGAGGAAGATCTGGCTGTTCTTGAGCTCTTCAGGTAAAACTTCTGCTCTGTTCTTGTACGCTGGGTCTTGTTCCTTTACAGAAACTTTTCCACGGATAATATCATTTACATTCCTGGTGTCGTTGTGTCTCCAGTGGACCGTCAGTTGTTTTTCTTCAAGTAAAACGCTTCTGTTGCTGCACGGCAAAACGACAGAGCCTCCTTCAACGCCTTCAAACACCGGATGCTGAGAGGCTAGAAAACAGTATGTTATATCTTTAATTTTTGATCATTAATTAGTGGTGTCGAAAAAGTTTTCTAACTTTTACTTAGAAAAATCAAAGTAGGTAAGTGCCATTGATCATGTGACATTTCAAATGATTCAGAACATGATCATCATGTTTTGTTCATGTAGCTCCAGTGCTGCTGTCATGGCAAAGGAAAGACGTTCTCAGATTCGTGTATTTTATACAGGTTAACTTAACTCAAATTGTTTGGCAGATAATACAGTAGGCCTATGTAATGAAATATCATAAAAATTCAAAGTAAAACCATTTTTGTTAGTGCATGGTCACCAACTTTTGGGCCCCAGTGACACTCGCCTGTTTCGACTGCCCTATGAGAAAAAGTATAATTTCTTGTATTTGAAATAGATTTGTTTTTTTCAATAGTGCATTGCAAATATACTAACAAAATGTTTTACTATCTTTAAATATATGAAAATTATATTACCATCATGCTTTTTACCTATTTTCACAATACAACTTTTAACACACTTTAAAATAATTATACTTTAGTATATTTTAGAAAAATATACATGAAGGGAAAATTATGTTTCTTTTTAAATTTTATTTATTTGCACTTCACTTTAAAAAAATATTTTAGGTATATTTTTAACTATGCTGAAAATTATTAATGTAACAATGCATTGAAAGTATACTTTCAAAATACATTATTAAATATCCTGAAGTTGTATATTTTAAGTTAAATTTGTAAGTTTAAAATGCTTGGATTTCACTTCATTACTTGGACATAAATTGCTTTCAGAAAATATTAAAGGAGAACTCCGGTCAATTTTAACATTGAGCTCGTTTTTTTGTACATTTGGATAATGTCAATACAGAGAACAACGACAAAAATCTGTTGCCTACACCGTGTTATCATCTTTTTAAAATTTGCACCCTGTTGACTTCAGTGGGGCAAGTTTTAAACCTGCTTTTAGCCTCTTAACATCCTTGATGTGTCATTACAAGTGCACAGCCATGTGAATGATGTTATTAAGAGTGAACACGGTCAATCTGACTGCAGTAGATGTGAAAGATATTAATAAAAATGACGTTAATTCTGCCAGCTCACATACCTGTATTTATTTCCTGTTTTCGGTCGAAGTCCACAGTAGTCGATTGTGGAGATCGCGTGCGCGATCATTGGTAACTAAGCAACAGTAGAGACTCTGACTGTCAGCTGTCAGCCGATGACGGTGTGTGTGTGTTCGAGAATATCAGCTCAAATGGATAATTCATCCGAATCAGATGTTGAACACACGGAGGAGGTTTTGGAGTTTGATGATCGCGCGTGCGAACTCGACAATCGACTACTGTGGACTTCGACCGGAAACAGGAAGAAAATACAGGTATGTGAGCTGGCTGAATTAACATCATTTTTATTAATATCTTTCACATCTACTGCAGTCAGATTGACCGTGTTCACTCTTAATAACACCACTCACATGGCTGTGCACTTGTAATGACAAATCAAGGATGTTACGAGGCTAAAAGCAGGTTTAGAACTTGCCCCATTGAAGTCAACAGGGTGCAAATTTTAAAAAGATGATAACACGGTGTAGGCAACAGATTTTTGTCGTTGTTCTCTGTATTGACATAACTCCAAATGTACAAAAAAATTAGCTCAATGTTAAAATTGACCGGAGTTCTCCTTTAAGCATATGATAAATGCATTGAACAACTATTTTAGCCTATTTCAAAAAAATTTAATAAGGTTAGCTAAGTAATATTTGTTTATTTATGTGCATTTGTCATTGAAGACAGAGTGTGCAATTTGTAGCATTTGGAATAAGCCAAAGGTATTACTGAGCATATTTTTACTCAAATATAATACTCTTATGGTATACTGCTTGAATGTTTCGAAGACATATAACACAAATAAAAACACAAATACACAAATAAAGTACACTTTAATATTACCAATCAAGCATGTAACTAATCACTGCAGGCATACTTAAAGTATAGTATATTTGAAGATGTTCCAATTTAGCACACAAAATACACTAAACGTTATGCTTTACTACACTTTAAATACAACTAAAATATACTCAGTAGCCTACAAAATGAGTTGTTTCAGAAAAGCACACTTCAAGTTAACTAATCATGAACACTCTTGAAGTATCCTGAATTAGTCTGGCTGCAAGTATACTGCCCTACAAAGCAAAAAGGCAGTAACTACGAAGAGTGCAGAACTGAGAAAAATGACTTTAAAGTTATCCTGTCGTTACCTTTTTTGCAGTTACTGTACAAACGACTACCATTTTTCTCCAAAACGACACACATTTGAGATAAGATATTTTGTCACATAACAAAGGATGCCTTGAATGTCATGAAAATGATGATAACTCATTTTTGACCAAAAATGCAGTTACTGCCTTTTTGCTTTGTAGGGCAGTATACTTAACATATTTGTTTTCACAGGGTGTTCTTACCTGTATCTATTAACATCATCAACACACACATGGAACAGCATCTGCAAAACACGAGTAACGTGCTGATATTAAATCCATAAAGTGAGTCTAAAATATGTTTCCATGTAAAAAATAAAAAAGATATAGGCACAGCATATGCGAAATGTGTTTTCCAAAGCGTCATCATCCCTGCACAATAAACTTGAATGACTTGAATGACCACCCTAACACCTGACCAGGCTTTCACAGCTCTGTTCAATGTTCACAGATAACATCCCCAAAACTGAACCAGAAATGATCCCTGTGTAATACTTACATATTGTGCAAGGAATAATATAAGAATGACACTACATAAATGCAAAGTACAGCAATTTAATGAAAGGGGATGAAAATAGCCAGATAAAAGGAAAAATAAAAACAATGGGAAAAAGACAAAATAGACCACTAGTAGGCCTAGACCAATAAAACAAACGCAACAAATAGATAGCAAGAAAATGTTATCTAAATCACACATTAACTCAATGTTACAGGTTTAAAAGCCCATAAGACTGTTATTAAACTCAACTACGTGCAGTTTATATTGAGAAAGTCTTACCGTCGGTGCATGTTGTAGCAAGGTTATAATCGTTAACGAAAAAAACGAAAACTAGGTGGGAAAAAACATTGTCGTGAACTGAAATAAAAATAAAAACGAGGCATTAGGCTACAAAAAAAAAAAAAACGATAAGTAACTAAAACTGTAATGTGTGTTTGGCAAAACTAAGTAAAATAAAATACAATTATAAAGTAGCCTAGGCATGAATGTCCTTAGTTTTCATTTTTAACGCTATTTAAAACACGCAGTATATTCGTTCAGCTGCATTTCTTTCCCCTGCTCTCCCTCCGTCTCTCTCACATGCACGCGCGCGCGCGCACGCACACACACACAGCCCCGCCCCCTCCCCTCCGTGCACACCGCGCGCGTCTCCACTCTTCAAGAAAACACCGGCTCGACGTTGAAAGCAAGTTCGCTAGAGGTTGGTATCTCGTGAACAACTTTACACAATCACATTAAATATGTGTAATGTGTAAAAATATTTTAAATTCCGAATTCAATTTTGTCAGTGTTTGAATGTCGACCCGAGAAGCGATTGCGCCTTCTTTAGAAAGTTAACTAGTCGCAAATTTGAGGTAAAATGCACTTGGGTTGTCGATGTCAAAACACTATATAAGCTGTGATTCAAATATGAAATAGGGTTATGTCATTATTTTACTCTTACACGGAATGTTTGCTGCTTCAATCCAGATGAGTATTGTCTATGGTAAATTTAGTAGGCCTAGGGTGTGAATTGTATATAGAAGATGTGTAGATTTTTGGTTGAGAGAAACACACTAAAAAAAATGTAAAGCTGTATTTGAAACAGCTGATTCATTAATGCAAGGAACTTACATTCTTTTGTTTACCATGTTGGGACTGGGACACAAGTATTGTTATTTGTCATGTTCTTTTCTCAGACTGAGCTCTGACAGCAATGTCTTGTGTGGCACAACTTCTTCTTTAGTCTGATGTCTATTTAGTTTTTTTCCTGGCACACGTCACTTACACATTTTGTTCTTACCGCGGAGTTTTGTGTAGACTGGTTACATATTTGTGCCCATATGTAGCCTACATTTTAAGTAGGCCTAAGTTACTGGTTGTATTGTTGAATAGATATTTCTAAAATTGTATGATGTTTTTGTTGAGTTATTATTACACAATTCTTTTTCTTGCCCCGACAAATAACCCAAATTACAAAAAAAATACTAAAACTAAGCATTTTCCAAAAAATAAAACATAAACTAGTTTAGTTTAACTAAAAACTAATTAAAACTAAACTGAATTTTGAAAACAAAATGAATTTGTAAAAACTAATGAAAAATGCAAAACTATAATAACCTTGTGCTGTAGTCAGATATGTGTGACAGTGACATTACTCTCGGACTCTGTGTGAGGGGATTTAAATTCCCGCGGGAATCCGCGAGTCTGGACTGTTTATCCGCGTATTGTAGGAGGAGTCCACAACTCCGTGCACTTCCAAAAGTCATATATTTGTGAAAAAAAAAAAAAAAAAAACTATAGGCTATACAGGGAGTGACTAACTTAACGTTAACTAGCATGAGCTGACATGAGAAAATCTAGCAAAGAAACGAATGAGACGATAACTCAAAGGAAAAATAAACAGGTGTGCGAGCGGTTACAAACTTTTTTTTTTCTCTGTGCGTTTCCAAAAAAAGGAAAAAATATTAACGTGCAACAATACGCGCTGAAGTCGCTGCCTGTTCAAGGAGTGCTGAAATCAATTACTCATTAAAGTCATTTTGGCTTCATTATGGCTTATAACTTTTGGTATAAAGTTAAATATTTGTCATACCTGACCAGATGTTCAAATAAATGTCACATTAGACAAGGAAGTTGTAGGTTGTGTTTGTATAATTCCGTATCTTATTTAGCTGAGGTAAATTAAACGCAATTCTCACGTATCCTTGCTTGATGATGAATGAGACGCGCTTCAGGCCGGTGACGAGTAGGCTACATGTGACCAACGCCGTAACAACCGTCACCACACAACGTAGTTAGAGCAACCTTTTGGCCATGCTGGTTGAGTAGCCTACTTTTGTACCAACGTTCTGTGTTTGCTGGGATTATCCATAAAAAATCATCAACGATATCCTCTTTCAAATGTGCATCATTTTATATTTTATTTTAAATAAGTAGGCTACTGAAAGAATGGTCTTTGTGTTGCTAAGACATCATACATCAAAATGATACCACATTGCGATTATCAGTAGGCTACACTGAAACCTATAGTTCAACAACGTGCAGTTTAAATTGAGAAAGTCTTACCGTCGGTGCATGTTGTAGTCAGATGTGTGTGAGATTACTCTCGGACTCTAAAGCAGATGTTTGGAAATACAAGGAGATTTATATACCAGCCGGCAAATAGGCAAGACGCTGACTGACTTTCTCTCCGCCTCTCGTAGGAGGAGTCAACAACTTTTAAATGCCATTTAACTGCCCCACCAAGAAAAAGACATTTGAAAAAATGTTTGTTTGCATTTTTTTACACATAGGCTACTATGAAAATCAAAATATGACCTATAATACTAATTTATTTAAAAACATAATCAAAATAAAATATTTTTGTATATTGAATCTTCTTTATTTCTGGAAGTATGCCATTAAATATTTCAGGTTTTCATTTTAACACAGGAAATTGTTTTCTTGTTTTTTAACAATAAACAAAAATAAATAACCAAAGACATTACATTCTTTCTGCATTCAAAAACTTAAAAAAAAAAGATAGTAATTAGATAGTAAAACAATGGCATTGTAGGCTTTTATGTTACAAGAAACACGCCATCAAGTGTGGTAGAGCAACAGGATTTTTTTTCTTTGCCCATCAAGGGACAAAGTGAAGTGAGCAATTGAACCATTGATTAAATTAACATATTAGTCCAAAAACATTGATTAATTTAGGAAAGAAAAAGTAGATGAAACTAATTTGATGCTCATACTAATTGCTCATACGCCTCTGGACACAGAAGGATTGCATTGGCGTGTGTTTGAAATGTAACATCTGCAAAATAATCCTTGAATCATTTCTTATTTAAGGCCATTCCTGTTTCGAATATGTGATTGTTGTATTGTGAACAATAAGCATAAACATTCTGCATTTCCATTTTGTTGTGTGGATCATTCATTGCGACATTTAAACTGGTTCTCATGTTTAAGAATCTGGTATCTGATAAAATACTTCATGCTACTGCCACTGACATGCTTTTAAAGCTATCCATTTTTTGCCTTTAAAACGCCTTAAAATGCACATGTCGAGATCAGGAAAATCTAAATTTTAATTGATCCCTTAAATAGTTGTCCAATTTCCATGTGTGGATGGACTAAGATTAGATTCCTCCTCTGGCACCTCTAGCCTATTAACATTTTCTGGGGGCTCCACTGAAGCCCAACTGAACATCTACAGATATTTTAATCCGTAGTGCAGATCTACACTGTAGCGTTTATAGGCTTCTTAAATGAACAAAAAACACTAAATGAGTTTATGGACGGGACGGTTATTAATGTGTAAGTTTCGAGCGTCGATTTAATGATGTTATTTCGCCGTATATCCCCCTACTGGACGCATCAGGAACAACATGAGTCTGCAGCCTCCCATAGACCTGACAGTAAAGCTCAGTGTAATGAGGAGGATGTTGTTCAGTCCAGCGGGTGGCAGTAATAGACTGTATAAAGTTAAGTGCATTTGCCAAAGAAAAGTGTGGGGGTTTGATATGATGCCGCTCCACTTGGAAATAATAAGACGCCAGCTCAGGAATCCTTTATTGCCACTTTCCTTTATTTGTGGTCTATTGAATATTACACTCAGTAAACCGTTTCTGAAGTTTGCAATGGTTTTAAATGGATGTGAAATGAAGTGTTCATTTCCAACACCCATTAATTAGGCTACTAATTATGCAGCTGTCAGAACATCATTAATAGGCTGAACCATCCTTTAGCTTTCATATAAATTATTTTTCATTAAGAAATACGTAAATCTTATAACATAAAAATGTTCAGTTCTCATTTCAATGGTGTGTTGGAGCAGCACATTATAGCCTAAAAGGAATCAGCGGAAAACAGTTTTTAAATAGTAAACTCCATAGATTAAATATGCAGGTTTCAACTATAAAATATTTACATTGAATGGTCAAAATTCATATTTAAATAAAGTGCAGGATGAATCCAGATGAAATTAGGAGGAGCAGAGTCTTTCCCAGCCTTGCTTTTGTTCCATGGCTTCTTATTTGAGGAGTTGTTCTTCTTCTTTCTGTGAGGAAAACCAACAAGAATAAACAAAGCACTATTAGGAGTAAAAACTAACAGTAGGGCTTTACCATAAAACAAGTTATTATGCTTTGAGATAAATAAGTGCACAGCTTAGATTACTTTGATTATAAACACATGGGAAATAAAGCTGATGAACAAAAGTATAGTTATTACAACACACCTTTGACCACCAGATGTGTACTGTGATGAACGATCACAGCTGGAACGAAACAGATGTACGTTCCTCCATCGGAGAGCTGGAGATCGGTGAGTTTGAGGAAGATCTGGCTGTTCTTGAGCTCTTCAGGTAAAACTTCTGCTCTGTTCTTGTACGCTGGGTGTTGATCCTTAACAGAAACTTTTCCATGGATAATATCATTTACATTCCTGGTGTCGTTGTGTCTCCAGTGGACTGTCATTTGTTTTTCTTCAAATACAATTCTTCTGTGACTGCACAGCAAAATGACAGAGCCTCCTTCAACACCTTCAAATACCGGATGCAGAGAAGCTAGAAAACACAACTTACTTTAGTTTTACATAAATTGAATCGCTCACTATTATTATACAGTGGGGTCCAAATCAGTCTTTTTGTTTTTTCAAATATTTAATTTTAATTATTTCTTGATTATTAGGTCTGAAATCAAGTGTAGCTTAAAAATGTACATTGATCAGTGACACTGTCAGATTTTCTTTCATTTAAATGTAAAATGTTCTTGGGAACTTCTTAAATCATGCTTGTAGAGGCAAGCAACAAAAAAAGTATTTAATCATTAAACTGCAAAGAAAAACGTTTCACTACTGGTTTCAAACCTTAGTACCCCACTGTACAGTAGTGGTGGAACTTCGAAACCATTGCAGTTCGAAGCGTTCGAAACGCTACACGCTGGCGACCCCTGCTGGTCAGAACGGTGTATTTGCAGCTTTTACAAACCCATTGCAAATGTTTAGAGATCTGGTAAAACCTATTTTTTTACAGTCTATGGGTAATACCCAAAGATATTTGTTCAATGATCTCACTGAATCTGCATGATTCATTAACCATTCAAATGTAATCTCTATACCACAACTTCTGGCCTCATCTACTGAAATCACGTGACTTTGACAGTTTGAAAAATGTGCAACCCAATCAATCTTTAACTGATTCAAAGCAAAAGATTCATAACGGTTTCTAAGCAGTACATTTCTGTAGGCCGACAGTATTTGCTCTGTTCTTCTTACCTGTATCTATCAACAGTAGGCCTACCGACAGACAGATGAAACAGCATCTGAAAATCAAGAGAGAACATTTTAATAACAATTATGCTGAGCAATGTCAAGTCCATAAAAAGTTTTTTTTTTTAAAGTCCATATAAAGTAATAGGCTACAAAATATTCAGTTTAAATGGAGAAAGTTTTACCGTCGGCGCATGTTGTAGTCAGATGTGTGTGAGATTACTCTCGGACTCTAAAGCAGATGTTTGGAAATACAAGGAGATTCAAATACCAGCGGGCAAATAGGCAAGACCAGAGCCGTTGAAAAACAGAGTTGCGACACTCCCATAGACTGCCATGGGAACTTTGGAATGCGGAAGTAACGCGTGTCGTGGAGCAGCAGATAGTTCCAAACTGAACCCCATTCATTTTCAGTGCTTCCGAAGTACACTCGCTGGTAAGTTGATGAAATGTTCTTATTTTTTTACATTTGAACGCATTTGCCGTCTTCTCATGAATCTAGTCAGTAGTTGTAATTTATGTAGCCAACTTTAGTTAATGTTTATTGGAAGATATTAGCTAATTGCAGCTAGCTTACGTGACCAACACTTCACTAACGTTAGCTACCAGTCAGAAATGTGTAAATTCAATACTTAGGTCATTGTTAAATGTGATGTTGCACTAACTTACATTGTATTCATAGTTTTTGTTTTTTGTTGTCAACCCTATTTACACACATGAGGTGGCCAGAATATTAGAAATACATCTGAATATAAAGCAAATAAGTACAGCAGCACCCCCACAAAATGCTAAAAAAGTGTAAATGAGTTTACACCTCTATGACACGGTATCATAATGAAATAAAAATATAAAAATGATATTTTCCCTAATTTGCATGATTTGTTGGATGAGCAAAATAATCATCCAGCTGCTTCCATAATGTTGTTGTGTAAGAATAATAATTTGAATAGCAATTGTGGTTTATATATATATATATCGATAGATAGAGAGATTTTTGTTCTCATATTTCAAATTATGTACAGTAATAGTCAAAATAACAGAAATCATGACAAATGTCCAAGTAGGTATTGACCTAACTGTAGGTGTGTACTCTCACTTTTGTAATCTCAACCTCAGGAAAATGTTTAGGAAGCTGTAAATGTGTATTTAATCTACATATTTAGTATTTAATTCTCTCCAACAGCAATAGACTTTTTCAAGAGCCGGTCTCCTCTGGGGCCTATGAAACGCTCTGCTTCTGACAGGGGAATGCTCTCACCCATGTTACTATATACTTATAGCCTGGAGTTTGAATGTTTTTGTTATCAATGTATGGCTAAGCATTTGACTGATTCTGGATTCACCAGCAGGTCTCCAGATCATCTACAGCTTCGTGGCAGAATGTAATAGCTATTGTGAACACTTGTGTTCCTTTTCTGGCCTGCTTTCTGCCATCTTTCTCTCCCTGTAGGAAGTCGAACGAGTTTCTTTGAAGACAGAACATTCAAGGAAAACGTACCTACCCTCTCCCTAGATATAATATATAATTAAATGTTTTGTTGAATGCAATTGGTTGCCTTGTGTATTTTTTTTTTTTACTGTTGACCAAACTTCTTTCTTGACTTAAACTGAGCAGCTTTAATTGTTACTTGTTGTGCAGGTTTATGTGAATGTATTTTAACATAACCTAAGGATGTTAGTCATTATGACCATACAAGCACGAGAAAAATATATACAGTAAATACGTTTTGGGAGCAGTCCCCCTTCCCTTCAAAATTCAAAACTCACAATTTATTGAATTCAAAGGGCTTTATTGACAAAAGATTCAAGAACACTGTGTATACACTACCAGTCAGAAGTTTTGGATCTGTAAGATTTGTTTGTTTTTAAAAGAAGTCTCTTCTGCTCAACAAAGTTGCATTTATTTGATTAAAAATACAAGAAAAAAACAATAATATTGTGAAATATTACAATGTAAAACAACAGTTTCTATGTGAATATATATATATATTAGTAAAGTGCAATTTATTCCTGTGATCAAAGCTGAATTTTCAGCATCATTACTCCAGTTTCAGTGTCACATGATCCTTCAGAAATCAGTATAATATGATGAGTTGATGCTCAAAAACATTTCTCATTATTATCAATGTTGAAAAGTTATTTAAATTTTCAGGATTATTTGATGCATAGAACAGCATTTATCTAAAATAGAAAACTTTGTAACATTAAACAAACCATTACAAATGTTGGGTCAGTAGGAATTTCTATATTTTTGGGGGGAAATAAATACAATAAATCAATACTTTTATTCATCGAGGATGAATTAAATTTATCAAAAGTTACAGTAAAGACATTTATAATGTTACAAAAGATCCTATTTCAGATAAATGCTGTTCTTTTGAACTTTCTATTCATCAAAAAATCCTGATTTTTTTTTCAACAGTCTTTGATAATAATAATGAATGTTTTCTGAGCATCAAATCCACATATTAGAATGATTTATGAAGGATCGTGTGACACTAAAGACTGGAGTAATGATGCTGAAAATTCAGCTTTGATCACAATAATAAATGACATTTTAAAATATATTCTACTAGAAAATAGTTATTTTAAATGGTCATATTACACTTTTTTTCCTGTATTAATCAAATTAAAAAAAAAAATCTTACTGATCCAAAACTTTTGGCTGGTAAAGTATACACACACACAAACCTCATCAGAACACACAAAAAAATACATGCATACGATGTACTGTCTAGCCTACAGTATGTGTTGCCTACATGTAAATGTATATTGAAATGAATCCCGTTAACAGTAATGTTATGAATTATTCCACTTAGTAACCATATATCCAGTTTAATTTCAACTGACCACACTGTTAACGTTACCTCTCCATCATATTTACAGACATTTTCTGCAAATGGTCATTGCTGTAAATGTAGTCATGGGAGCACCACATTTACCTCCAAAATTAAACACAAAACGTTAATGCTGTTTCTGCTACTCCCCAGAAAAAAAAAAAGCTATTATATGCAAGTCATTTAAGTGTCAACATAATAATCAATGAACATTATGCGTCAATATTTACAGATAATTGCTGCAAATAAAGCTGCTGCTGTCTGCTCCGCTTAAAATCATTGGCAACACGGATTTGTTTGGAACTATGTAGAGCTCCATGAACCACGTGACCGCGTGGCGGCGAGATCAAAGTGTGTCGCAACTCTCATATTTAACGGCTCTGGGCAAGACGCTGACTGACTTTTTCTCCGTCTCTCGTAGGAGGAGTCCACAACTTCAACGGCTTTAACTGCCCCACCAAGAAAAAGACATTTAAAAAAATGTGTGTTTGCATTTTTTTACACATAGGCTACTATGCAAATCAAAATATGACCTATAATACTAATTTATTTAAAAACATAATCAAAATAAAATATTTTTGTATATTGAATCTTTTTTATTTATTGAAGTATGCCATTAAATATTTCAGGATTTCATTTTAACACAGGAAATTATGTTTTCTTGTTTTTTAACAATAAACAAAAATAAATAACCTGCATTTCTGCATTCAAAAACTTTAAAAAATAAGATAGTAATTAGATAGTAAAACAATGGCATTGTAGGCTTTTATGTTACAAGAAACACGCCATCAAGTGTGGTAGAGCAACAGGATTTTTTTTCTTTGCCCATCAAGGGACAAAGTGAAGTGAGCAATTGAACCATTGATTAAATGAACAGATTAGTCCAAAAACATTGATTAATTTAGGAAAGAAAAAGTAGATGAAACTAATTTGATGCTCATACTAATTGCTCATACGCCTCTGGACACAGAAGGATTGCATTGGCGTGTGTTTGAAATGTAACATCTGCAAAATAATCCTTGAATCATTTCTTATTTAAGGCCATTCCTGTTTCGAATATGTGATTGTGTATTGTGAACAATAAGCATAAACATTCTGCATTTCCATTTTGTTGTGTGGATCATTCATTGCGACATTTAAACTGGTTCTCATGTTTAAGAATCTGGTATCTGATAAAATACTTCATGCTACTGCCACTGACATTAAAGCTATCCATTTTTTGCCTTTAAAACACCTTAAAATGCTCATGTCGAGATCAGGAAAATCTACATTTCCCCCGAACCCTCCTAAGATCATGGACCTCTGTATGTATAAACCCTATCACGGTCCTGTTCCCAGTAAAGACAGTGATGCACCTGAAACTGTGTTCAGTGAAAACTGCACCTCTTCTTATTAATATCGTTTAAAAAAATGGCATTACAACAAATATAAAAAAATACTGTCTTTAAGTTGTTTGAAGAGTAACTGTGAAAACATTACAATATAAAAAATATATAAAAAGACAGATATTTTTAATTGTGATTAATCGCAATTACAGAAACAGATTGTGATTAATTAAAGTCATATTGTTACATTAACCAGAAACACACGTAAACAAGTATTTAACGTAGATTTTTTTGTTTGTTTGTTTTTAGTGTCACCCCAAGATGTTGCTGTGCCTCCATGGCCACCCATATTAAAATGTTCAGAGGACGCCACTGAGTGAAGCCCAACTGAATATACAGATATTTTAATCCGTAGTGCAGATGTACACTGTAGCGTTTATATTTAAATGAACAAAAAACACTAAATGAGTCTATGGACGGGACGGTTATTAATGTGTAAGTTTCGAGCGTCGGTTTAATGATGTTATTTCTCCGTATATCCCCCTACTGGACGCATCAGGAACAACATGAGTCTGCAGCCTCCCCCGTAGACCAGTAAAGCCCAGTGTAAGGAGAATGATGTAGTTCAGTCCAGCGGGTGGCAGTAATAACTGTATAAAGGTGTATTTGCTAAAGAGATGTGTGGTGATTTGATATGATGCCGCTCCACTTGGAAATAATAAGACGCCAGCTCAGGAATCCTTCATTGACACTTTTCTTTATTTGTGGTCTTTGGAATATTACAGTCAGTAAACCGTTTCTGAAGTTTGAAATGGCCAATGAAGTGAAATGAAATGTTAATTTCCATCGCCCATTAATTATTATAGCAGGGTTGCCAACTCTCACGCATCTGGCGTGACAGTCACGCATTCAGCCTCAATCTCACGCTCTCACGCTCGACAAAGAAATCTCACGCTAAATGAGACATTCTTCTGTGCTGTATTTTTATTTTCCTCATGTGCGCTAATTTCCGAATTACTAAACAAGTTCAGGCTCTTAACTACAGATTGGACCACTGCTGTGTCTAATGCCTTTCTCTGATTGTCGATTCGCTGGAAACATTTGTCGTCGTTACGTCAGTGACGTCCGTGACCGTAATTTACCCTTTTCACACGCGCTCATGGCACACATCTTTCTCAAGCAGAGACAAATCTCGAGTCAAAGAGGATACTGACACCGACAGACATGACAGAGAAAGTTATAGGCTACTTTTGATATGGAACAAATTCTCTGCTCTCATATTCTGTCAATATTTTTACGAGATTCAAACAATAAATACAGTTTTTGGTGCTTTTAACCCCTTAACTGTCACTCCCACTTTTTTCGCATAGACATGAAAATCACTATGTAATTCAAGAATGCTTTGGGATATAGACCTATGGTTGGTCTTGTTTTAAAGAAGACATTTGCCAGATTGTTGTAGAAGTGAAATAAATGATGAAAGTGAAATAGAAAAAAGGTTATTTAAGTTTGAGTTTATGAAAATGAACAATGTAAAAAAATAATTATTTAAATTTTATATAAAATATATATATTACAAAATATATTTTACTCTAAAACTGCAAGAAAATTAAAGCCAAAAATCTTAAGAAGTTGTGTTCCAAATTTTAGGCTAATATCTCAAAAAATAATCTTTCAGTAATATTTTATTTGGCCGCAGTACCAATTTCTTTCACTAGGACAGCCAAGCTTCCTTACTGACCATATAAGGGCGCCTCCATGTTTTGAGTGATCTGAACCATGTATTTCCATAATTTTCATACAATTTATGAAGTAGACATCCTATTTAGAAGTAGTATGGGTGGTTTGACAATATTTGATTTGAATTCAACCTCTAATAAACTCATAAAGAGAGCACACATGTGCGTTATAGCTCGCAGCCGCATCACACATCAAGAATCGATAATATTTTTCTTTATATTTGAAACATATTCAGACCTTTTTTTCTAATACAATTGAATTGGTGTTATCTTTTGAACTCTTGGCATGAAAACAAACTGAGGTTTCTTCCAATCTTTCATGATTTTTCATATTTATTGCCATTTCAAAATAAAGGTCATAACACGCCTAATGCATATGAAATATTCTTGTTGCAAATTGATAAATAACTGCTCCTATGTAATTTATTGAAAAAAAACAGCCGCCACATATGAAAACTAGAGATTGTCAGCTTTCAAATGATATATAGTTTGTCAATATTACTTTAGGATTTTACTAAGATATTATTGTTTTATTGGACGGTGACAGTTAAGGGGTTAAATGTGACAGACTGTAGCGCTTCAGCTGAAACGGCACGTGATACAGAACAACTTTTTTTTTTATCATCATCAAGATTAGAGCAGCACATTATAGCCTAAAAGGAATCAGCAGATTTTTATAGTACACTCCACAGATTAAATATAAGCAGGTTTCAAATATAAAATGAATCCAGATGAAATTAGGAGGAGCAGAGTCTTTCCCAGCCTTGCTTTTGTTCCATGGCTTCTTATTTGAGGAGTTGTTCTTCTTCTTTCTGTGAGGAAAACCAACAAGAATAAACAAAGCACTATTAGGAGTAAAAACTAACAGTAGGGCTATTGGCTACTACAAAACAAGTTATTATGCTTTGAGATAAATAAGTGCACAGCTTAGATTACTTTGATTATAAACGCATGGAAATTAAAACTGATGAACAAAAGTATAGTTATTACAACACACCTTTGACCACCAGTTGTGTACTGTGATGAAGTCTCACAGCTGGAACGAAACAGATGTACGTTCCTCCATCGGAGAGCTGGAGATCGGTGAGTTTGAGGAAGATCTGGCTGTTCTTGAGCTCTTCAGGTAAAACTTCTGCTCTGTTCTTGTACGCTGGGTGTTGATCCTTTACAGAAACTTGTCCACGGATAATATCGTATACATTCCTGCTGTCGTTGTGTCTCCAGTGGACCGTCAGTTGTTTTTCTTCAAGTAAAATGCTTCTGTTGCTGCACGGCAAAACGACAGAGCCTCCTTCAACGCCTTCAAACACCGGATGCTGAGAGGCTAGAAAACAGTATGTTATATCTTTAATTTTTGATCATTAATTAGTGGTGTCGAAAAAGTTTTCTAACTTTTACTTAGAAAAATCAAAGTAGGTAAGTGCCATTGATCATGTGACATTTCAAATTCAGAACATGATCATCATGTTTTGTTCATGTAGCTCCAGTGCTGCTGTCATGGCAAAGGAAAGACGTTCTCAGATTCATGTATTTTATACAGGTTAACTTAACTCAAATTGTTTGGCAGATAATACAGTAGGCCTATGTAATGAAATATCATAAAAATTCAAAGTAAAACCACCAACTTTTGGGCCCCAGTGACACTCGCCTGTTTCTACTGCCCTATGAAAAAAAGTATAATTTATTGTATTTGAAATAGATTTGTTTTTTTCAATAGTGCATTGCAAATATACTAATGCATACTGTAATATGCTAGAGAGATATTTGGAGGAAACGCATACAGATGCAAAAAGGCATGAGCATATGTCAATTCCATCAGACATACCACCTATCAACCCACCAGAATACCAAATGGAGGTCTGTGCACCTAAGTGGAAAGAGGTAGAGCAGGCTGTGAGAAAGGCAAGGGCTTCATCATCTCCAGGGCCTAATGGAGTTCCGTACAGAGTGTACAAGAGTGCTTCAGGAGTTCTGCGAATTCTGTGGAAATTGTTAAAAGTGGCATGGGAAAAACAGGTTGTACCTAGAGCATGGCGCAGAGCAGGTGGAGTCTTTATACCTAAAGAAAAAGATGCTACAAGCATCAGTCAGTTTCGTCCCATTTCACTATTAAACGTTGAAGGTAAGATTTTCTTCAGCATTATTGCCCAGAGATTGTCCACCTACCTAATAAAGAATGGCTTCATTGACACTTCAGTTCAAAAAGCGGGCATTCCAGGGTTCTCAGGATGCTTAGAACACATCAATGTTATCTGGCAACGAATTCAGTCAGCTAAAAAGGAGAGGAAGGATCTCCATGTGACATTCCTGGATTTGGCCAATGCATATGGTTCAGTGCCACATGAGCTTCTTTGGGCAGCATTTGATTTTTTCAGAGTACCAATGTCAATAACAAATTTAGTGAAAGCCTATTTTGGAGATTTGCAATTTAGTTTCTCAACTCCAAAATTCAGCACTGCATGGCAATGCTTAGAGGTTGGAATAATGGCAGGATGCACAATTTCTCCACTGGCTTTTACCATGGCAATGGAAGTAATCATTAGGGCATCAAGATGGGTAGTAGGAGGAGAGCGCTTGGCTTCTGGGTTGCGACTACCACCAATCAGAGCATACATGGATGACATGACAACCATGACTACAACAGTAGCCTGCACTAATCGGTTATTGGGGAAGTTAACAGATAATATTGAATGGGCACGAATGCAATTTAAGCCCTCTAAATCAAGGAGCATCTCCATAGTTAAAGGAAAGGTAGTAGATAAAACATTCTTCATTAATGGTGAGGCAATACCAACAGTTTCTGAGAAGCCAGTGAAAAGTCTTGGGAGATGGTACGATGGAGATCTAAAGGACACAGTTCGAGTGGGAGAAGTTAGACAACAAGCAGTGGAAGGGTTGAAGAGCATAAACAGCTGTGCTCTACCAGGCAAACTAAAACTCTGGTGCTTTCAGTTTGGTCTACTGCCGAGGTTGCTGTGGCCACTGACTGTGTACGAGGTTTCTTTGACAACAGTGGATAAGCTGGAAGCGTTAATAAGTTCATACATCAGGAAATGGTTGGGAGTTCCACGCTGCCTCAGCAGAGTGGGACTTTATAGTAAAGGAATATTGCAGCTGCCTGTCTCTGCTTTAACCGAGGAGTTTAAGTGTGCCAAGGTCAGACTGGAAATGACATTAGTAGAGTCACGTGACAAATGTGTAAGGGAGGCAGCCCCTGTGTTAAAAACTGGTAGAAAGTGGTCAGCAAAGAAATCTGTAGTAGAGGCAAAGGCTGACCTTCAAATAGGGGATATCGTGGGACAGGTACAGCATGGAAGAGGGGGTTTTGGGCTCAGGTTAGCTCCTCCTAAATGGCACAAGGCAGGCCCAGCTCAAAGGAGGAAGCTGGTAGTCAACGAGGTGCGAAAGCAGGAGGAGAGGATGAGGAGTATAAAGGCCATTTCCCAGGCCAAGCAGGGAGAGTGGATGAGATGGGAGAGTGTGGAACAACGCAAAATGGGCTGGCAAGACCTTTGGTCAATGGAAGAGAGTAGGATCAGTTTCCTTATTAGGTCAACATATGATGTTCTCCCATCACCGCAGAACCTAAACCTCTGGGTAGGAGAGGATCCCTCTTGTCCTTTGTGTTCATCACCTGCCACATTAAGGCACATTTTGACAGGATGTAAGGTGGCTCTTAGCCAAGGTCGGTTTACTTGGCGCCATGACCAAGTACTGAGATGTTTGGCTTTAGCATTGGAAGGCAAGCGTAGTATGACCAATAAGTTGCCGCATGTTCTAGCAAAACATTACACGCAGAAGACAACATTCCTCCGCCCAGGCGAGCAACCACCAAGAAAAGGTGTTAACACCAATTCTCGGCCAGGACAACTGGAAGCTGCTAGGGACTGGAAGATGCTGGCTGATCTTGATCAACGGCTTATTTTTCCACCTGAGATTGCCACCACTAACCTACGACCAGACATTGTTTTGTGGTCTGGATCAGCACGCATTGTTCAACTGATAGAGTTGACAGTGCCATGGGAGGATGCTGTAGATGAGGCATATGAGAGGAAGAAACTGCGGTATGCTCATTTGGCCACTGAAGCAGAACAGCGAGGATGGAGAGTCCAGGTTTATCCAGTGGAAGTGGGTTGTCGAGGTTTTGTGGCACACTCTACAACCCGGTTCCTCAGGGACGTCGGATTCAGCGGCCAAGAGTTGCGTCGCACAGTAAAGAACTTATCTGAAGCAGCAGAAAGGAGCAGCAACTGGCTGTGGTTGAGACGGAAAGATTCTAGCTGGCAAGGTACAGGCCGCCACGCTACGGTTTCGTAGAATTCTTGAAAAACTTGAAGAGACTGTTGGTTTATTTGTATAGGTTGTATAGTATAGGTTGTATAGTATACTATACAATTTGTATAGGTTGTATAGTATAGAATGACGGGTGGTTGGGTAGATATTGTGTTTTGCGTTAGGTGGTATGCCATACGGAACCGTTGCCACTGTAACTGCTTTAACGCACCAGTGGGGCTCGACAGCCTTAATCAATCGGGTTGGCGCGTATGGTTGGGTTGCGGAGAGATAGTGAGATTGTGGTTAGGTCTCAGCAGCAGGAGGGATGTAGAGGTCAGTAAGCTGGGCTGAGTTGAGTGGGGGACAGAGGGGGGTGACTCTGGGACGCCAGAGTCACTGTCGAGCCCTCTTGAGGTGTCGTGGGCTAGTCGACGAAACACTGAGGACGGAAGGTGCCCACTTGAAGACCCTAGAGATGTCCCCTACTCGGCTCAATCCAGACGGTTGTCGTGTTGGTCCACTAGGGAGACCACACTGTAGTTGCAGCCGTCGTGTGTGCTGACGCGCCAAGTACACTGCAGCCGTTAACGCCGGACAGAAGGGGAGTCACACCCTCATATGGAAAGAAGCGTAAATGGATGGAGAAGCATAGTTTACTGTAAAGCTACGTCTTAGTGTTGCTTATCTTGGCGAAAGCCGAGTACAAATCAGCATGAAGTTTTAACATCTACTCTCGTGTAATGGAAATCTAATCATTTATAAATAATAAATGTTGCATCATTACAATGCAATCAACAACAATAACTGTAGCAGATTATTTAACATACCAATCCGTGTCGCTTCTATATAGGACTAATGTACAGCCTCCCCCTACTGGACGCATCAGGAACAACAGGGGCGTAAAACTGTCAGGGGCGTAAAACTGCCGGGGGCGTATATCTGCCGGCTCCAGGTCATGCATACTACTGGAGAAACCACAGACTGTAAAAAAAAGGGTAAAACCCATAGATATGTGTTCAATGGTTCGCCGCTGGGGGGCGATCTCACTGGATCTGCATGATTCATGGGTTCACAGTGATCATCGCCCCCTAGCGGTGAACAATACATTACAATTTCGACTTTCGAGCCTCATTCAGAGCCGTTACGTCTGGACCTTTTTTTTTACACTCTATGACCTGGACATTTTTACAGACTATGGTCTGGACTCTTTTACTGAACTCACGTGACTTTGTCAGTTTGATATAAGCTCCGAACCACTAATTCTAAACAAAAGACTCATAAAGGTTTCTAAGCTTCACAAAGCAGTGTTTCGAAATCGACTATCACTACTGTAGGCTACAGTATTTGCTCTGTTCTTACCTGTATCTATCAACAGTACCAACAGATAGATGAAACAACATCTGAAAATCAAGAAAGAACATTTAAATAGCAATTATGCTGACAAATCAAGTCCATAAAAAGTCATTCAAAATTTTCAGTCATCATTATCCACACACACACACACACACACACACGCTCACACAAAATCATCAACGTTATCCTTTTTCAAATGTGATAGCCTAAGCACCGCCTATCTTGGCTGTATACGCTAAACCTGATTGGTCCAAGTCTGTTAACTGACAGCTATTTTGTTCAAAGGAATGAATGAAACATGAATCATATGCAGCACTACGTGTTTACAGCACGCGTTATGAATGCACATGGTTCGTTAAGTTTTTTTCCCCAATGAGTGTTGAATTGAAACAGGCCATGAAACAGAATTTTGAATTAATACATTCAAAAATGTCCATATAGTTGTTTCTTTCCAAAAAAAATATTGCACATAAATATAAGGGTCATTCTATCACACAATGCGCTTTAAATCATGGTACATAGCCTACTGACTAAATAAAACAATAATTCAATATCACACACGCATAAAAACCCTTCCAAATCTCACGAGTAGGCTACACTGAAAATTAATGATGATAGACTTATAGGCTATTTAACTCTACATCGTGCAGTTTAAATTGAGAAAGCCGTCTTACCGTCGATATGTGTTGTGTGTCTGAGGGATATTCTCAGAATTAGCCGCTAATAACAGAGTCATACTTCATCACTATGGAACGCGATCGGGGCCAAAAGTCTGTTTACGGAACGCGCGAAATTTGACCGCGTCAACACGCACTGTTTGTTCGCGGTAACGCGGCAATTTTTTACGTGTTTCTTTTGAACGTGTAGACACGCTCATTCTGGTTGTGTTAAGGCGTCAGTTTTCGTCGCGTTACTTTAGTGCGTGTAAAGACGCACAGTTTTACCATGTTAAGACGACCAATTTGAACGTGTTTCTTAACGCGCACATTCTGTACGTATTGAAGTGTAATATTTTAGAAAAACAGACTTACTTTAAGATGTAGCCTTCCTACATATTAATCATTCAGTTTATTGTGGCATTGCTTTACTGACTAGCCTACTGTGCTAGAGTAATGTTACAATGTATATTAAGTAATGCTAATTATCCATATAATACAATTATTATAATCTTTATGGGTTATTATTTGTTTTTGTTTTAAGTTATAATTTCCAAAAGTAGGCTATTATAGGCTAACTTACACAGCACACATTTATAACTAAACACACACACACACACACATTTATTCACTTTCACATAGCCTAATAATGTTTTGTAATTTGGTATTTAATTGGTTGTATAGTTTCTGCTGTTCTGTCTGTATTGCAGGAACATCATCTTGGCTGCTGCAGGCTGATGAGTGCTACAATAAAATTACTACATTATATTTAACATGTGTTTTGATATTCATTATATTTGTATTATGAATATGTTATTTACCCATAAACTTGTCTTTAGGGATCCATAAGTTATAGTAGCAAGAATAACTTAGTTAAATATTTAGGGGCGATTTCCCAGGCGGGTTTATATTAAGACAGGAGTTTAATTCATGTTTAATTCATGTAATTCATGTTTTAAAAACACAGATTAAGTACAGATTACTAACAAACAGATTTACAGATTTATTTTCTTTTATTCCAAAGCTGATGTGTGCAAAAAAAAAATTGCTTGCATTAAAATAATTGTCTCTTGTTTTTTTTAATTGTAGTCTTTTTTGTTGCTTCTCAGTTCCATGCAATTTTAAGATTTTATTGGTTCATTCCATAGGCGACCTCTGTCACAGTTTGTTTTACAGTTTTTTCAAATTGCTAAAACGTTAAAAGTGGAATCTGAGGCTCACTCGGTGAAACCATTCACTCATGTACCCAATCTTTAGAACAAGTCTGCAAAAATACAAGGACATTATTGCTTTGTACTGAGTTTGCATTTGAAAAACAAACTTTTTGCAAAACTCTAAACACATTTCTCTACATTACACACATCATAAACATTTCTAAGAGCCATGGTTATGGTTTCAGCTGCTTACTTTTGTACCTGATCGCGTTTCATACTGATAAAGAACGTAAGGCATGACAAATCATGACATAAAGCTGACATCACACACTACGTACCAATGCATTATCCCTCATGAACAATTATAATGTCTGATGTTTGCATATGTGTACCATTACGACATCATTCATTAATAAACATGACTTCTGATGTTTGTATACGTACATACCAATGAGAGACATACGTACCATCGCGTCACATATGCAAATATAGTCTCAAATACAGCAATTTCATTGGCTACTGTGCTTTTTGACGCATTAACGCGAACAAACAGCGCGTGTTGACGCGTCACGCATTCCGTAAACAGACTTTTGGCCCCGATCGCGTTCCATACATCTCAGATGCAACTAAAGGCTGATTTATACTTCTGCGTCGGACCTACGCCGGTGCCTCTGCGCTATAGACTACGCGTTGGTTTTCATTTATACTTCTGCGTCGTTGTCCGCGTTGACGCGCAATTACTCATGCAGAGGGAGCATGTGAAACCCGAGGGAGGGGTTCTAGCAGACCAATCACAGCGCTTGCGTACGCTTGTTGTTACATTTTTGGAGAGGTGCATATGGAACGCCAAAAGGGTCACAATGCGCCACTTTCTTACCACGTTTTGCTTAAAAAGCGACGTAAAAAGCGCCGTTTGAACGGCCAGGACGCCGCTTTTTGCGCCGCAAAAAAGCGAAACGCCGTAAAAAGCGCCGTGGGTATTTGTAAACTACGGCGTATTTTTCGTCGGTCCGGAGGCGGCGAAAAAAACGACGCTCTATATGGTCATGTAACGCCGCTTTTTACGAGACACGGTGTCCCCAATGATGCGTATCATAACGCGTCACAAGACGCGTAGTGTTAAATGATAATGATCTCCACCCTGTCTTTTCCAAAGCCAATCAATTTGAACTCTTATCACCCAATCACTAAAGAACAAGAACAGACCACATTAATCCAACCCAGCGCAAGGATTAGCTTCCATGCCTCAATATTTAATATTCAATTATTTTAATTATCACAATTACAGATTTAATTTTATTAAATTGAACAAGCACAACATTCAGCATTCAATTAAATATTCTTTAATATTTATTATTATTATTAATAATATTATTTCAACAATAATATCTCGTTATTTCGAGATAATTATGTGTGCGTGCAACAAGCAAGATATGCATTTGTAAATCCGGTGAATTTACAAATAAATTAATCAATGAGGCCCTTTTAATATATATATATATATATATATATATATATATATATATTATATAGGCAGTTTTTTAAATATAATATATTATAAGATTTATTTTTGTCAATAGGATATCTTCATTACCTAGAGATATAATTAAACAAAAAGTAGCCAAAACACATCTAACAGAACATAACCTACGTTGTTTATTTTTTACAACATTGTGTTCTTATTTTGTTTAATTAACGAAATGTCAATCTTTGTCTTTATATCAGAAGATACAATACAATACAAAAATCTTCAAGATACAGCCTACAATCTTGCATGTATAACAAATTGTCACCTTATAAACAGTCCTTTGTGTGGTGGAATAAGCAATGTTATATAGAAATATATGATAAGTATCTTAATTTAAACTTTATTTTATTAGTTCATTAACTAATCATGCTAACTCAACTAATTTAATGTAAATAGCTGGATAATTACTAATTAAATAATGTCAAATATTAAATGTAGGCTATTGATTAGAGTTGCCATAGACTAAAGATCTTTCTAGACTAGTCATTCATTTCAGCAATTATGACTAATGGCACGTTTTTGTTTATATTCAATCCTGGGTGCATATAGCCATTCCGCGCTCAAGCGCATGCATAAAAAAATAATGATAATAAATGTGTCTGAAAAAAATAACAAAGAATTTTAATTGTTTATTAATAAACTTAATCTAATCAGTGTAGGCTGCCTGCAAACATATCTCCATACATCTCCGCTGTAATGTAGCCTAGATGCGCCTTTACTGACAGGATTACATTATCAGATGGTACCGTACGTATTTGCTTTCGATTGGGTTTGTTTCGTTGGTGGACATTTTTTGTATGCTTTGTATAGAAGGCTATATTTCACATGACTGTGAGGCTTTTTTCAGTTAATTTTTGAGACGCGCTCCAATTCAGAGACCATGAAAGCGCGCCCTGTTCATTTTATTTTATTTTACAAAAGCACAACGTTTTCTTATTGTTGTGAGTTTACACAAATAAATGTAGTTGCGACTGATCAGATCTATTATTCTTTTCTGTATGACCAGAAATTATGGAGTATTTTAAGTTGTTTCCACTGTAGATAGGAAAGTGCGAGTGATGGCACCGGCGCCTCCATGTCATGCAGTGCGCGCTCCACACTCCCACACACACTTGGATATGCGCTTAATAATAGCGAACATTTATCCAGGTTAACGTTAGAGCGAGCGGCCATACCAGAAGTTTCCCTTTCTGAATAAAGTTACAGAAATAAACTTTTCTACGATATTCAGATTTTATGAGATGCAGATCCATCTATCTTAGTCGCTAAAAAATGGCTCCATTTACTTCAAGATCAAGTAAAGTTTTTAAAATTAAAAGTAAACAAAAGAACATCTTAAAGTTGTCCAGATGGTACAAGGTATGTACAATGTGTGTGTGTGTGTACATTTTCGTTAAAGTATGATCCTTTAATGCACCTTAAAACAAGCACAGTCAGTAGGCTATATATTGGATCGGTTCTATTAGGTTAACATTAGATGAAAACACTAGTTTTTCCCTACCTACAACTTAAGTTTACCGATTGCCATTCTAATAGAAAACAGACTGTACAAAAATATTAAAAACCTTTCGCAAATAACAGGATGTGAGTGGGTGCAAACCCGCGACCCACAGAGACATGACTTACAAGGTGGTATCGTTAGCAGTGAGCTAAACCATATCTCTCAGTTTCAGTATACATTCAGTGAGCGGAGGCATGGAAGCTCATCCTTGTGCTGAGTTGGATTAATGTGGTCTGGTCTTGTTCTTTACTGATTGGGTGATAACAGTTCAAACAAAACGTGGTTGGAAAGTAGCGCATTGTGACCCTTTTGGCGTTCCATAGGTGCACGTCAGGGTACGCCGTACCACATATTTGGAATGGAATTAAATAGCAAGTACTTTGGGTGTCTTGTTCATTATATTTATTTTCATATAAAAGCAACAGAACTTAAATTACATCCAGTTTATTAGCAACACCGTGCACGAGCGTGAATCTCGTGAATCCCGCGATATCCGCCTTTGATCCCGCAGGAGTCTGATCCACCGTGAGAAGAGAGATCTGTCCGTCTTGCCTGAGCTTTTTTCACTCCTCCCCTCACTGCAGCCGACTACTCTCGACTACATTTCAGGCGAGGCAAGGCGCATCTCAAACAAGCCTAGTAGCTACACGACAACACTGTAACCGGCGTTTTTGAAAATCCTCACCCTGGCAGGGGTTTTCAAAAATGTTCGGTTTCAGTGCGTTTCCGTGTGGACGAACGGCCGAACCGCGTAAAAAAAGTCACGGTTATAAAAATACCCGTGTCCGTGTGGACAGGGCCTAATTTTAAAAAAGGCGCTTTCTCTGTAAAATTGAAAGTCGTGAATGTAGCTCCGCCTCTGCTAGGAGGTGATTCGTACAGATGCAGGGATGACGTCAAGGCCCCGCCCCCTGGTTACCTCGAGAGGGGTTTTCAACGTGATTAATTTTGAAGCAGTTATGGTCATTAAAACGTACATTTTTAAAGCAAGTGATCTATACTGCTATATATTTATAGCCAACGATATCGGTTCTTCAGCGGTTGAGCCCAAACAAACATACAAAGACAAGTTAAAGCAAACTGAATGGGTTCACATCAAGTAAATATACACTATTTGCCTTAAATAACTTGTAAGAATGTCATGCCACCGTCATAAATGTGTTTGAAAGTTTCTGAATTTCGTTTTTTCTTACGATCATAATTTTGACCAAATTTAATCCATGAAATGTTATTTTTAAATAATGAATGATTCGATTCGACTGCAGTTCAGCACATAGTCTACAAACACATCTGCACATTTAAATGTGTGATATTTTGACCATAAGGACCAAACACATAGCTTTAATTAAAAAATATTTTTCTTTACAAATGTGTAAATTATATATATAGTGTATATATATAATATAAATTATATATATAGTGTATAGTACATATATAGTAGGGTGATATCAGGTAAAATGGGCCATCAGGTAAAATGGGCCATTGAAGGTTTGGGGGTCCCAGCCCCTCTGGAATTTAAGGCCAATGACTGCAAAGGATTTCAAACTCTTGTCATAACTGTGCTTGACAAGTAACAGGTGATTTGATTGGTTTATGGTTGCTATGGTGGGCGGGGGAATAATTCAAATCAAGACTACACCAGAAAGTTGCATGGTAAGTAGCCTGGCATACCAAATCTGACTGAACTATTATAAGGATGATAAATCTATAAAAAAACAACCATGCACATAAAAAAAACTATCCATAATATCCGTCTTGATGTCAGCAATCAGAAATAATGTTGTTAGTTTGGTATATGAACATATTTTTTTAAATAATTATGTTTTTCTTGGTGGCCCAATTTACCTTAAAGGATTAGTTCACTTTTTTAAAAACTTTTGCTGATAATTTACTCACCCCCATGTCATCCAAGATGTCCATGTCTTTCTTTCTTCAGTCGAAAAGAAATTAAGGTTTTTGATGAAAACATTCTAGGATTTTTCTCCATATAATGGACTTTACTGGTAGCCAAACCGTCCAAGGTCCATATGACAGTTTCAGTGCAGCTTCAATGGCTTTAAACGACAACAGACGATGCATAAGGGTCTTATCTAGCAAAACGATCGGTTATTTCTAAAAGAAATAAAAAAGTTTAAGTTTTATTAGCACAAATGCTCGGCTTGCTCTGTTCTCCTGTTCGAACTCGTTCATCAAAATGAACAAATCTTTTTTTGAGTCATTTCATTCATTCAACGAACATAATGAACGAAATGACTCGAAAAAAAGTTTCGTTCATTTTGATGAACGAGTTCGAACAGGAGAGTCACGACCGCGGATCACAGAACAGAGCAAGGCATATAACTTCGTTTTTTATTTATTTATTTTAGAAATAACCGATCGTTTTGCTAGATAAGACCCTTATTCATCGTCTGGTGTCGTTTAAAGCCATTTGAAGCTGCACTGAAACTGTCATATGGACCTTGGACGGTTTGGCTACCAGTAAAGTCCATTATATGGAGAAAAATCCTAGAATGTTTTCATCAAAAACCTTAATTTCTTTTCGACTGAAGAAAGAAAGACATGGATATCTTGGATGACATGGGGGTGAGTAAATTATCAGCAAAAGTTTTTCAAAAAGTGAACTAATCCTTTAACCCACTGAGGTAAAATGGGCCACATGGTTTCAGCTAAAATGGGCCATCATCTGTGTCACTCACAAACACACATACATGTGTGTGTGTGTCTGATAAACTCTACATTATGGGGACAAAATGTCCCCTCAAAGATAGCAATATCTGAAATCCTTGTCCTTGTGGGGACATTTTTTGGTCCCCATGAGGAAACCAGCGTATAAATCATACTAAGTGATGTTTTTTGAAAATGTAAAAATGCAGAAAGTTTCCTGTGATGAGTAGTTTTAGGGGTATAGGGTTAGTGTAAGGGGAGAGAATATACAGTTTGTACTGTATATAAATCATTATGCCTATGGAAACCAGGCCGTGTGTGTGTGTTATGCTGCCTAACTCATAATCATACACTGTTCGTTCGTTGGCCAAAGGAGGACTGGCCCCCTGACTGAGCCTGGGTTCTCCCAAGGTTTTTTTCTCCATTCTGTCACCTGATGGAGTTTTGGTTCCTTGCCACTGTTGCCTTTTTCGCCTCTCTTCGCCTTTGTCGCCATTGGCTTTTGGCTTGCTTAGTTGGGGACATTTAACATTTAATTTTGAATTTAACAATACTATTACAACATTGTTTTCCTGTTATCTCTGTAAAGCTGCTTTGAAACAATTTGTATTGTAAAAAGCGCTATATAAATAAAGCAAGGTGACTTGACTTGACTTGACTATGGAGATTCCCCACAAAGATAGCGGACCAGACGTGTGTGTGTGTGTGTGTGTGTGTGTGTCAAATTTGAAATGAGCACATTTCATTCTAAATGTGTTGTACATACATACACACACACATCAGTTCACTGATATCACTCACCTAAAGGATTATTAGGAACACCTGTTCAATTTCTCATTAATGCAATTATAATCAACCAATCACACGGCAGTTGCTTCAATGCATTTAGGGTTGTGGTCCTGGTCAAGACAATCTCCTGAACTCCAAACTGAATGTCAGAATGGGAAAGAAAGGTGATTTAAGCAATTTTGAGCGTGGCATGGTTGTTGGTGCCAGACAGGCCGGTCTGAGTATTTCACAATCTGCTCAGTTACTGGGATTTTCACGCACAACCATTTCTAGGGTTTACAAAGAATGGTGTGAAAAGGGAAAAACATCCAGTATGTGGCAGTCCTGTGGGCGAAAATGCCTTGTTGATGCTAGAGGTCAGAGGAGAATGGGCCGACTGATTCAAGCTGATAGAGGAGCAACTTTGACTGAAATAACCACTCGTTACAACCGAGGTATGCAGCAAAGCATTTGTGAAGCCACAACACGCACAACCTTGAGGCGGATGGGCTAGAACAGCAGAAGACCCCACTGGGTACCACTCATCTCCACTACAAATAGGAAAAAGAGGCTACAATTTGCAAGAGCTCACCAAAATTGGACAGTTGAAGACTGTAAAAATGTTGCCTGGTCTGATGAGTCTCGATTTCTGTTGAGACATTCAGATGGTAGAGTCAGAATTTGGCGTAAACAGAATGAGAACATGGATCCATCATGCCTTGTTACCACTGTGCAGGCTGGTGGTGGTGGTGTAATGGTGTGGGGGATGTTTTCTTGGCACACTTTAGGCCCCTTAGTGCCAATTGGGCATCGTTTAAATGCCACGGCCTACCTGAGCATTGTTTCTGACCATGTCCATCCCTTTATGGCCACCATGTACCCATCCTCTGATGGCTACTTCCAGCAGGATAAAGCACCATGTCACAAAGCTCGAATCATTTCAAATTGGTTTCTTGAACATGACAATGAGTTCACTGTACTAAAATGGCCCCCACAGTCACCAGATCTCAACCCAATAGAGCATCTTTGGGATGTGGTGGAACGGGAGCTTCGTGCCCTGGATGTGCATCCCACAAATCTCCATCAACTGCAAGATGCTATCCTATCAATATGGGCCAACATTTCTAAAGAATGCTTTCAGCACCTTGTTGAATTAATGCCAGGTAGAATTAAGGCAGTTCTGAAGGCGAAAGGGGGTCAAACACAGTATTAGTATGGTGTTCCTAATAATCCTTTAGGTGAGTGTATGCTATTCCAAAATTGACTTTTTCAATTGGACATATGTGGGTTGGGTTTGCACCCAAAATATATATATTTTTAATAGTACATATGAAAATGTTTGTTTAATGCAGTTTAAATGTTATGTGGCTGTATAAGCAATTGTGTTTTAAAATTAAAATTGATGATAAATTACTATTTCCCTTTGCAGTTTGACTGGCCCATTGTACCTGAAACAGCTGGCCCATTTTACCTGAACAGCTGGCCCATTTTACCTGAACAGCTGGCCCATTTTACCTGAAACCACTCATGCAAAAAAAGTTGGCACAGCTGATGTTTCAAGAACTGTAGGGCCTAAATAATTATATTTTATTACATAATTTCAACACAAAATTATCAAAAAAAGTAATTATTAATCAAAAACTCATGGAAAGGGCATATATGGTATTGTATTATTATTTTCCAAAACGATTTAC
>JAULUF010000021.1:4410000-4655000 GCA_031834385.1 Semotilus atromaculatus
ATAATATAATACACAAGATCAGGACATTCAAAACATTTTATACTAATCTACTTATTTTTAAACTAAGTATAACAAATCATTATATTATTAGTATCAGATCAATACCATGTCATATTCTAATGAATATAATGATAACAAAATATCTTAACTAATCAATCACCTGTGCAAAAACGCAGAAACTTCTTAAGCCGAACATCATTGGAGTTCTTGATGAACCTCTTCAGATAATCCATGATCTGGCTTTCTCTGTTGTTCAATGTTTCATGTTTTAGTGTGGCTACAACTTTCCTAGCTGTAGGAGTAAGGCTGATCATCACTTCATTCAGTCCTCCTGGTGGCAGTTTCAGTTTTTTCAACACTGGACTCCAACACTCTGCTATGTAAGCTGGATCTTGCACAATTTCTTTGTGTGCCACATCAAGTAAGATCTGCTTGGCATTTTTTTCAGTGATAACAAGTTTCACATTATGAGCTTCCAAGAATTCGACCCATTCTTCTCTTTCAGAGACAGATGTAAAGTCTCTAATTGCTTCTTCAACAAGCTGCTTTTCCTCTTGAGGAACCATCTCCAAAAATGCTGTAAAGAGCTCATCCTCATCAATTTCAAGTCCAAGGCAGTAACACAGAAAAGGCTTGACCAACACAATGGGAAAGTATTTAACAGTATTGTAACCAAGAACCATCACTTTAGCTACATTTTCCCATTGGTCTTTCATATCGTGTCTGGTCATGGGTACCTTTAATGTGCTTCCTGTTGTACATTTCATGTAAAAAGTACCCCAGTACTCACTCAATGCATCTCTGAGAATCCCACCACTGTCTTCTCCTTTCTCAGTGCTACCGTTAGGTAGGACCATCTCAATTTCTACAAGACAGTCATTGATAGATACTAAGCCATCTGTGAAAGCTGCATTGAGATCTTGGAAAATGTTTCCTCTGCGGAGCTTTAACTTTGTGGCCTGTGGCTTATCTTGCACTACTTCAACAGGGTCCATTGGTAGAGTGTCATCCAGTATTGTACTGTCTTGCAAAACAGCATATCCAAACTGAATTTCTTCATCAACTGAAATTGAGCTGTGCATTACATTCATTGTACTTGGTTCTATCAACACTATGCTGTCTTCTGACCAAAATGATGAATCAATGATGGAGCTGTTGTCCTCAGTTATGGCAACAGGTTCTTCATCACTTTCACATGCCACAGCAGAGGTAGAAGGGCCTTCAGTTACATACTCATCTACTATTTGAATGTTTGCACTTGCAGTTGTGTCTGTCCTCTTGCAAGACAGGTACAGTCTCAGTATCTTTACCTTTCTCGTTTCATATTGTTCACCTAATGTTGTTTGTGGATCTAGTTCTTCTTCTGTGAAGTCTCTCAATTTCATCTCAAAATCATTTATATCCCCTAGTTTATTTTTTCCATTTGGAAAGAACAGCTTCTTGCCACATTCCAAAAGTTCTCCCATTGTAGCACTCTTTAAAGCCTTTAAGTGTCTGGTTCCACCACCTCGTTTTTCTTTTATTTGGACAAAGGAGCCACGGACCTCTTCAAACAGTCCAATCTGGTAACTTCGCTCAGTTTTTTGGGCATTTGAGTTTCCACTGAGTTTTTCTGAACGATTATCACAATGCTTCCTCTTTCTATCCCGCTTTCCTTGCAATTTTGACATGAGATTTTGTGTGGCTTTAGATACTGTGGTATTTCCTTCTATTGCAGCTACTTCTCTTCTGCAGTACTGTCTTATTGCTATCCGGTCTCCAAATCTGGGGACATATGTCAGCAGTTGCTCATCTGACATACTATTGACTGCATAGCAGTCAATCTAGAAGAAAGGGGGGGGGGAGGGGGAGGGGGGGGAGCTTTCTTTATTTCATTAAATGGATAGGTCACTTGAGTAAATTTTGACAGAATTAAAAATTTTCAACTAACCTTTTAATGTAATAAAAATAAATATTAATAATGTATTATCCCTTTCATTATTCATTTTGATTTTAAGACCAACATATGGTGCAATTTCGCTTTGAATCCTGCTTTTCAAGCTTCCTTGTGGATATTATCATAAATTATTAATATGTATTTTTTGCCACTAAAACATTTTTATTAATATCTTTACAATGTGAAGCTGAACTGTCTTGTGTACTGTGTATGGTCCTTAATCAAAATGACATTAAGGAATATACTGCATGTTTCCACTGAAAAAGTGACAACCTAAGTTTGCTTCATGTGAAATTTTAATTAATCGGTTATATATATATATATATATATACATATACCGTATATATATATATATATATATATATATATATATAATAGGTTACTTAATATGTCATAAATAAGCTGACTTCATTAGGTCACTCACACCAACAAAATGTCAGGGTTAGATGCATGTAACTGGCTTAACTTAATATCTTATATCTAGGCCTAAAGCCCTAACAATCAGCCAGAGAGCAAAGGAATGACATTCTTCGTTTTGTATTGCTTTTTACCTTCTCCTCTCGAAACACTGACACAGTCGCGTCATCCAACTCTCTTTCGTTTTTTAGAAAATTTAGGAAATTATCCATTTTTAAAATATATAGTTTATAAACACCCTACTATGTATCCCGCACCGTAACAGATAGCCTGGTTGAATCTGCCGGCACAGACTGGGGGAGGAGCCACAAATCCGTGAGTACAGTTTACAAACCCGTGGGAACGGATTGCGAAAGCGTGGGCACGGTTTATGAATTTGTGGGTACAGATTGCAAAAACTGAAGGCACGGTTTACAAATCTGAGAGCACGGATTAGGAACTCGTGGGTACGGTTTATTAATCCGTGAGCACGATTTGTTAAACCGAGGGAACAGTTTGAGAATTCGTGAGTACGGTTTATAAACTGAGCGGACGGATTGCAAAACCGTCGCCACGGATTGTTTTTTTTTTTTCAACAGGTGACTTCCCGGGCTCCGTACTACGGTGCTCTGCATTTAAGAGCGAAAATATGCTGTATAGACCTTATTCAGAGCAGCGCCATGACAGGTATGAAAGTGAGGCTGTGAGGGATAGACTTACCGTGTTTCCAATGGCATCCGCTGTAAAAAGCTGAATAAAGCTCCTAGATTACTTACAATTTTCCACAGCTTATATTGTCGGGAGTTTTTTGTCAACTGAAATTTCTTGGAAAGAGTTTTCCAGTGTTTCATGAGCAGAACAAAACGAAAACGCATTAAATAGCAGTACAGCCCATTGAAGAGATGCATGTCTATCCCTCACAGCCTCGCTTTCATTCTCATTAAAAATCAAAGATGGCGCTGCCGTGAATAAGGCGTATTAAGTGAAGGTTTAAGTTGATATTTATTATAGAAGTGTCATAAAACGTGAAAGAGTTTACATATGCATTTTTCTGCCTACAGTTCAATGTATTTTCAGAGTTTTATAAACGTACGACACGTGTTTGTTTTATGTTGCCGCCTGCGCGCCAAATTAGAGTGCAGGTTTTTCCCTGTTAATAATTTTCTCTACATATAATTTTGGTGGATTGAGTCTGTGGAAATGTCGTTTAGTGTATAAAATGTATGTTTATAGCCATATGTGTGACCTGTGTATTAAATGAATTGCAGTTGTTGTTATGGAGGACAGTACTTAATGTTTCTTTTCTCATACATCCTTCAGCTGAAAAAGAGAACCTTGAAGGCTTGTGTGTTGATTGTCTGTCCTCTGTCAATAAATTGCAGGTATGTTTAACAACAACAATAAGGGAAAAAACCACTATACGATCTAACAAATTGAGACATACTGGCTATAAGAGTAATGTAAAAATATGTATTTTTGATGGAATTTAATTTAATTTAATTTGATTTGTATGAATGTGAATTGTCATAAATGAGACGCAAAAAGAAATTGATTGTGTTAATACAAGACTTTATTGTAAAGACTAAGCAGAACAGCCTGTGACTGGAGAGAGTCAGCTGAAAAAGAGAACCTTGAAGGCTTGTGTGTTGATTGTCTGTCCTCTGTCAATAAATTGCAGACGTGGTCCACCGAAGCCAGTGGGAGTTTCTTTGTGGCGTTCTTTGTGGCGTGGGAGTTTCTTTGTGGCGTTAGACGAAATCCGCTACAGTTAGATGGTTAAAAAAATAGAAAAATGTTTCTTGTTTTTGTTAGTGGAATTTAAATGTGGATGATATTCCAGTGTTTATATACTGTAATCAAGGGCTGGTTTGTCTCCGGATTATGGTCCTATTCAACGGAACCTGTAAGAAAATAAAGCATAGAAGGTAAAAATAGGGAAAGTGTTTGAATGTTCCCATCAATCTAAAAATTAAATAAGTCTTCCGACTACAGTGATTTTTAACTATTCACAATGAAATATGACGCTCTGACAAAGACGCGTTTCAAAAAAGATGCAAAGAACATAAAACTGTATTCCTTTCTTTTATGATCTGTCTTTATTAACAGTTTTTATCTTACTTTGAAAGACTTGATCTACTCACATGAGCAACGATGAATGTATGAATGCTCATCTGTCTCTCGCTGGTGATGTGGAGTTTATAATGTCCACTGAGTTTAGCTGTGATGTTAGTGATGGTGAGAGAGCCGCTGTTGACGTCCAGATTTATACTGTCTTTGAATTTGAGAATTTTTCTATTATATGGAAGTTCCTCATTGTTTGTTTTATTCAGTGTTGCTATGACAACAAATTTAGCATTGTGTTTTTTGCAATCCGCAAACTTCCACCATATCATGTCCATTCCCTGTATTTCAGCATCAGTGTGTAGCGTGACCGGTTGTCCCTCCATCACTGACACTGACGTGATTTTATCCTCCTTAACAAACACACCTGGAGAACAGACAGAAACAGTTTCTCAGATGTGATCGAACTGCAGTTGTATTGCCAAACACCAGGCATCAGAATGTTTAGAAAACACTGTGGCTTCGCCGGTTGCAGGCAATTTTTATTTACCGACACTTTGAGCTAGTTTCCAAAGAAGTGATTATGGAAACAAATTATTGAGCTAATGTTTTTATGCAACATTCTTTAATTCACAACTTTGGATGGAAACAACTAACCATGTGACTTCCTACAGCCTGTATAACTACGGAGCCACTAAAGGGACATGGTAGTGAGTTGGGAGGAAAAATAATAAATCAATGCTTTTGCGTTCTTCAAAACTTTGCGTTCGCTCACAAAATACTTTGCGTTTCCCCGAAAAAACGTTGCATTTGCTCGCAAAATGTTTGCATTCGCCCGAGAAACTTTTCTTTTGCAGGCAAAACCTTTACGTACCCTCGAGAATCTTTGCGTCCGCTCACAAAATACTTTGCGTTTTCCCGAGAAACTTTGCGTTCGCTCACAAAATACTTTGCGTTTTCCCTGAGAAACTTTGTGTTCGATCACAAAATACTTTGCGTTTTCCCTGAGAAACTTTGTGTTCGATCACAAAATACTTTGCGTTTCCCCAGAGAAACTTTGCGTTCGCTCACAAAATACTTTGCGTTCGCTCTCAAAACCTTTGCTTTTCCCGAGAAACTTTACAAAGTTTTCTCATGGGGAACGCAAAAACATTGACAAATATTTTTTCCTCCATCTCATTTTCTTTTTTTCCTTCACCATGTCCCTTTAGTGGCTCTGTCATAAGTTGCAATCATTTCTACTTAATTTCATAATTTAAGTCATTGCCACTAAATATGATAAATCATTCGGACGCTGCTGGTTATAGTTTGGACTTGGCAGATTGAAGATAAAAGTCAATTATTTGTCAAAGGACAAACTCGCCCAAAATATTTGGCTTATATTTGTAACAATCAAACAAAAAAAAATGTTGATAACTTTTTGTCATGAGGGTCTCCAGATCATGCATATTTCATTTGAATTGTACCAACAGCCTAGGAGGAGTTAAAATAAATATATTTTTTTTAGAAAATTCAAAAGGGCGGGTTAGTTTCAGAGGAACAGAGAAGCGCTGTTCAACATGATCCAACAAGCCTGAAGTCTTTCTGCTCCTCCTCATCTCTCTGTGTTTGGGACTGTGGAAATGACAGTCAATAAAGCTCATCATCCTGGGCTTGAAACCTGGATCTGCCCAGAGGACACAGACACACCCTTTCTCCCACAACTCCCAGCAAACAGGTTTGATTATTTGTAATATCTGCAAAATGCACCTCTCTCCTCTGTGTGATAACTCCCTGCACAAATCCGTGTTGTAGCTGTGGGTCAGTGTGTGGTCAAGAACTCGATTGATAGTTTAAAACACTCACCATCACCTCATTTACACATGTTTTAGTTTCTCTTTCACTCACTGGTGATCATTTCAGCTTCATTCTGACTCTAAAGTTTCTCTATAGACCTGGAAATGACTCTCTAGACAAGAAAGAAATCCTGAAATGTGAAATTCTTTCACAAAATTTGACAAACACATACATACAGTGGTTAAATCACACTTCTTTCAGCTTCGACTACTAGCAAAAGTAAAACCTATTCCGTCAAGAAAAAATAAGATTTTACTGATTGGATTACTGTAACTTTACTTTGGGATTAGCCAGTCAGCTTTATCCCGCTTTCAGATAGTTCAAACAACTAAGTCATTGTAATGAGGGTCTGGGAATGATGCATGCTAAGTATTGTGCAAATGAAATCATTACTATTAAGTGTCACCTGCACCAGCCTCGTATCGCCAACTTTAATAAACTCAAAACGAAAGTAATGGCGGATGTTACGGACAACTGCCACACACACATAATAAAACACAACGTACAGTCCAGGCCTGGGGCCTGTTTCAATAAGGAGGTTCAACCAACTCTGAGTTAAAACTTGAACTCTGAGTTGACTTACCCTGAGATGGTAAACTCTGAGTTTTTGGTTACAGAACAGCTGAAATTAGTTAGTTTAACCAACTCTGAGTTGACTGACTCTGAGTTAAGCGCGTGCACCACAACTATAAAAAGCCATTATCAATGGAGCGCAGATATTACGAGTCACCATGGCAACAGCGCCAGACAAAAAGAGGAATTACTGTTATACAGTGTTGAGTTTAATTAATTACCAAGTAATCTAAATATTATAATTTCATTAAAGGGATTACTCTTAATTCTTCTGTGATTTAAAATAAAATCTGATGTAATTAGCCTACATTAAATAGGCTACTGCATGAAATTGAACAATTCAGTATAAAACAATAGTGGATTTAACATACATTTTTAAAAGGTATATTTTTAATGTAACCTTCTCCCTCTACACACTTTGGTCAATTCAAGAATAATTCATGCAATTGTATATTGTTAATTTGAAAGCATTAAAAGTGCAGTTTCTTGTCTCTCCTTGTATTGTTCAAGTGGTTGAGGTTGATATAGGATTTAGTAATTATTAATACCGGTAAGTAAACCAATACTTTCTAAAGATAGTAATTATTACATTAATCTAATTACACTGTTGAAGATGTCATTTGTAGTTAGTAATTAATAACTATTTTAGAGTAACTTACCCAACTGTTATAATATCAGAGGTGAAACTGTAAAAACAGTATGTTATTTAACCTAATTTACAATCCTGCAGGCATTAAAAGAATGTGGCAGCAGCTGAAAATAAAATATATAAACATAATTCATTCAGGTAAGGCTTGAGCATATCATGGGTGTAGGCCTGACTGTACAAACATTTGACATATTAAATAACTAAATAGCATCCAGTGTCTAGCAGTGCAGCAGCATTTCTGTCTGAGGGAATTCCTGAGGGACTTCAGAGCCGTCACTCCAGAAGATCCAAGGGCCTTCAGAAAATGTAATGTGTTACATATACATATGTGTTATTTTTTATATAGGGTATTTTTGATATTTCCATTTATTTTACTTTGGGTTGGGTTTTTCGTTGGTCCCAACAGATTCTGATGGTAATATCTGTCTTTTGGATCCTCCTGTCCCAACAGAACCCCAGGCAGTTGTAAGTAGCCTACTCAATACACCAATTATGACAAATAGGCCTAAACTTCATAAATAGTAGGGACACACTTCAGTGTGTAATGCCAGTTTAATTCTGTAGAATTTGTTTAGAACTACGGGAGGTGGAAAGAGTAATAAAATATTTTACTCAAGTAAAAATACTATTACTTTGATCAAATTTGACTTAAGTACAAGTAAAAGTACCGGTCTAAAAATCTACTCAAGTAAAAGTAAAAAGTAGCTCATTTAAAATGTAAGAGTAAAAGTTGCTGAGTTACTTGTTTAACTGCGGGGGTGGGGTTCTCTCCCGTTTCACAGTATGATAACCGTCTCAGAAAATATCAAGGTTTATGGTATTAAACAATTATTAAATATATAAACTGCATTATTAAATTACGGTTATTATTATTATAAGTTAAAATGACAGTTAAATAAATTAAACATTTGTTCAATAAACATATCTAATCAACTAATTTCAATAATTGATTATGAATTAGATTAACAACTTATTTTTTATCATTAATAACTTATTAAAATGTTTAAAATAATTGAATTCTATTAAATGTTTTTTATTCAGATTTTTTTATATATTTTTTTTATGATTTAATACAAATAATTTATCAAAAACGGTGGTAATCAAATAAAAGTTTAGCAAACGTTTTAATCCTTTTATTTTTTGGCAAAGTGCTGCAAAACAGATTTAGTCAATTAAACCATGGACAAACAATATATATATTTCTTAAAAAATGTTTAGATAAATTGTAGTATTAATGTTGGTGTTTAAACACTGCTTCCTCTTTAAAAAAGGGGAGGAGACCGCAAGAAACTCTGGGTTTAGCGAAGAAAACCTGTTCCCGACCAGGTTAGGTTCACAGAGGAAGTCACCATGGTAACTGACTCTGAGTATAAGTTACCTCTCTTTCAGAAACGGGCTTGACTTACTTTGCTTTCTCGGGTTTGATTTACCTCCCATTCTGAAACAGAAAACCCAGAGTTTCCCTCATTTCAGGGTTAACAAACTCAGAGTTTTCACTTAACCTCCTTTCTGAAACGGGCCCCTGGTCCTGTCTCATCCTTCACTGTTGTCGCTCCTCCGTGAGATACGCTCCTCGCTCCGTTCTCTCACGGCCCTCAGGCTCGTCCTGAGCGCCACAGATAGTTTTCAAGGTATTTGAAAATTCCAGTATCGTGACAACACTATTTTGGCGGACATTTGCTGACAAATAAACGTGAATTTCTCAGTCCAGGTAACAATAAGAATGAGTAAACATTGTTAATTTACATACACTACCAGTGGCATAGCGGACGGCACACATGATGACCCCTCATGCCATGTGCTCTTCTAAACCCTCTGCTTAAAAACCAACACTAAACACTTTTTTCTCTCATAAAACGACCTCGCTATCCGTTAACAAAGCCATGTTTGTCCATTTCCATGCAGCCTTTAACACTATTAAACTCCATCCTGAGACTCACAGATAAATCTCTTCAGGAATCTTCACTAGGTTGTACTTTTCTGAGCAATTGGATAGTTGTTCAATGCAGCATTTTTCATGTTACTCTCTCCGTAGGATAAAATGTTTAGGTTGCTTTGGATAAGAGCGTCAACTAAATGAATGAAATGTAGATCTAAATGTTCTTGAATGGTGTTTGAGGTCTGAAAGGAACAGCCAAATTAATCCTCTCACAGTCATATAGTAACTTACTATTTTGTAGATCTCTCTCCCGATTAGACGTGTCCCCGCCTGGTGAAAACACACACAAATGTTAATCTGGTGTAAATGTTGATTTGCACAAACACAGGCACACAGAGCTTCAGTTTGCACAGCTGTACAAACACATTTTCTTGAAAATAAGTTGCCAAATTAACCCAAATTGGCTTGTTTTTAACCCAGCATTGTAGTAGTTACTAAAGAAGTAGCTGTTTTGATCCAGAACATTGATTGAAATAACTACATTGTTGGATTAAAATCAACCCAAAATGGGTTTAAAATTAAAGCCAGAAATCTTGGATATTATAAAATCATTTACACACACAGAATGACTATTAAAAGGGAAAAATTTATTAAAAAACGAGAACAAGGGCTATTTTTTTTTAACAGTTCAATGAACATAGATGAATATAATTTGCATTTAAAACCAAATTAGATTTATTTATTTTTTATATTATCCGCCACCAAGGAAAACACTACACTATACAATTATTTATTGGTTTCAACTTTAAGGAATTGAATATTGCACCAACTTATTCAGGCAAACAAAAGTAACAAGTAAACTTCCAAATTTAAGTTCACTAAACTTTAAACTCATAACTAACTATAAATCCATAATCTTAAATTGTTTACAAAAACTATCTTTGATTGCCTAAACTATAGACTCTATAAAAAATCTGGAGCTATATTATAGGAGTTTTAATAACTCTTTAACACAAGTTAACAGTTTTTTTTACAGATTAAGAACGACTTTTCAATCCAAATTGGGTTACATCAACCCAACGACTTTAAACAACAGTCTCAACCCAGCGTTTGGGTTAAACAAAATAATTCTGCGATAACAGCCGGCTGGATGTACATTATCCCATTTATTTGGAGTTCCCATGTGCTTTCCTACAACCCACGCAGCCATCCTCTCAGTCACACCCTCCACCTGAGGACAATCTATTACCAGCTCCTCCAGTTTCTGTTCAACCTCACCTTATACAACTATGCTATATACCAGCTAACGTTAATCATTTTCAGAGTTTAGCTAACGTTCTGGAAAGGTTCTCTCTCAACATTCAGAAATAGCTACTTAGTATCAATCATGGTTCAGAGAACATTTAAAAGTATAACATTCTAAAACTGTTTGAAAAATTCTAAAATAGAATGGAATTCTCTAATGTTCGGATTACCAACAAAACAACCAACTTAATGTGAACGTTAGCAAAATGTTGAACACACTTTTGTTAGCTGGGATACACGCTGTTTGTATTGTATGCGGTTTCTAAGATAATCGGCTTCACGACAACATGAACCATAATCTGAACACAGACACAATATCCTGCAATATAAGCACATGATATCTTACCGTCTGTCTCCACAGCTAACAAACGAACTGCACCTGTTTTAACCAAAATCACAGACTTCATCAAATCACACCTTTTGACATAGTAACTTTCAACCAAGTTACACACAGTTGGACAGTAACTTACCATTTTGTGAACAACTTTCCTCGTTATATCTTTCCACGTCTGGGAAAAAAACACAGATAATGTCTTGAATGTGAATGTATACGAAACAACAATACAGAAGTAAATGTAACCTTTCTTACAAAACTATATTTTGCATTATTAAGCGTTCTTTTGTGAAATCAGCTCTAGGTTACACGTACCACCTTGATCTGCCCGTTTAAGCATCTTGTGTTGATGGTAACAGTAAATGCCACACAAAACTGCAGCCACAGCCAGAACACAAACACACACCAGCGCTATATCACCTGCAGACAAACCTGCTGCTATAATGCAAAGAGAAAAACCATATCAGTGTTGGAACTGCTAAAACTTTCTTGATTCGCTCTGTGAAATATCAGCGCTGCCGTACCTGGACATGTGTGACAGAGTGTGTTGATGTCCAGATGTGTGGTCTGGTTGCTGATGGGATTGTTCAGCACACAGCTGTAGGTGTTTTTATCCTGATATTCCACCTCCAGAGGTAGAGAGAGACTGATGCTGAGATCACACACACTGATGCTGGACAATACACTCATTCCTGCGTACCAGGAGAGAGTCACATGACTCACATTCAACACTGATGAACACACCAATGAACATGATGATGATGATGATGATGAACAGTGTGAAGAGTTACTGATGATGACAGGAACAGGCAGACGAGCTGGACAACATGAGAGAATAACATGTTTCACTCTACAATGGATTGACACTGAAATGCAATGAAATCAGACCAAATGCATCGAGAACGACTCACCAGAAACAATAATACTGAATTTCCTTGGCGGGACCTCATTTCCACCAAAGGTCTGTAGTTCATAATCTCCAGTGTGTTCAGTTGTGGTGTTTGTGATGGTCAGAGATCCAGTCTTGTCCAGATGCAGACTATCTCTGAATCTCCCATCAAGAACATCATCATATAAAGAGACCTTATTAATAAATCTGTTGATCTGAGCGATACGAGTGCCGTCCGGTCCAAACGTCCACAGTATCAGCTCAGCTTTCTGTGTTTCAGTAACATCAGTGTATAAAGTGACAGACTCTCCCTCCATCACGAACACGGTCTTCACTGCACCTGTTACACCAAACACACCTGAAGGAAAGAGAGTTTCTCAGTCAGAGAATTCAGGTTTGTGTTCAACAAAATAAATAAAGTAGGATTGATTTGGAACAATATGAGGGTGAGTAAATGATGACAGAATTTAATGTTTTGGTAAACTACTCATTTAAGTCTCATTCCTCCAGCAATCCTGTTCAAGTCTTTACAGATCCAAGGCCACATTTCAAGTCCCGTAGGATATTTTGTGAATACAGTAAAAACAAAATGGTGAATTACGAAATGAGTTCAGGTAAGTTCACTGAATCCGGTGTAATGTTAACGCAATAGTGAACAAGACATCAACACAGAAACAAAGCATCATGTTGGTTTCATACCTTAAGAAAATTAACCATGGTTTTACTATAGTAAAAGTGTAGTAACCATGGTTTCTGATTGTATAACCACAGTTTTACTGCAAATACAAAACCATGGTTAAACTAAACATGGTTTATTTTCGTATGGGTTTATTATAGGCTACCTGCCAAGTTTTGGATTTGAAAATAAGGGAAATTTTCCGGCGCCCACCGAGAGCAGTCCCCCACCCCCCCCCCCCGAATGAAAACACAAAAGGGTATATATGAAGAGCATTTATTTAAAGGCTTATTTGCATATTTTCTGTTAATTTAACATTGCTTGTCTTTACATTTTATTTCCATTCCACACATTCATTTCATATTGCTTTTCTTTTACAGTTTTTCTTTTCACATAACTTTTCTTTAGCCTACTCTTTTAGTGAGTTATTGTAAAAATGTGTTGCAGACTTTTGGCAGGAGTGCCTTCCATCTCTGTCGTAGCGTCCATCATCCGTCTCTGTTTTTTTTTTTTTTTTTTTTTCTCGGGTTGTCACTCATCATCTGACTTCACACACTAACCTCGCGACAACTGCCAGCTACAGTACTGCAAGTGGCAGTTATCGCGAGGCTAGTAGTGACAGAGCTCATATTGGGATTTTTTTTTTTTTTTACTACGCCCGGGCATTATTATTTTTTAATAATAACGCAGGTTAAAATACGGGAGATTTACGGGAAAATACTAATACGGGAGGACGGCGGGAAAGAAGGGTAAAATACGTGACTTTCCCGGCCAAAACGGGATACTTGACAGGTATGTACCTGCACCTGTAGGCTACTAATACAAGAATTAGACGTTTTTCTTTCACAATCTCCAGACAGCTTCAAGACCTCCAGACCACAAAGACATTTACTTTGATTCCTCCTAAATTAATATATTTTTTTCTTTAAAGTTTGTAAAGTGAAGTGCGAAACCATTTATATCTACTCACCGTCCACGAGTAATCCGGCGAAGATTAAAATAAACATCATGTATAGTACGTGTGAGTAAAAATTGAGTAAACGAAGTCCATTGTTTTCCATTGTGTCAGATTATTCGATGTCATAGAGCCGTTTTTTAAACGAGCAACGATTATTATTCCACTTTTCTAAGCGAGTTTATTATAAACTGACTTCAGATCGATAGATTTATACGAGTTTACACGAATGAAAATAATAATAATTGCGACTCATTGAAGACATTCAGAACGGAGCTCCTTCAGCCTCACGGGAAAGTCCTCCACAACACTCAGACCTGCAGTCGACTCTTCTGCACTGAGATGTTCAGATGAGCTGATTTTATACCAGAAAATTCCAACCTAGCTTCCTGTGGGGTGGGGGTTGGGAGGAGGGTGGGGGTGGGGGGAGTTGACTTGATTTTCTGGCAATCATATTTCTCTTTGTCATCACCTTAGCCTTAGCAGCTTTTTCTGTTTTTGGATTGCAGAAGTTATATTGAACTTTAAAGGAAGTCATAAAATGTTTGTTTTCTAGAAACTTGCTCATGAGTTTTCTAACCACAATATAGATCTATCTATCTATCTTGTTCTTCTGTCTGTCTTATCTTTCAATCTGTCTATCGTTCGATCTAAATATATAAAACAATGGATAAATTTCTAGGTAATCTGTGTAAATTAATTCTGAAAGAAACTCAGGTGGGCGTAAACTCACTCACACAGAGATGACTGCAAGGGGTTCTGTGTGGTTTCTAGGTGGCAGTTAACTACTTTATGTTCTAAAGCACTGAAGTCTTTCACATTTACCCCTGGCTCCATTCATTCTAAAATAATGCATGCAAGCCATTCTCCTGAAACTCAACTCAAGTTGTTTGCCTCTTACAGCTACTATGAAAACAGACACCTCTTTTGGGTACAGTATTGTTCCCGTTACCCACTTATATGTCAGACTGATCTCATGAAATAGCGGGGAGAGTGGGGTAAGATGAGCCAGTGGGTAAGTTGACCCACCCCCTGTTTCTAGGCAACTATGCACATTTGGTGTCATGTGACCATACATTCTGAAGGACTCCATCATTTCTATTTTGCTGTGAAGAGGAGAAGCAATTGGGACAAAAGGTAAGGTTTTTTTTCCACAAAAACACTTTTTTGCTTGTTAAAGTTAATTTTCTGCATTGCAGGGATACTAGCTGTTGTGCCAAAGCAAATGTATCTAGGTCTAAAGTTGTGTATGGTACATGTTGGTGATTTGTCAACATATAAAACCATGTGAATCATTAAGCTAAAGGTTAGCCTGAATTGCTAAGCTAGGCCGTTTTTACCAAAATGGTGGCTATGGGGCAAAGTGAGCCAGATGATGTGGGTAAATTGAACCAGTGGTTCAACTTACCCCTAACTTAAGGCACTGAAGTTAAGTTAAGTTTTAAAGGGTTAGTTCACCCTAAAATGAAAACTTTGTCAGTACTTACTCTCCCTCATGTTGTTCCAACCCCGTAAGACTTTCGTTCATCTTCGGAACACAAATTAAGATATTTTTGATTAAATCTGAGAGCTGGATCACTCCTCCATAGGCTTCTAAAGGATTGAAACTTGCCGGCCCAGAAAAGTTATTAAAGACATTGTTAAAATAGTCCAAGTGACTACAGCGGCTCAATCTTAAGTTTATCAAGCGACGAGAATACTTTTTGTGCGCAAAAAAACAACAAAAATAACGACTTTATTCAACTATCATTTCCTTCTCTGTGGGCCTCGAGTGAGTTCGCGTAGTGTAACAGCGCAGCGCTTCTGTGTTGTACGTCAAACGCATCACACACATGACCAATAGTGAGCCTACGTGTGACGTACAACACAGAAGCGCTGCGCAGTTACACTACGTGTCGTTAACTCTAGAGGCCCACAGAGAAGAAAAATTAATAGTTGAATAAAGTCGTTGCTTGATAAACTTAAGATTGAGCCACTGTAGTCACTTGGTGAACCTACAAACTTGATGACACTTCTGAGTGTGACAGCTCCCAGGATGAAAGTAGTGAACCAGACATCTCGGACCTGTCAGTTGGTGACTTTATTATTGTGAATTTTGCGACCAAATGCAACAGTTACCATTATAGTGGCTTGTTTGAGAGCCTTGAGGGCAATGAAGTTAATGCAAGATTCCGCAGAAGAATCCGAGGGAGCACTGGCAAAGACAAAGCCACCTTTGCATTCAAAGAAAATTATGTGGGATCTGTCCCACTGAATGATTTGCTGAAGAAGCTTCCTAAACCTCGAAAGGTTGGAGGAACTGCAAGGAGGGAGCAACAACTAATATTTCCCTGCAACCTTGATGGATGGAATATCCAATAGTCATTTTCACTGTGCTGAGGTCTGGAAGTTCAAACTGTTCTTTTGTTCTCACAAGTTCAAAACTGTGAAACTGTTTAACAAAATTGGAAATTAGAACTAAACACACTGGAGGGACGTTCTTTCTACCAAACACGTTTATGTGTGTGTCTGTGTGTGTGTGTGTGTGTGTGTGTGTGTGTGTGATTGGACATGACTTGATTAACAGCATAAGAAATACAGCATATAACCATTTCTGTCAGGACCACTATCGTCAAATACGATTGATAATTAGCATACAGTTTGGATTGGCGGTATGGTTCCGTTCTGGGCGAGAACTCCCTGTGCATCCATGAGGCCTAGCATGGATAAGAGCAGGGAGAGCAGCAATAACCTAACCTGGCCCTAGCCAGATGAATTTCGCTCCGCCTAGCTCCACTCACATCCATCTGGAACCTCTTCCATTGAGAGTGATTTCTCCAACCAACTTTATGGTTTAGCCAATCAGGACGCAGGGCGGGAGTTTCATAGATGTGACGTAGTGGAGAAGCGACCGTGAGACTGTTTTGATTCAGACAACAATGGCGGCTCGCATCGAGGAAGCAAGCGTTAACATTGATGCTGCTATTTCATCCGTGTTGTCCAATCTACCTAATATTGTCGGTATCTACCATATCATTCAAGATGTCGGCTGTTCTGTTTAGTTTTTTCCTGCGTCGCTCTCATCAGCGTCACGGGTTGGCTTCGGTGTGAGTGGTTGAAATAGCACGTCGATAAAGATGACAGACAAGTGGCTTATCCAATCATATGCAAGGATTTTTGATAAGGCCCAGCCTTCTGAAACGCCATTTCAATGGATCGGTTCCAGATGGATGAGTGGAGCTAGGCGGAGCGAAATTCATCTGGCTAGGGCCAGGTTAGCAATAACCTCCCTTAGGGTAAACAGAACAGAACCAACATGAATGTATTGCAGATATCATTAATTCAAGATTTTAAAATACGACATAATTCGAGAATTTATTCTGATTCAAGGGGAATCATAATGCCAAATCCTGACTGAGACAGGAGGAGCTGGGGATGGAGGAGGGTTATTAGCTCCTGAGAAATGCGATAGCTGCTGATAATACTGAAGCTTATATATGTATACAGTTGATAGGCGTCGTATTCTTATAGGTAGACGTGGATCAGCTGAGAGTCAGCTGATGCGAGCTTGACTACCATGACCTGCCAGAACTGACGCTATGCTTGATATTTCTTGCTCCTGAAAACTATGCTGGCAGTCCTTGTGTATTATTCTTTTCTTTTTTTTTTTAAGAGGCAAGTTATTATTATTTTTATGCTTGCATTAAAACGTGAAAAATAGTATGGTCAATTTACCCCCAGATGGCTCAATTTACCCACTGACTGGGATCAACTTACCCCTAGCCTGGGGTAAGTTGAGTCACATGAACACTTTTTTTTCTGAGGTCATATTTTCAAGGCTCTTTGTCATAGGTGCATTCTTATAATTTCAGTTGATAGGCAACATCCCAAATTAACAGTAAATGTCTTCATTGTACTTTTGTCTCAATTTCCCTTGCCTGGAGATCCACATAAGTAAAAACGGGCTCATCTTACCCCACCCTCCCCTATGTATGACACGCCAATTCGTATTTCCATTTTTGGCGTGCTATCAACACGCATAATCGCTTTTCAGCGTGTTTATCAACGCCATTGACTTAACGTTACATTACTATAATATATGACCTACCCCAACGACGTCCCTAAACCTACCCGTCACTTGGGTTATTAGCATTTATGACTCTTCCCCTACCATCCTAGGGAAAAAAATATCGCTCCCCAGATGTAGATATTCATTTAGCTTAGTTTCGCTCGGAAATTTAACGGCGTACACATACACGCGGCGTGGACATACACGCGGCGTACACATACACGCGGCGTGGACATACACGCGGATAGCTGAAAATGCGTATAGATAACACGCCACTTGATTTGAAAGTGGCGTGTATGTTTACGCAAAGTCATGATGTCATGTTGCATATGTGAATAATAAATAATAAATATTGATTTGAGTTGCAATTATTATCTTACCTGTATATTATCTTAAACGTTCACAAATAAATCGGCCTATCAACAAGACAGACACTGCGGCGCTCGTAGGCGGAGTGTGTGTAAGGCTGGACATGATGATACCGGATGATACAGGGCAACTTTTTGAGCAATCTTGCTGGGCAATGTTGCTGTCAACGGGCAATCAGATAAGACACAGGGTCCATGACTGAACTAAATGATCAATTTACTGCCAATTTTCAACGGGAAAGTGCCCAAGCAACAATCGATCGGCAACATTGCTAAAAAAGATGCTCTGTGTAACATCACCTTTAGCCTTCCCCTGGTCACAGACTTGAGACTTGCTAAGAATGTTCTCACTCAAACCACTGTCTTCTGCTCCTGGTTGCTTTTAGAGGGAAAAGCTGCCTATATATGGCAAACAATACGGTGCTTATCTGTGTTTGCAGCGTTGAGCAATGTAGCCTCAACAAATCTGTGGCGTTTTTCTCTCTGCGTGTAACAGATAGGCAGATTACTGAACGTTAGTGAATGTAATGGAGGGCCTTTGCCTAAAAACACAAAGGAACTTTTAATGTGCTGCTTGTGCACATTTGTGCAGTGGTTACATGGTAAATGTAGCATTTCCTTTTGAAGTCCCAAATTGCTGTCAGTTTCTGTTAAGCAATTGGCAGTTTAGGTGGTCATCGCTGTCGGAGCCCAATTCAGCTGAAATCACGCACCACATATCAACTCATTGACCATTTCATTGACTTGTAATATTATGAAGACTGTTAATTTAAGGGATTTCAGTTATATTTATTCAAATGATTTTATTGATCATACAATTGTGTAGATGTACTGATTCCATACTTATTAATCAGCCATCTTGCATCATAAAAAAACATGAATAATTTTGTTACTACAAATATCTATTTTAGACCAAGTTTTAATCTGTTTTTGAACAGGTCAGAATGGTTGCAAATAAAACTTGTGTGAAGTAGTTCTGTTTTCGCACTAGGTCACTGCCAAACTCTTGCCACACTAAGACTGAACTATGTAGTCTTGTCTTTATAGGGGAACTCCTTTTCTCAAATAGTAAGGGCTCACCACATCATCCTGCGGCGGTTTCAGTTTCACAAAATGCTTTCTTTAGTTTAACTGTTTAAGTTAAGGTGACCGCTGTTGTAGTGGGCGTTCTGAAGTGAGAGCGAGGCGGCAGCGTGTTGGATGAAGCTGTGGATCGTGCCTTTGCAGGCTCTCCCACATGACAGGCTTGGTTTCAAAATAAAAGAGCATGCCTCTGCTGAAGCGTACCTATGGATGTTTTGCTGCATAAAAGCTCATCTCTTCTTGTCGCTGGAACACTGCGAGCATAAATTGTTTTCAAGGGCCAACATGAAATCTTAGTATGCTTGGTCGCATGTTTGTTCTGATTGGTTTAAAATGGAAAATGGTGTTAAACGCAAATAATAAAAGTTTGGCTTTGGTAAGATCTTCTCAAATGTTTTTGAAAGAAGTATCTTATGATCAATATGGCTTTATTGGATCAAAAAATACATAAAAAAACAAAATGTTGAGAAATAAGTAATAATTTCTTTCCAAAGAAAGAAAAAAACATATACTGACCCCAAACTTTTCAACAGTAGTGTAATTTAGTTGTGTGATGGCTTCACATAACTTTGTTGTCGACGTCAAATACTGTGTAGTCAAACTGAAATGTTAGCCCAAATTCATATGTTGGGATAAAAAGGCAATTGTAATGGGTAGGGAAAAGATTATGACCCAGAATACATTAAACATGAGAGCGAGGCGGCAGCGTGTTGGAGGAAGCTGTGGATCGTGCCTTTCCACATATTTATACTTATATATTTATACTTCCGCATATTTACTAATATGTATCTAACATAAAATCTTAAATTCAACATTTAAACATTCAAGCTTTTATATTGGCAGAATAACTACTGCTAAAATGCTGTAAACTTTTATCTGTATTTTTTTAAAACTCAGCTTAAATCATTGGTGTTTGAGCCTGACCTGAATGAAATCACAGGAAATAAAATGTTATTGCAACTGTAGTTTGTTAATTGTAACCCCAGACTGGTAACTGTGGTCATAATCTTTTACTTCAGTGATTTAGCAGAAAATGGATTGCCGCCATATTTGACTCATTTCATTTTTCTGTTTCATTTAATTTGCTGTTAAAGGTCAGACTTGATCTTAGATGTTTGACATATTAAAATAATATTTCACTCTGTCACTTTACTGGACTCTCTTTTTGGGGTTATTTAATGCAAATATTGTTAATTATAGGTTTGATTGAGTATATTAGGATGGATGTTATTTTCTTGATGTGAACCCATTCAGTTTGCTTTAACTTGTCTGTGTATGTTATTTTTGTCTACTCATAGAAGGTGATTCGTACAGGTGCAGGGATGACGTCAAAGCCCCACCCCCTGGATATAGATATATATATATATATATATATATATATATATATATATATATATATATATATATACATATATATATAGCATGTGCCCTCTATACATGGTCAAACAGCATCAGTGTATAATGATGTTATAGTTCCTCAAACTCACCACTAGAGGTCATCACAGATTACACTATAATATTTACTCTGACACTACTCAGATCATACTAAATACATCTTATATAAAATAGGCTATATAAACCATAAACAAGAGTAATGAGAATAATGCGATTAAATAAAAAGCAATATAAAACAAATGATACAGGAATATTACATAAAACGTGCGCAAAAAAAGCACTCTCTATCCCATTTTTGAGAGAACAAAATCGTCACATCCTGGTAATCTGGCGCAAAGTAGATCAATAATAAAAATGAAAGTTGAGGAAAAACCGGCGAAGCCACTGTGGATCTTGCTCCTACATAACAAATTATGTACTTGTGCCTCATTATATTTCATTCCTCAAACAGTGTGGTTTATTTTTACATAAAATGAAAAATATATTTTTTTAAACTTTTATAAAGGTCTACAAATTAGCTCTTGTTGGTTTTATTGACAACTGTATTTGAATTAAAACTCCACGATATGTCCGAATATTTATGATGGGCCTATCTATTTACTAATAGGCCTATGCCTACCCTACCGTGTACAGTACTAATGGGAGAAACAAAACTGTTCAAGAATTGCTAGATTTAGCAATCTCTGCGTTCGGGCCAATTACCAAGATCAGTGCCCTCTCCCCAGACAGCATGCCAAATACGTTTACCAATTGAATCTATCTGACTTCTCAGATAGTGCAAGAAGTGCAAACTCGTGAAATAGCTGTAGTGTGACAAAACATACATTTTATGTCAGCTTTACAGAACTCTCAACTTTACCTTTATTATTAAGGTATTTTGTCATTAGGGATGTTAGATGGTTAAAAAAAATAGCAAAACGTTTGTTTTTGTCAGTGGAATTTAAATGTGGATGATATTCCAGTGTTTATATACTGTAATCAAGGGCTGGTTTGTCTCCGGATTATGGTCCTATTCAACGGAACCTGTAAGAAAATAAAGAATCATAGAAGGTAAAAATAGGGAAAGTGTTTGAATGTTCCCATCAATCTACAAATTAAATAAGTCTTCCGACTACAGTGATTTTTAACTATTCACAATGAAATATGACGCTCTGACAAAGACGCGTTTCAAAAAAGATGCAAAGAACATAAAACTGTATTCCTTTCTTTTATGATCTGTCTTTATTAACAGTTTTTATCTTACTTTGAAAGACTTGATCTACTCACATGAGCAACGATAAATGTATGAATGCTCATCTGTCTCTCGCTGGTGATGTGGAGTTTATAATGTCCACAGAGTTTAGCTGTGATGTTACTAACATACTAACATCATGTTAGTGATGGTGAGAGAGCCGCTGTTGACGTCCAGATTTATACTGTCTTTGAATTTGAGAATTTTTCTATTATATGGAAGTTCCTCATTGTTTGTTTTATTCAGTGTTGCTATGACAACAAATTTAGCATTGTGTTTTTTGCAATCCACAAACTTCCACCATATCATGTCCATTCCCTGTGTTTCAGCATCAGGAGTGTGTAGCGTGACCGGTTGTCCCTCCACCACTGACACTGACGTGATTTTATCTTCCTTAACAAACACACCTGGAGAACAAAAGAGCAAAAGAGCAAAAGCTTTACGTACCCCTGAGAAACTTTGCGTTCGCTCACAAAATACTTTGCGTTTTCCTGAGAAACTTTGCGTTCGCTCACAAAATACTTTGCGTTTTCCTGAGAAACTTTGCGTTCGCTCACAAAATACTTTGCGTTTTCCTGAGAAACTTTGCGTTCGCTCACAAAATACTTTGCGTTTTCCCAAGAAACTTTGCGTTCGCTCACAAAATACTTTGCGTTTTCCTGAGAAACTTTGCGTTCGCTCACAAAATACTTTGCGTTTTCCCGAGAAACTTTGCGTTTGATCACAAAATACTTTGCGTTTTCCCGAGAAACTTTGCGTTCGATCACAAAATACTTTGCGTTTCCCCGAGAAACTTTGCGTTCGATCACAAAATACTTTGCGTTCCCTGAGAAACTTTGCGTTCGATCACAAAATACTTTGCGTTTCCCCGAGAAACTTTGCGTTCGCTCACAAAATACTTTGCGTTTTCCCGAGAAACTTTGCGTTCGATCACAAAATACTTTGCGTTTCCCTGAGAAACTTTACAAAGTTTTCTCATGGGGATCGCAAAAACATTGACAAATATTTTTTCCTTCATCTAATTTTTTTTCCCTTCACCATGTTCCTTTAGTGGCTCTGTCATAAGTAGCAATCATTTCTACTTAAAGCTGCCGTCGGCAAAATTTTTTTGATCATATTCAGTGAAATCTACATTATAATCCGACAGAACAACATAAATAAAGTGGTTTTAGAAAAAAACAGAGCTTCTAACTCCACCTGGAGCGTGTTATTTGTTTTGCAAAAATCCACCGCTCCCGGATCATATCAGCGCAGGGGTGTGTGAGATCTGACTGTCAATCACAGGTCGTGCACACGCCACCCCTTGCGCACATACAATCACATGCACACGCCTGAAGTTCATGTGTAGAAACATCCGCGGGGACATAGTCTTCATCCGACACTTGTATCTCGCTTTCAAAACACTAACAAATCAAGTAAGCTCATTTAGAGTATAAATGACATTGGTAGATTAGCCAGGGCAGCATACCTCCAAATACTCCATGGTGTTGATGGATGCTGATGAGGTGGGCGCGTTCACAGAAAATCTGGTGCACACGCACTGACGAGCACAAACTCGGTGGGAGGGTATTCGTTGATAGTGGTGGAGGGGCGAGAGAGTTGTAAACATTCAACATTTTGCCTAAATCCACTCAATCTGCCAGACTTGCCGACGGCAGCTTTAATTTCATAATTTAAGTCATTGCCACTAAATATGATAAATCATTCGGATGCTGCTGGTTATAGTTTGGACTTGGCAGATTGAAGATAAAAGCCAATTATTTGTCAAAGGACAAACTCGCCCAAAATATTTGGCTTATATTGGTAACAATCAAACAAAATTTTTTTTATAACTTTTTGTCTTGAGTGTCTCCAGATCATGCATATTTCATTTGAATTGTACCAACAGCCTAGGAGGAGTTAAAATAAATTTTTTTTTTTAGAAAATTCAAAAGGGCGGGTTAGTTTCAGAGGAACAGAGAAGCGCTGTTCAACATGATCCAACAAGCCTGAAGTCTTTCTGCTCCTCCTCATCTCTCTGTGTTTGGGACTGTGGAAATGACAGTCAATAAAGCTCATCATCCTGGGCTTGAAACCTGGATCTGCCCAGAACACACAGACACACCCTTTCTCCCACAACTCCCAGCAAACAGGTTTGATTATTTGTAATATCTGCAAAATACACATCTCTGTGTGATAACTCCCTGCACAAGTCCGTGTTGTAGCTGTGGGTGGTCAAGCACAAGTCAAGTCAAGTCAAGTATATTTATAAAGCGCTTTTCACAATATAGATTGCATCAAAGCAGCTTCACAGTATCAATCAAAATAACATAATATTTGTTTCTTAGTGGAAAGAACATCCACGTTTGGTAGAGCTGATCAATGGTATTAATGATTGGTTAAATAAATTGAATATCCCCAACTGAGCAAGCCAAAGGCAACAGTGGCAACGAACCCAAAAACTCCATCAAGTGACCTAATGGAGAAAAAAAAAAAACCTTGGGAGAACCCAGGCTCAGTCGGGGGCCAGTTCTCCTCTGGCGTTTATGAACTAGAGGTCCGATTTAACTGTAAGATAAATTTTTTTTTATATGAATGCCTGGTTGAAGAGATGCGTTTTTAGTCTAGTTTTAAACTGGGAGAGCGAGTCTGAGCAACGAACAATATCAGGAAGGCTATTCAAGAGCTTTGGAACTAAATGTGAAAATGCTCTCCCTCCTTTGGTGGATCTGGATATCCTAGGTATGACCAGAAGCCTCGAATTTAGTGATCTTAAAGAGCGCGATGGATTATAGGGCGATAGAAGATCCGTTAAATAGACTGGAGCTAAACCATTTAGGGCTTTATAAGTCAGTAGCAATACCTTGTAATTAATACGGAACTTTATGTAGTGATGATAAAATCGGTGTTATATGATCATATTTTCTTGATCTAGTAAGAACTCTAGCGGCTGCATTTTGCACTAACTGTAGCTTGTTTATTGAAGATGCAGGACAACCAGCTAATAAAGCATTACAGTAATCTAGTCTCGAGGTCATGAATGCATGAACTAACTTTTCTGCATCAGAAACTGATAGCATATTACGTAGCTTAGCAATGTTTCTAAGGTGGAAAAAGGCAGTTTTTGTAACATATGAAATGTGGTTTTTAAAAGACAGGTTGCAGTCTAATATAACACCCAGGTCTTTTACTGTAGAGGATAAAGTAACAGGACATCCTACTATGTTAAAGTTGTATTGTGAGAGGTTTTGTAGGTGGTTTTTCGAACCGATAAGTAGTACCTCTGTCTTGTCTGGATTTAATAAAAGAAAATTACGCGTCATCCAATCTTTTATTTCTTCAACACAATCTGTCAATTTGGATAATTTAGCGTATTCATCCGGCCGTGATGAAATATATATTTGAGTGTCATCAGCATAACAATGGAAATTAATTCCATGTTTCCTTATAATATTTCCAAGTGGCAGCATATATATTGAGAATAATAGAGGGCCTAACACAGATCCCTGCGGCACTCCATAGTTTGCTGAAGTTTTGATAGATTTTTCTCCATTTAAATAGACAAAATGGTAGCGGTCAGATAAGTATGATCTGAACCAGCTTAATACTTCTCCTTGAACCCCAGTATAATTTTGGAGTCGATCTAAGAGTATTGTGTGATCTATAGCAGCGGTCCCCAACCTTTTTTGCGCCACGGACCGGTTTAATATCAGACAATATTTTCACGGACCGGTCTTTCAGGTGCGCCTAAATATAGCGCCTAAAAACGCGTAGAAAACGCTAGGCGCGAGGTTGCGCTCCGGAGGCGTCTGTCGTTGCTAAGCAACCATCAGCTGCGCTCTCCGGCCGTTACAGCAAGGACATTTCAGCAATGGATTTCCACCACCGAAAAACCCTTGCTATAACTCTGTTTCAAGATTTATTTACTAAGAAGAGTGTGCAGTGTTTCGGCCCGGTACCAAATGACCCACGGAACGGTACCGGTCCGCGGCCCGGGGCCCGGGGGTTGGGGACCCCTGATCAATAGTATCGAACGCAGCACTAAGATCAAGTAAAACTAGTATTGAGATACAGCCTTGGTCCGAAGCTAAAAGCAAATCATTAGTGATTTTAACGAGTGCAGTTTCAGTGCTATGGTGTGGCCTGAATCCAGACTCAAACTTTTCATAGATGTCATTTTCTTGCAAAAAAAGAGCACAGTTGAGCAGACACAACTTTTTCTAATATTTTAGACATAAATGGAAGATTTGAAATGGGTCTATAATTTGCTAGATTATGTGGGTCAAGTTGTGGTTTCTTAATGAGTGGTTTTATAACTGCCAGTTTAAATGTTCTGACAAACAAAGCCATGTTTGTCCATTTCCGTGCAGCCTTTAACACCATCAAACTCCATCCTGAGGCTCACAGATAAATCTCTTCAGGAATCTTCACTAGGTTGTACTTTTCTGAGCAATTGGATAGTTGTGCAATGCAGCATTTTTCATGTTACTCTCTCCGTAGGATAAAATGTTTAGGTTGGTTTGGATAAGAGCGTCAACTAAATGAATGAATGTAGATCTAAATGTTCTTGAATGGTGTTTGAGGTCTGAAAGGAACAGCCAAATGAATCATCTCACAGTCATATAGTAACTTACTATTTTGTAGATCTCTCTCCCGATTAGACGTGTCCCCGCCTGGTGAAAACACACACAAATGTTAATCTGGTGTAAATGTTGATTTGCACAAACACAGGCACGCAGAGCTTCAGTTTGCACAGCTGTATTAACAAATTTTCTTGAAAATAAGTTGCCACTAACCCAAATTGGGTTATTTTTAATCCAGCATTGTAGTAGTTACTAAAGTAGTAGTTGTTTTGATCCAGAACGTTGATTAAATAACAACATTGTTGGATTAAAATGAACCCCAAATGGGTTTAAAATTAAAGCCAGAAATCTTGGATATTATAAAATTATTTTTACACACACAGAATGACTATTAAAAGGGAAAAAAATTTGAAAAATGTTTATTGCCTAAACTATAGACTCTACTCTATTTGACAAAAAAATCTGGAGCTATATTATAGGAGTTTTAATAACTCTTTAACACAAGTTAACATGACCATTTTTAAAAACATTTTTTTTTTTTTACAAACGAACAGATTAAGAACGACTTTCAATCCAAATTGGGTTAAATCAACCCAGCTTCTTTACCCAACAGTCTCAACAACCGGCCAGATGTACATTATCCCATTTATTTGGAGTTCCCATGCGCTTTCCTTCAACCCACACAGCCATCCTCTCAGTCACACCCTCCACCTGAGGACAATCTATAAACCTCCTCCAGTTTCTGTTCAACCTCACCTTATACAACTCTGTTATAAACCCAGCTAACGTTAATCATTTTCAGAGTTTAGCTAACGTTCTGGAAAGGTTCTCTCTCAACATTCAGAAATAGCTACTTAGTATCAATCATGGTTCAGAGAACATTTAAAAGTAACATTCTAAAACTGTTTGAAAAATTCTAAAATAGAATGGAATTCTCTAACGTTCGGATTACCAACAAAACAACCAACTTAATGTGAACGTTAGCAAAATGTTGAACACACTTTTGTTAGCTGGGATACACGCTGTTTGTATTGTATGCGGTTTCTAAGATAATCGGCTTCACGACAACATGAACCATAATCTGAACACAGACACAATATCCTGCAATATAAGCACATGATATCTTACCGTCTGTCTCCACAGCTAACAAAGGAACCGCACCTGTTTTAACCAAAATCACAGACTTCATCAAATCACACCTTTTGACATAGTAACTTTCAACCAAGTTACAGACAGTTGGACAGTAACTTACCATTTTGTGAATAACTTTCCTCGTTATATCTTTCCACGTCTGGGAAAAAAACACACAGATAATGTCTTGAATGTGAATGTATACGAAACAAGAACACAGAAGCAAATGTAACCTTTCTTACAAAACTATATTTTGCATTATTAAGCGTTCTTTTGTGAAATCAGCTCTAGGTTACACGTACCACCATGATCTGCCCGTTTAAGCATCTTGTGTTGATTGTAACAGTAAATACCACACAAAACTGAAGCCACAGCCAGAGCACAAACACACACCAGCGCTATATCACCTGCAGACAAACCTGCTGCTATAATGCAAAGAGAAAAACCATATCAGTGTTAGAACTGCTAAACCTTTCTTGATTAGCTCTGTGAAATATCAGCGCTGCCGTACCTGCACATGTGTGGCAGAGTGTGTTGATGTCCAGATGTGTGGTCTGGTTGCTGATGGGATTGTTCAGCACACAGCTGTAGGTGTTTTTATCCTGATATTCCACCTCCAGAGGTAGAGAGAGACTGATGCTGAGATCACACACACTGATGCTGGACAACACACTCATTCCTGCGTACCAGGAGAGAGTCACATGACTCACATTCACCACTGAACACACCAATGAACAAAATGATGATGAAGAAGAACAGTGTGAAGAGTCACTGATGATGACAGGAACTGGCAGATGACCTGGAAAACATGAGAGAATAAACAGACAATGATCAATTACATGTGAATCAACCTGTTAGGCTGCAAGGAAGCGCACAACATGGGAGATTTGGTCAAATAAACTGAATTTAATAATACAACCAAGAAGAATACTAAGGAGAACACAACCATAGAACATTGTAGAGACGAACTAGAATGTATATTTCCTGAAGAAAATGTGAGTGGGTGCTTGCAGTGGCAAAACTCACCACTTGGTTGCTAGGGTGTTGTACATGATTGCATACGAGCCAACAACCATGTATGTACGTTGTTGTGGAGCTGAAATATGGCTTCTATATGTTGCAATATGGTTGCTAGGTGGCTCTAAACGGTTGCTAGGGTGTGAAAACACAGTTACCATGGTGATATTCCCAACCGAAACAAACGAGCCAACCCACATCTCTATATGACGTTCTGATGCAGAGATATAGGTCTTGCTAAACGGTTGCTAGGGTACTGTTTGGTTGCTATGGAGTGGCTTGGGAGCTGCCAATGATGAAAGGCTGCTTGTCAGTATGAATGATATAAACCAACTCCCATTCGTCTGTGACATTCAGAATGGAATATATCCCTCTTTGGATTTTGGGTTGCTAAGGTGCTCGACAATGGTTGCTAGGGCAGGGCTAGGAAGTGTTGAGGTGATTCATGATTGGCTGTTTGCTGCCCCGAGTCAAACGAGACCACCCTCGTGTTTCTATGACACTTCTATCCGGAGATATCCCTTTGATCTCTTTCAATGGAAGTCTATGGAACTTGTTGCTAAGGTGCTCTAAATGGTTGCTAGGGTGTGGCATGATAGCTTCACAATGATCCTGAGAGATTGATTGGTCATCTGAGTAAAATGAGCCCATCCCCTTGTCTCTATGACATTGTGATCCAGAGCTATGTTCAATACAAAATCCCTATGCAATGTGTAGGATGGCCCATGAGGGGCAACTCTGGGCAGCTCCTGCCCCCCAGGGGTGCAACTTTTACCCCATTGTCAGGTATGTTCTTACAGAGCCTGTCAGCCTCTTCAAATGTGGCAAATCACATGTTTCGTCAAAATTTGTCTAAAAGTCAAAAGTCTATGGGATTTTTCTGCCGCTTTTTCACCCCTTGGGGCAAACACCGTACTCACGATTGCTTATAAAAGTCATAGCACACCATTCCGCAATAATCCGCATGATTTGACGCCTCATTTGTGGGTCTGTGACAAAAGCTGCGGGAGGAGTAGTGCGCCAAACTTTTGGCAGAATAAAAACCGCAATATTAATAGTTGGGGCTTTGCCTTTGGCAAGCACCCACTAATAATGAAACATAGGCAACTGAGAGCTTAAAGGAACACTCCACTTTTTTTTTTGGAAATAGGCTCATTTTCCAACTCCCCTAGAGTTAAAGCTGCAGTCCGCAACTTTTTTTGAGTTAAAAATAATCCAAAATAATTATTAAAAAAAAACCATATTCAGCCAGTGTTCAAAACTATCTGCTTGCCGTAGCTCGATTCAAAACGGTAAGCTTGTAATAATGATTTTAATTTCAGTGGTACTGGTGGGTTTCCGCGGGAAATCCGAGCATGTCTTTGTGTCATTACGTCACATCTGTACACATAAAGAAGGAGTTTCGGCTAGCCGGCTATACTGAGTCATTACGTCACACTCGTACACATAAAGAAGGAGTTTCGGCTAGCCGGCTATACTGCGCGTGAGGATGTTGACGGTGGGGAGATTTATAGCCTTTTCTCGCACCACTTTACATAATTAAACTTATGGCGGATCCAGAAAGGTCCAAACGAAAATCATCAGTGACAACTGGAGATTCGCCAGTTATAAACCCAAAAGACTTCGTACTTTGGATTTAAAGTTGGATTTAAACTTTGGAAAATTAGCCTATTTCCCAACAAAGTGGAGTGTTCCTTTAAATAAACAGAGGATTCTTCCCATTGCCCCATCTCAGGTCCATAAAGCTTTGTCAAGCCTTGATTGTAAAAAGTCTGCTGGCCCTGATCAAATAAATAGAGCCTTTTTTTATATATATATATATATCTGGGTATCTGATAGCGAGACCCATTGCCTGTATTTTAAATCAAAGTCTAAGAAGTGGTTTGTTTCCCAGTTCTTGAAGATCAGGAGTTATTCGTCCATTACTGCATTTGATGATTAAAAAAAAATCATGTGCTGCACTTTATTTTGATTTATCCAAAGTATTTGATTCTGTGGATCATGATATTCTTTTGCAAAGGCTCAAATGCATAGGTTTTAGTAACACAGTGTTGAAGTGGTTTTTAAACTATTTGACTGGAATAACTCAGTGTGTGTCAATAGATAATTATTATTCTACTCCTCTAATAGTACGGGCAGGTGTTCCTCAAGGATCTATTTTGGGACCAATTTTGTTTATAAATGAACTTGATGTAGGACTAGAGCCAGCAAATGTATACTTTTATGCAGATGATACTATCATCTATACTATGGCTCCATCTGTAAAATTGGCATACTATTTTTACCCGATCTAGAATAACACAATGCTTTTATTATTAAAAGTTTTGATGGCACTCATATTGAGAGGGTTGCCTCTTAAAAATATATTGGTATCTGGCTTGATGATAAGTTGACTTTTGGTATGCATATTGATAGCCTTTTGAAAAAACTCAGACCAAGGATATGTTTTTATTTTCATTTTTTTTTAAAAATCTTTACTGCTTGAAAACGATTAGTACAAAGTACCTTTTTGTCAGTATTAGACTAATATATATACATATGCATGTGCCTTTGAATATTTTGGGGGGGGAAACTGGATGTAGTCTATCATGTTGCTTTATGATTTGTAACTGGTGCAAGTGATCGTGTACAACATTGTAATTTATACGAAATGACCCAATGGACCTCCAATGCTTAAGGAGGAAAACCCATATGATAATTTTCATTTTTTAAAGTTTTACTGGGTAAGTTATTGCAGTATATATCTGGTTGGTTGACATATTGTACTAGTGTATAATAGATGCCTTTTCCAATTATACTCCGCATGCATGGAATGAGGCAAATCTGAGAGGCCTACCTTTACAAAAATTGAAATATTCATCATGCGAAAATGTATATGTGTACGAAATTTTGTGAAAACCGGCCGCATGATGGCGCTATAATAAGCAACTTTACGTTTTAGCTAGTTACTTCACAACCATGTGTAATATAATCAAAATTTGTGTTTAATTTGAATCCTTTCTCATAGTTAAACTCAACTTGCTCCTTGCTCAAACTTTTTCCTCCATTCTAAATTGTAAAAAAACAAATAAATACTTTTTCGTATTCGCTCTCTAGGCTAATACTTAGCATGCATCATTCCCAGACCCTCATAACAAAAACATATCAAAAGAATTTTGATTTGTCAAAGCAATGCAAATATATAAGTTCATTTATGGGTCTGGTGGTGCCCATTTAGATCTATTTTATCTATTTTGATCTCAAATTGATCTATTTCAGTTGATTGCAATGTCTAAACTTGATACGCATAGTCAACGGGACATTCTGAGCGAACATGCAGAGTTTCATGAATTTCTGATGCTCGGGGTGTCCATATATATCACTCATAGTTTAAAATATGTGTAAAATACATTCACTATGCATAAAATGCATTGTAGTTTCATAAAGTTTAAAGATGTCTAATCTAATTAAAGGCATTTCAGTTTGCAAAGAAATCTGTGATCTCCAAATGACCTATTTACATTCCTAATGATACGGAAAACCCTTTTGTCAAGTTTTGCTGTCCAATTCAAATTAAGAGACAATATAATTTCTCTATTGCAAGACTACATAGAATACCATACTGAGACACTTAAAGACTGCTTTTATATTTGTATTACAAAGCAATGAAATCAAACTGAATGGAAACTGTTTTAAGGCTACTCACCAGACAAAATAATAATGAATTTTTTGGGTTTGGAATCTTGATCGCCAAAGAAATGTAAAAGTTCATAAAGTCCAGTATGTTCAGTTGTGATGTTCATGATGGTGAGATCTCCAGTCTGATCATCTAACTCCAGTCTGTCTCTGAATCTCCCATCAAGAGCATCATCATATAATGAGAGCTTATTGACCAGTCTGTTGATCTGAGCGATACGAGTGCTGTCCGGTCCAAACGTCCACAGTATCAGCTCAGCTTTCTGTGTTTCAGTAACACCTGCATGTAGAGTGACTGAATCTCCCTCCATTACTGACTTCACTGCATCAACACCAAACACAACTGAAGAACAAACAAACAGAATCTCAAATGGAGGTTTAAGGTAATTTCAATCTAAATAACTAGTGGAACCAGCTTTATCATGGTGGCCAATCAAATTCTACCTGTAGGCTATTGGCGGGGGACTCCAGTTCACGCAATATGTTCAATAAACGCATAGTTGTTAAATAACGTCGTTGTTCCCTCTCGTGACAGAGACATAATAAAATGCAAAGGGTTAGACATGCATTATCAACTCTCCTCGTGTGTTTTTTTTTACCCGAGCTACCGTTTGAGCACCAATCTTACGCATGCTTAGGCTATTTCCCAGCAAGCAATAGCCGTCATTTCAACGTCTCGGTTAAATATAGACCCCATATAGACCGGCTATGTGTAACCCACTTTTAGCCAAAATAACACTGAATCTGGCTACATGTAATTTTTTCCAAAATAACTTGCAAAATGTATGATATTGCATCATGTAAGCAGTGTCAACTGTGATTACAGGGTTTTTGGTTTCATTTATTTGACATGTTCTATGTAGGCTGTGCGTAGACACGATCTAGCTCGTATTCAGCCCGGCTATTTGTAGCCCACTTATAGTCGAAACTGATTAATTATCGTTTTAATTAATTGTTGGGCAGGAAACGTATGAGATGGTTGATATCCCATCATGTTCGCATTGGTAATAATATCTACAAGGTGCCAGTGTCAATTTCATGACATGGTCGATCTGTAGTCACGATTTAGCTCTGAATTGGACGGGTGATGTGCGTCTGCTTTTAGCCCACCCGGCGAAATCGAGGCAAGGTTTAACGTTTTGGCTATAGCCCTGATTTAGACAGCGACTAGTATAGGCAAAACAGTCTTAAAATTGTTTACATGTTTTTCGCCCACGCAGCTTCATGTTTGCTGTCACACATTCATAAAACAAATCTACGATATTATTTGAATGTCTCTAATTTTAAAATAAAATAAAATGTAATTACATTTCTAAACCGCTAGATGGCAAGCCCGACAAAAACATGACTACTGGCAACGCGAGACTTGATAGTTAGTAGTAGAGATCATCGTTCTCGCGATCACGCTTCTTATACTGTCTATGCGATCACGCAATAAACATTTCCACCATTTTGAAACATTTTAAACGAGCCAGAGCATTGCATTCAGCTGTCGGTCGAGGAGAACAGGTCAAATTCAAATACATTCCTACTTTTGTCTGGTAAGTATCTGTGTTTCCGTTTTGACGTGCTCATTTTTAGCTAAATTATTTGTTATCATGTTGTTGGAATCGTGACATTTTAGCGGGTAACAGTGTATCATGGTACATCATGCACGTGTACTGTAACCCCATGTTTCCATGTGCACTTAAACTCGAATTATCTGAATCCAAAGGTGTAAACAGGAAACATGTGAAACCTATTATAAAGTGTTATGAAAGCCACAAATATTTTGTATTCTTTTCTTTAGATCATTATGGTATGAAAATAGCATTTCCTCACTAAAGCTCTCATTGAAAAAGTCCATCATTGATTTGAAATGATTATAATATTGAATTTGTCTGAACAATGGCTTGTTACATACAGAGAGAGCATAAGCTAATAGAGTAGAATAATATGTCATTTAAGCACAATAAGATGAATTTTCATTCAAAATACCTTCATTCATTAAAGTTTGAAACTTTCAAATACATTTTTTAATACAGCATAAAAATACAAATGATTGGCTATATAAAATTAGCAATTATAAAAAGTGTCCAGCAGTATATCAATAATGCAAATAGCTCAGATGTGCATTAAAACCTAAACAGAACACACACACACACAGAGAGAGTACAGGTGAATGTAATGTATTAGTCCAGCGGTTCTCAAAGTGTGGGGCGCGCCCCACTGGTGGGGAATAGAGACGTGACAGGTGGGGCGCGCCAAAGGGGGGGAAATTTTCCTTTTTATGCATTTCTGTCTTTATTCGTTCATGGCGAGTCCGCATCGTCAACTTCATCTTTGCAGTGACACATAAAACACCAGTTTATTAATAAACAATTAAATGTCTCCTTGCTATTTTTGTTTCACATTCATAATCATTACTTATGCGTGCGGTCGTGCGCTTAAGTGCGGCTATATAACGCTCAGTTTCCTGTATAGCCTACTTAAGTAATTAAATCAATATAAAGGGGCGATTTGTCCACTAATGGCTTAAAATGAACAACTACTAGTCGACTAGAAAAAAACTTTAGTCGGAGGCAGTCCTTATTTCACATATTTTTGAACCAGCAGGCCATTCTGGGTTGAGCGCGCGACCCTGAGCGGAATGAGTGAGCAGATCGGAATTTTCAGAAATGCGCGCTCCGCTCACATGCTCTGATCGGAACAAAGGAATATTAGAATAATGAATCATTAGTTTATCTTGTAGCTACACTGCCCATAATTTGAATCCAATTTCAAATACAGTATGTTACGTCTATTTAAAAAAATATATATATATATATACTATATATTTCACGTTAAGTATAAAATGATGTTAGTCCACAGCCCCCCACCAGGGGGTGCTGATGCTATTACTAGGGGGGCTGCAGCACCCGCAGCACACTCCTTCCCGCGCTACTGTGAGAATCAGGCTAGTGTGGGCAATAACGCAATAATACAACAATGGATAAATTTGTGACACGGACCTCAAAAGTTGTTGAGCCAGAGCCAGAGCCAGCAGAGAGACACAAACCAGACGGGCCTAATCAACCAAAAAGCCAACCAAAGAGAAAATATAATGAAGGGTATCTTGCTCTTGGATTCACAGCAGCGATGGTGGGGGCTGAGGAGAGACCGATGTGTGTTCTGTGTCTTAAACCGCTAGCAGCGGACAGTATGAGACCCAACAAATTAAGACGACACCTAGAGACCACACACCCCAGTCACGTCAATAAGCCACTTGATTTCTTTCAAAGAAAACTGGCAGAATACCGTCAACAGGAGACTCGCATGGTAAAAGCTGCATCAGTAAACAGACAAGCACAGATGGCTTCATATCTAGTGGCATACAGAATTGCACAATGCAAAAAACCACACACAATTGCAGAGCAGCTCATTCTCCCCGCTGCTCTAGACATGGTGTCAATTATGCTTGACGAGACAAGCGCAGCAAAATTAAAAGCTGTCCCCCTGTCAAACGACACAGTTGCGAGACGTATATGCAACATTGCTAGAGATCTTGAGGAACAACTCATAGAAAAATTAAAAGACAGTCGTTTTGCATTACAAGTGGACGAAGCTACTGACAGCAATAAAGACTGCTTGTTCATCTCGTACGTCCGCTTTGTGAATGGCGAGTCACTATGCGAGGATTTGCTGTTTTGCAAAAACATAAAAAATAGAGCCACAGCTGATGAGCTGTTTAAGATCATGGACCGTTACTTCAAAGAACACGGCCTTAAATGGGAAAACTGTGTGGGCTTTTGCTCTGATGGCGCGCAGACCATGGCAGGGTCAAGAAACGGGCTGCAGGCACTGATAAAGAGGGTTGCGCCAGATGCGCACTGGACGCACTGCGTCATTCACAGGGAAGCGCTCGCGTCAAGGCAGCTCAGCTCTGAGCTAAATGAAGTTTTGACAGAAGTTATTAGCGTTGTCAATTTGATCAAAACCCGACCCCTGAAAGCGCGACTGTTCTCCGCACTTTGTGAGGAAATGGGAGCTGATCACACATCTGTGCTGTTTCACAGTGAAGCAAGGTGGCTCTCCCGGGGCAAAGTGCTGTTGCGCGTCTTTGAGCTCAGGGCAGAGATCCGGATGTTCTTGGAGGAGGAGCGCATGTATGAGGCTGCAAGCAAGTTCAGTGATGAACAATTTCTGTTTAAACTGGCCTACCTCAGCGATGTGTTTGGCAAGATGAATGAATTAAATCTTCAGCTTCAAGGCAAAGACAAGCACCTACCTCACCTGGCAGACACAATTACTGCATTCACCCGAAAGCTTGAGGTATGGGGCAGGCGCCTCGATCAGCAAAACATAGATGTCTTTGAAAACCTGAGTGAAGTTGCTGAAACCACTGATTCTGGAGCCACCACAGTGATCCCATGTATTAAGCAGCACATCTCTTCCTTGAGAGGATTGTTTCAAAAATACTTTCCGAACAACAGTGATCAGTATGCCTGGGTTATGGATCCATTCAATGCAGCAGGTTGGTATTTTAACATTTTATTATACTCATGTTATACATGCATTTTATTTATGTTGTATGCTACTTACTAACTGATTTATTTGTGTTTATTATGCAATGACAAATAAAGTAAGCCTATTTATTTATATTCTGTCTGCAGCACCTGCTGATTTTCGGTCTGCTGAGGAGGACCAGTTTATTGAGATGACATCTGACTCCACCCTGAGGCTCTGGTTTAAAGCTCAGACTCCTAGTGAATTCTGGTTTGGAGTGGAGAGAGAGTATCCACTCATCGGGCAGAGAGCTGTGTGCATTCTTCTTCCCTTTGCCACATCATATCTCTGTGAGATTGGCTTTTCAGCTGTTGCTTCACTGAAAACTAAGTACAGATCTCAGCTGAACATTGAGCATGACTTGAGAGTGGCAGTATCAAGCCTGCAACCCTGCTTTGAGAAACTGTGCAATGCAAAACAAGCTCATTGCAGCCACTAATGCAGGGAAAATGGATTCTTTAAATACTTTCTTGCCAAATGGATTTCTCTTTTTTTTTAACAGATTGCAAAGTGGCACTTGTATTTCTTTTCTAATTTTTTTAACTTGATACATATGTTGACACAGCTGCACTTTTATTTTCTCTATTTTTGAATTTCATGCAAGTTATGACAGCTGCACTTTTATTTTCTTTATTTTTGAACTTGCTCTTATTTGATGTAAATAGTTTGGATTTAGATACAACTTGTTACTGATACTACTTGTTACTACTGTTCAATAAATTGGAACATTTTAAGCTTGTTGCATATTTCATTAGCATTGTGTTGGGGCGATGGGGGCAGGTGGGGCTTGAAAATTCCCCCTTGTCCAAAGTGGGGAATGACGAAAAAGTTTGAGAACCACTGTATTAGTCCATGCACACTTGAGGTTAAACTGTCAACAATGCTTTTCTTGTGCAAATTATAATTTTTTTATTTGGCAGATGCTGTGATGACCAACTTCCCAGCAGCAACAGTTTTATATTTTATTATCTTAAGATACTTCCATAATGTTGATATTCCATATTTTTTCAAAATAATTTTATATTGTATTTTTAATATTTCATTTGGTCACTTTTATGTTTTGATTTTTTTTGTGTAATTTGTTAATGTTCTTTTTCTAAATAAAACTTTATATTTAATTTGTTTGGATGGATTGTCATTTATGAGAACCTGTTATATTTGAGTGAAAGAATCCTTTAGCCATATTTTTGTTTTCTATTACATGTAGGCTATATGTAGTCGTTTAATAGCCGTCTAATTGATGACTAGTCTATTCTTGGGCTATGGTTAGATGTCTTATTCTTGGGCTCTGGTTAGACGTCTATTAGATTTTCACTGACAGCCCAAATTTAGCCTTGATTTAGCCTAGACGTCTGGGCTGTGTTTTGTCGGCTATTAGACGTCTTTTAGACGCACAATTGCTTGCTGGGTTCACATGTATCGGACGAAAAATAAAATTATAAAATTAATAAATAGAGCCAAATCGCGGAAACTGCTCATTAATATCAATGTCAGGTAGGCTGCTATGTCTTCTCTGCTCACTTAAGTGGGTTTATTATAAACAGCCACTAATGTGAAGCTTTATGTGAGTTTTTAATAATAAATGAAAGTCATATCAATAGCCTCATTTATATAAAAAAAAATCGTAGGCTATATCTGTGTAACGCCCACATCTAAACAAATGAAATAAAAAAACACACGCACGCACGTAACCGCCTGCAATAAACACGCGATATGTTTATATTATTTATATGTCTTATAGTTCCGTCCAAATCGTATGAAATCCCAGATCGACGTCGGGTGATAAGAATTGAGACTCTTGAGATTATAAATGTGATTATAAATGAAGAGTTCAGATGCAAAAGCCTCTAAGTGCCATTTGAAATTTTCTTCTAGAATGATCATTTTTATCAAGCTTGTATATTTAAGTTCAGTAATTTCACTTAAATGACAATTAATAGATCGTCTTTATTGCCATTTAAGTGAAATTGTGAATGATTTTTTTCATCATTCTAGAAGAAAATTTCTAATGGCACTTAGAGGCTTTTGCATCTGAACTCTTCAAATGTAGGCTAAATGTTGAGACTCTTGAGATTATAAATGTTGCACTTATAATATGCCCTAATGCCAAAATACCAATTTTAAGGAGACTTTGCCTTTAAACTATTCATATTGTAATTACTGTAGTTCAATTGGGTAGGCTATAGCCTATCTCTCAATAATCAAAGCATTTTACAATATTTCGTTTAATTGCAACTAAACCCGAGATAACAAATGAAAGCGAAATTCTCTAGGCTACTCACCTTTCAAGAATAAAAAACAGATAAATAAAACACAAATCATCATACTGATGTAGATCAGAGTGAAAGTTTAAAACAAAGATGAAGTGTAGCTCATCTCAGTTGCGTTCCCGGAGTGTTTATCCTTCAGCGCACCGTCTCAGACAGACAGCGACGATTAACATCATTTTAACCGACTTCACAACAATATAGACTATATTTTTGAAATAATCTTAATGGTTGCTGCCTTGCTTCTAAATAGCCTGGGAAATCTGCGTTTCGGAAAGATGGTTGAGTATCAGGAAGTTCCTCGGATAAGATATTTAATGAAGAATGTCAGTGTAACCACGTAAACTTGAATTACGTGTTTTAAGGAAACTGTTTCAAGTTCCGAGGCCTATGCGTAAAATGCAAACTAATAAACACAACGCAAGGTCTCTTTATGCACAACAAAGCGACTGAAGGATAACAACAGTAAAAGACAGAAAGTGAGTCCTCGTGGAAGGTGCCGCTTTTCCACGGCCTATATTTACTATATTATTCATGCAAGCTAAGCAGATATGAACCTCAGTAGATACATTACATTGGATGGAAATGCCTGTGATCTATTTTAATGTGCAGTTCAACCGAATGACCACTTAAGGGGAATAGTGATATGACCTGTTCCCATCTATGCTGGCTTGAAAGTTTTGTAGCACGTATTGCACACAATTGCACAAGCATTAACGTCTGAAAATATCTCTGAAAACAACCACGAGTAGTGCAGTTCGTCGCTTAAACAGGCATTTTAAATAAAAACCTCAACTATAACTGTTTTCAAACACATTTTCTTTATTTGCCAAAAATGGCAGACGGCATCTTTTTTATTTCTTTGTTTCAAAAGGCTATGTGAAATGTAACTTTCGAAGGGGAATTAAATTCGATTTGCAGTTCAGCGCATTATCAAATAGGCCTATGTGTGTTTTTTTGCGAGCGAGTGCAAAGTTTCTCAGGGGAACGAAAAACATTTGCAAGAGAACGCAAAAGCATCAACACATAATTTTGCACCACCATTTTAGGGGCTTCGTATTATTATAGAAACAACCAGCACATATTTATTTAAAAATGTGTGATATTTGCACATAAGAATGACCAAACAAATATAGGCTATCTAATGAAAAATTGGAAAGAAATGTTCACCACTTTGTATAAATACATGTATTTATTAAAATTATCGTTATATTTAAAAAAACGATCCACAAAGATGACTTCTTCATATTCACTTGCCATAAATAATAGTTTATCAGTTACAGACTTCAGTAACACTTTAAAAGACTCAACCAACTCACATGAGCACTACATTGAACGTGATTGAGATCTTCTGTCCCTCGCTGGTGATGTGGAGTTTATAATGTCCATAGAGTTTAGGTGTGATTTTAGTGATGGTGAGAGAGCCGGTGTTGTGATCCAGTTTCAAACAGTCTTTGAATTTTTCTTCATTATATAAGAATTCCTCATCATGTGTTTTATCCCATTTAGCGATGACAGTAAATTCAGCACAACTGCATTGTTTGGAGTCCGCAAACTTCCAGAGTATCCGCTGATTCTCCTGTATTTCAGTGATATCAGTGTGAAGCGTCACAGGTTCTCCTACCATCACTAATAATGACTTCAAAAAGTCATCTTTCTCAACAACTGGACCTGGAGAACAAACAGAAAGAGTTTCTCAGACAGGGATCAAACTTGTGTGACACTGTGTGTAACTGAGATCTTGTCCAGCAAACCATGAGACTTACCGTGAGTCATTGCCACAGATCCTAATGATGCTGCAGTTTGGTTGTTGACATGACATGACATTTTCACTGTCACACAAAATAAAAAATAATATAATTAGTATTTTCATACAATAAATGAATAAAAATGTATTTGTCTTACATGGACCTGTTGTTATAATAATTTTTTTTTAACATGTTTTAGCCAAATCTCAAAACTATGGTGTGATTGTCTCAAGCATCGTTCAATAAATTACAACTTTTATCAATTAAAAAAAGAAGAATTTTTTTTTTATAAACACCTCAGGCATAATTTTACAAGTGTCTATTTTAGTAAATGGCGATCTTTTTTTAATTGTATCCATACATTACTAAAAGCGTAGGATATTTATTTAGTGAAATTATCTGTTGGTAACACATACCTTCTAGATCTGCTTGTTTAGGTGTCTTGTGTTGATGGTAACAGTAAATACCATACGAAACTGCAGCCGCAGCCAGAACACAAACACACACCAGCGCTTTTTCACATGCAGACAAACCTGCTGCTATCATAGAAAAAGAGACAGAGTATTAATATTGTAAGAGAATCTGAGAACATCTCTGTGAATAAATGGGCCGTTGCCGTACCTGCACATGTGTGGCAGAGTGTGTTGATGTCCAGATGTGTGGTCTGGTTGCTGATGGGATTGTTCAGCACACAGCTGTAGGTGTTTTTATCCTGATATTCCACCTCCAGAGGTAGAGAGAGACTGATGCTGAGATCACACACACTGATGCTGGACAATACACTCATTCCTGCGTACCAGGAGAGAGTCGCATCACTCACATTCAACACTGAACACACCAATGAACATGATGATGATGATGATGAACAGTGTGAAGAGTTACTGATGATGACAGGAACAGGGAGACGAGCTGGAAAACATGAGAGAATATTAAAAAAATAAATGTAGGTGTCAAACAACACACTGATGCAACAGTTTGATATGTTCACAAATATAAATATAACAAATGAAAAAATAGTTAAATGCTGCAATACAGTGAAATTAAAGGACATGCAACTACAGAATGACTCACCGGACACAATAATATTGTATTTCTTGGGCTCATTTCCAGCAATGATCTGTAAAAATCCATAATCTCCAGCATGTTCAGCTGTGGTGTTCATGATGGTGAGAGATCCAGTTTGATTGTCCAGCTTCAGTCTGTCTCTGAATCTCCCATCAAGAACATCATAATATGAGACCTTATTAATCAATCTGTTGATCTGAGCGATACGAGTGCCGTCAGGTCCAAACGTCCACAGTATCCGATCAGCTTTCTGTGTTTCAGTAACATCAGTTTGTAGAGTAACAGAATCTCCCTCCATCACTGATAATGTCATCACTGTATCATCACCAAACACACCTGAACAACAAACCGAGACAGTCTCTTAAATGCAGATATAAACTGAATATTTCATCATGGACCTTTTCTAGTCTATTTCTTTTATGTAAAAGATTGGTGTGGATTTTGTCAAACATTCTTTTTTTTTTTTCTTTTTTTTTTTTTGAGTTGGCGCATCATGAGAGTGAGTAAATGATGATTACTTTTTCATTTTTGAGTGAACTATCCCTTTAAGTGCAATAATCTGTTCTTCCAATCCTCGTCTCCAAGGCCACGTTTCAAGTCCAGCGAGATATTTTATGAAAACAGGAACAATGAATTGCTGAATACAAATTAAGTCAGATCCGGTAACTGAATTCTGACGTTAATGCAATAGTGACATCAACACAGAAATGAAGCATTTGTAATTCACACAGACACTTTTAAACATACTTTGTTATTAGAAATGCAATCTTTGTATTTGTGTTGGTTTCACAATTTACTACTAGCACATTTAATAAGCTGGGCGTTTTTCTTTCTCAGACTATACACCACCGAGACATTTTTTACTTTAAGCTCCAACAAAAACCGATCTAAATTAACATTAATTCGTCCATTAAAAAAAAAAAAAAAACATTAAAAAAACATCATCGTTATCATCATCATCATTTCTTAGCCTATAGGTTAATGTTTGTAAAGTGAAAGAACCGAAGTCTCGACAACTTAACTATACTAACTCACCATCATTCACGAGTAACAGGATGAAAAATAAAACAAACATCTTCATATTTCTGTGAGTAAAAGGTGGGTGAAGTTGTCCATTAGATATTAAACTCCGCTCGACGTCCAAATAAACGAAGTAAACCTGACAGCGAGGACATACTTTCCCTTTTATAAGTGGTTGTATTGTATTTTGCCGACTTATCAGCGTTTATCCGATAAAAATCATTGACTCTTCTTAATTTCAATGGGTAAATCCATAGACTGTGAAAAAATAGGGTAAATCCGATTTTCGTAAAAGAAGGAAGTAGGCTATTCATTAGAATTTCCCAATGATAAAATGCTGCGTCCCATTTCGCCTACTTACTACGCCCTAAAAGTACTTTTTTTTGTGAATTACATATTTTTAATGTGTAGCAGAAGAGTAGACACTTTTTAGGACACACAAGTTTTAGGACATAGGCTATCATAAAATTGCGTCTTGCTCGCTTAGTTAACGCATCCTGTCACCATTACCTGTCAATCAACACGTCGCAGTTCAAATAGCCTAATCCATTTTTAATTTAATTTCCTAACGTATGGTGAGAGAAATGCAGTAGCATGTTGATCTACAGTCCCGGGTCTTTATGCGGATATTCTCGAGTTTGCATTTATAGCCTTAAAAGTTAATGGCCAAATGGATCTTTATAAAAGTTCACATTGTTGTTGCAAATGAAATATATAACACGAATAACATTAAATATATATTTTTATCAGCTTAAATGTTGATCATTCAAACCATCTGTGCTGCAGATGGTGGCCTGAATTTTCTCTTATAGGCTACTTTGTAATTGTAGTGTCGCAAAAATCCCTATCAAACTTTATAATTTTATGTATAATTGTTGTTAATTATAATTAGAATTAATTATAATTAATTAATTAACTTTATAATTAACATATAACAAATGTTCTCTGCCTGCCCAGCCGGCATTTCAACGTTGATTCACCGTTGAAACAACGTCAGGTACCATGGTTGAATCAACGGTGAATTACCTTTCGATTTTGCAAAACGGATCAACGTTGATATTGTGACGTCGTTTCACCGCGGAAGAAACAACGTTGATTCACCGTTGAAATCGCGACGTTGTTTCACTTTTACCTTTCGTGTTATGGTCTTCTGTCGACGTTGAATCACCTTTCGATTTTGCTAAACGAATCAACGTTGAAATCGTGACGTTGTTTCACCGTCTCTTCTTTCAATATGGGTGAATAAAGGTTGTATGTCGACATTGAACCAATTTTGAATTATGCTTCGGTTTTGCAAGCTGAATCAACCGTCTTACCTTTCATCATGGGATAATACAATTGTACATTCAATTACAACCTAGTTTGCAGTTGGAACATAGTCATGACAATGCTGACTGAATTTGTGATTAACTGTAACGTTACACAAAAAAATTGTTAACTTTCAAATTACTTGCAGCAGCTTAATTAAACATTTAAAAAAGAAATAACAAATGCTCAAATTGTAAAACACGTTTTATTCTGAAAAAACAAGTCTAAAAATACTTTATAAAACAGATGAAAAACATCTCAAACTTTAAATTGCAGCGGTTTCGAAGTAATGTTAAAAACCTGTAGAAGTAGAAATCTAAATGGGATATTTAAAGATAGTTTTTGTTCAACTACAGTAACCCTTAAATTAAACATTTAATATTTAAAATGTACAGTACAAAAGTTTTTAAATTCTCAATAAAATGTAAGTGCAGTGCTCCGACAGGGTCCCAGCTCGAGGTCCAGTCCGATGCCATCTCTCCCTCTTCACTTCTCTTCACTTCTGTCTGTACTATCCTGTATAAATAAAAGCATTTAAAATGAATAAAAAATAAGACATGTACAAGATTTTCACTTATCAGTTCAATTAGAGTCAGGTTAGAAAACAAATACAACACTATCCATGCTAAACACATATTTGATGTATTCAGATGAACATTTACACAAGCAATTCTTCAGAGTCCCAAGGTGGAATTGTAAAAAATTTAATATTACTCATGTGTCAGTTACGGTTACTATAATCATAAGGTCATGATTTCATCCTTAAAACAGATGAAGAAATCAACAAATTTTGGCGTTGAGCTGAGAGGGCTGTGGTCTGTTGCTCTTTGACTTCTATCTTTCAATGCAGGTTTATATTGTTTCAACAATTTTTGCCTGACCCCTGGGGGGCTCCGTATATTTCTGATCATATTTGTGGAGAAACATTACACTGTTTTAATTCAGAATCCTAACCATACATTGCACTAATTAAAAGTAATTTAGTAAAATAAAATAAAATAACACAAAAAGGTCAATGAATCCGTACCAGAAGTGATAGTGCAATGTAGCAGCTAAAGAATAATCCTCCACCAAATTACCAGTAATCAGCTGGATCCTTGGCAAATCTGAAGGGGGGGAAAGAAGAAATTTTTCAATAAAAAGTCCTTAAAAAGCAATATATATATATATATATATTTTTACTATTCCTTTAAACAATTTTAAAATTTATTTAAATTGTAAAAACGTTTGCCATTATAACATTCACACAACATAGAGTAATGTCATCTTTGAGACTGTTAGTTATTACATGATTAAAAATGTAAACATACACTTAAAGCATGGCAATCACATCAGAAATGTGTATCATAGCAAGGGAAGCACACAAAAAAAAATCAGTTTGGTACACAAATCAAACCATCAAATAATTTTACCTGCAGCCGCATTTATCCTATGACACATCTGAGGGTCTTCCTCTTAATGGTTTCCAGTAATTATTAAAGAAAGAACTGATGAAGGTGACATGAATCTCCTTTCAGTGCCCCACTTCAGCAGAAGACAGACAAAAGGACAAAAAGTTACTCAGACTTTCTATCTGTAACGTTAAATGTCTTACTTTGAAGATGAAAATCATACTTAATACTATATATTAATCTCAGTGTAGGTTTTCGAACAGTGGGTAAAATTGACTTACTTTAGTTGGTGAATTGGTCATTCTGTTGGGTGTTCTCCCCCGATAAAAATCTTATTCCACTGCTTGATCTAGAAAAAAAATTTAAACAAAATTATTTTCAATATCGTTATCAGTGTTTGAATACGTTATGTACTTCTAACGAATAAATGACGGTTTTATCACATTAACGTTAACGGTTAACGTTACTCATTCTTTAGTTGACAACATTAAATATATAACGTTACCAACAACAAAACACAGCAATGTCAGATGGTAACTTACTAACGTTACATTGAAATACGTGCTAATATCGCTACGCTAATGGTGAAGCAGTACAAAAACACACACAGAGATAACTTATTTATGAGGTTGCAGTAACGTAAGCCTATGACCGTTAAGTTAACGTTACCCGTGTCCCTAAACGTTAACGTTAGACTGTTAAGGACTGAAAATGTTTTCTTACCTGATATCACCAGTAGGCTATTCCTCTGTTCACATTCCAGCTTTTGTTCTTCATTGACATATACTCAAATTCGCTTAAAATGTAAGAATTCAACAGGCAGATATAAAATAATCCAGGTCTGACCGAGTAATCAATGCAAGCAGTAGAAGCTGCTCACCGACCGAGAGTAACGGACGTATATTCAATCTTAAAATAGGCGCGCAGAGCCGCGCAAATTCTCATTGGACAGTTTCCTGGAAGACAGACATATTGACCAATCATGCTCAAAGTAAAAATGCGAAACAACCAATAAGTTTGCGCGAGTTAACATTGCGGTGTATTAAGTTTTATTTGCAGTCTGTATTATTATTTAATTAATTGGTCAAATGAAATGACAGTGTATGAATACAATATACAAATGTAATAATGTAATGTTAGGCATGCAGACAAAATTGTAAATTCACACAAATTCACATAAAGCAAAAGGTTTCAGCTGCACTGCTCTCTTGAAGGTGAAACTATTGTTAATAATGATAATAATTATATTTTAACATACACTGAAGAGCTGTTATGGTCAAAAAATCATTAAATGCTAATTAATTATCATAATGATACTTTAAAAGGCAGATATTTCTGTTGTATGTTGTTGAAAACATTGCGTTGTTTCAACGTACAGATCTTGTAAAAATTTCAACGTTGATTTAGAAGTGTTTTTGTTTACCTTTTTCAACCATTTAGCATTAAACATTATTTCAACGTTGTTTCAACGTTGAAACAACAACCGTCATTATTTCAACCATATTTCAACGTTGAAGGTTGGTCATGTACCGGTTGGTTTTCAACCATTTAGCATTAAACGTTATATCAACGCTGTTTCAACGTTGAAACAACAACTGACATTATTTCAACCATATTTCAACGTTGAAGGTTGGTCATGTACCGGTTGGTTTTCAACCATTTAGCATTAAACGTTATATCAACGCTGTTTCAACGTTGAAACAACAACTGACATTATTTCAACCATATTTCAACGTTGAAGGTCGGTCGTGTGCCGGCTGGGTGGTCTCTTAAACACAACTTTGCTCCACACAGAAATCAGCTACTTATATTAAAGCATTTTTGATGTTTCTGTGGTTTTTAAGTAAAACCGCAAATCGAGGGTCATTTGCAGGAGACACAATGACATGGGCCTTTAGAAGTTCAAATTGCTGATTTATCTGTATTTAAACATTGTTGGAAACATTTGCGATAATGTACACAACTTGATCAAATATATAACAATGTGCTAGCGGTTTATGGATATTTTAATGCAAAATCGTAAATATTGCGCCTTTAAATAAAAGTGAGTTTGTTCCCGTTTTTATTAGGCTACATTTTATGTAGGCTACATTTTATTTTAAAAAAATTATTACAAAAGTTTGTTTTTGGTTTGAGTTTTAATCCCTGCCCCCAACAGGTCTCTACAGACGAGGTGAGAGAAAAAGAGACGAAAGGATGAGAGACGAGAGATGGTTTTCGGCACCAATGGTTTAAAGGCTCAAGGACGAAGGAGGCAGGAACCGGAAAACGATCAGCGTAACTTAAAGGGTATGTGATTTTCTTTTTTGACCATTTTTTTCAAAATCACTTGAAATCCTATTCCTAACCCACTTACAGCCACTGAGTTAGAAGCACTGAAATGAAAATTAAAAAAATTTATCATCTGTGGAACGGGCAGGACTCGGAAAACTCCAGCCAATCATTTCCAAGACCACCTAGAATCATTGGAAAGTCAGTTCGTCAATCAAACGGTCGTACCACACCCCCTCCCCAGTGTTGGGAAAGTTCACTTTCTACATGAACTAGTTCAAAGTTCAGTTCACAAATTTTAAAATGAACTAGTATGGGATTAATATCCTGCCATGATTCAAAACTGAAAATAAAGTTCTGAAAGGTTGAAATTAAGTGTTCGAAAACTCAAAATCGTACAAAAAAAAGTTTTGCAATAATAATATTTGCAAGCTTGCAAAATGTAAAAAAAATAAAAATATCTCTGCAAACATTATGTTGTTTTTCAGATTTCCTTCTTCAGAATTGCAACATTTTTTTACAATGTTGCGCAAACAATTTTTCAGAGTTTCAAATTTGTCAGTGTTCTCCCACTGTATTAGTTTGTTTTCCAGGTTTGAAACCTTGTAAGTGGTGATCTGAAAACTGGTGTGCGAATGTGTGAAAAAAAGTTTTGAAACTCTGAAAACAGAGTTTTGCAGGCTTGCAAAGTGGTAAAAAAAATTAAATCTCTGCAAACATAATTTTGTTTTTGAGTTTTCCTTCTTCGGAATTGCAACACTTTTCTACGGTGTTGTGCAATCATTTTTTCAGAGTTTCGAATTTGTCACTGTTCTCCCAGTGTATAGTTTGTTTTCCAGATTTGAAACCTTCTGAACCATCTGAACACTGGTGTGTGAATAGGTGAAAAAAAGTTTTGAAACTCTGAAAACTGAGGTTCGAAAGGGCGAAACTTTATTACAACATTACATTTGCACTCATATTGCAGACAATTTTTTCAGAGCTGAGTTTACAACCCCAACTTTGCGGAGATACGCCCACACAGTTGCGAGCTTGCGACTCACGTGATTTGTGGCAGCGTTGTCACGCAGCTTTGCTCTGAAACTCTGAAACTCAGACTGAACGAAAATGAAGCTTCGCAACCTCGCAACTTAAAAAAAAAAACAGGAGGGCGGGCCTTCTGCTCTTGGCCAATGCTTTGCTGTCTGCTGACGTACAGTCCAATCACAACTCGTATTTATTTTTTACAGTCTATGGTAGGCCTAGCTACTAGGCTTGTTTGAGATGCGCCTTGCCTCGCCTGAATTGTAGTCGAGAGTAGTCGGCAGCAGTGAGGGGAGGAGTGAAAAAAGCGCAGGCAAGACGGACAGATCTCTATTCTCACGGTGGATCAGACTCCTGCGGGATCAAAGGCGGATATCGCGGGATACACAGGATTCACGCTCGTGCAGGTGTTGCTAATAAACTGGATGTAATTTAAGTTCTGTTGCTTTTATATGAAAATAAATATAATGAACAAGACACCCAAAGTACTTGTTATTTAATTCCATTCCAAATACGCGTTTATCAATATTTTTTTCTTTAATACAGACATGTGTTTTTATTATTTTATTTTCTATAAAAATGACATCACATAACCCATATCGCACTGTCAGAGAGTTTATTCACACATAACGTACGTATACAAATAAAACATGATACCAGAGTTTTAAAATACATTTTTTTAAAAGAGAACAATACATCACGGTTGTTTAAACCAATGAGCATTAAGCTGTGTCGTCAGCAAAGTCGTTTCCCATCATGCTTTTGATCAGCGCAGTCAGTGGAGAGCAACTGCGCTCGACTGCAGAATCCGACACGTGCGCCTTGGGCTCGCGAGAGTTTTTTGACATACGTCTGCATGACATCAGAGCAAGGCGGACTGCCCTCGGACACATTTCTAACCGGCATGCATCTCATGGTTGATCACCGGTTGATCACCGGTGATCGATTCTGCGCAGATTTTGCTCATCTCAAACAAGCCTATTTACTGGAAAGGTGGGATTGACCGACTGCTCCGCCAATGACGAAATAAGAGCAAATAAACACAGACTATTACTAACAATAGGACAAATACAATAGAAGAAAGATACAAATGACACTGTATAGCCTATTTTCTCTCTCTCTCTCTCTCTCTCTCTGAGAGGATGTTGTGAGTGAGTGGGCGGAGTTTGCTGTGAGAGTAGCCTACTGCTGGTGTGAGTGAGTTTTTTTTTCTTCCTCTCTTTCTCTTAACTTTCTTACTATTTTTTGTTTAAAGATCTTTTTAAGTGTGAGTTTGTGATTGTTAATATAGGCTTGGTAGGTTTTAGGTGGGACAAAATTCGGTGGGAAATTAGCGGCTTTAAAGCATAAAAATAAACCAGCGATCTTCATTTTGTTGTTTATGTGAGTCAAACGTGTTGACTCCTGCTTTAACCGTTCCAGTGTTATTTATTTACTAGTGATTTTATAAGCATTTTTAAAAAAAGGTTTAGAACTTTTTTTGTAAAGATTTTTTTTCTTTTGCTATATTAATACTGAGTTATTTTTTACAACATAAACTTTGTATACAGTGTTGTTAGTTTACACTTTTTGTGTCGAATAAAAAAAAAAGTAATGTACCATGATAATAATAATATCAACATAAATAATAATGATAATCATAATATTTTTGGTAAGTTTATAATGTAATACATTTCTCATAAAGTAATAATTGTTATATTACAATAATAATGTAATACATTATGTGCAGATTCTACATTATGTGCAGTTATTACATTATGATTTGCTACAATGTGCAAACCAATGAAACGTAAAATAAGATACTGTGATAAAATGAATGGCAATGAAATGAAACATTGAAGTAAATTCTAGTTTTGGCCACCAGATGGACACAACATACACAATACAGTCACTTTGGAGAAAAGCATCTAAAATTCATATATGAAAATCACTATTATAGATTAAAACTCACAATATTTATGAAATCTGATGGATGTTTTTTTTTTATTCAATGCCACAAGATAACATAATCACATTATTTACATTAGCTGCCAGAAAGAGAAAAAAATATATACATAAAGCACATCAAATGCACACATTTCTATCATGAATATGAATATCATTAATATAGATTTATAAATAGACAAAATAAAACAGATCCAAAATAACTGGACAAATTCAATGTTATCTGCTCATCATTGACCAGAAGAAAAACAGTTATCGCTCTGTTGCATGTAGATGTGATTTTGCAGGACAATGTGGGACACATGTGAGAGAGATACATTTACTAATATTATACTATGTAAATATTGAAAAAATATGTCAAGCAGTCATTAACCTGTCTCTCTTTTTTTTTTGTTGCTTTTGACCAAACCTGTACTGTGATTCATATTGATGGTTAATGGCTTAGAACTATTTTAGTGAAATCCTTATGGAAAAAAAAAAAAAAAGCACAAATACATCCAGAATGAAGTCTGCTGAAAACATGTTCTCTTACACTGTATTTCCTCCCATGTGTTACGACAACGCATTCTCATCCCAAGGCGTAATATTCTGACACTTTGACAAAGCGTCTATATCGAACGCGCATGGAACCCTTTAGCGTCAATATAACACGCAGAGAGATGGGTAGGTTTAGGTATGGTGTAGGGTTAGGGTTAGACCGCTAGGAGGCGCCTTCTGACCCATATATTTCGGCGTCTCATATTGACGCTAAAGGGTACCATGCGCGTTCGATATAGACGCTTTGGCAAAAGCGTCATTATATTACGCCTTGGGATGAGAACGGGCTGGTTACGATGTGTACATTTACACTGAGTGTGTTTTAAATAAACTGTTTAATGCTGTAAATGTGTTTTCATTCAACCGTCATTCAATCTGAAACTGAATTTATAGTTTATTCTTATTATGACTCCCCTTCAGTTATAATATAGGCATATTTATGATTCATAGTATATCACTTTGGTAGGTAATATTCTGTTAAACTCTACAGGGATTTATTGGTGTGACAAATATTTTTACACTTGTATTTGTGGAGTTGCTGCATACATTCATGAAAGGAAATTAAAATAGCAACATAGCATACATTATGAAAAAATTTAAACAATGTAATTAACAAAAAAATGTCAAATGGGTTGCATTAAAGAATACAATGAAATATTAAATGATATTCATAGTTTTAGCCTCAGATGGAGAGAATAGGAAAGCATAGCTTCGTTTTACCATCACTAAACAATTAGAACACACATATTTTCATCTTTACGTTTAAAAATACAATAAATGCCACAATTTTTATATCTCTTCTGTTTTCTCCGTTTTACGTCTTGCAGCTCTGACGTCATTGACCAGAAGAACAGCAGCGGCCACAGAAGCCACGCCCATCAGCGCAGTGACGACCAATCGCAGCACAGCTTCAACAGATCCACAAACGGGGGCGTGGCCTTCTGGAGAAACTAATGAAACAAATGATAAATTAAATTAAGATTTTCAACAAGTTGACTTTAGTCTTTCATGAATTTTAAAATATCAAATTTTCTGCTCCACACAAGAAATAAAAATTAAAAACAGTTTTAAAAACATGAGATGACATAATGATAAAATCCACACATTAGTGAATGAATGTGAATAATATCATCAGTGCTGCTGTACCTGAACATGTGTGGCTGAGTTGAGTTGAGTCTGGTTGTGAAGTAGATGGTCCTGTAATTATACAGAAAGAAGTGAACGCATCATTTTTATAGAGCGATCTGTCAAATGACACGAAGACTGTCATGCAACACTATTCATCACTGGTACTGTCGTGCTACACTATTGGGGGATGAAAAAAGTTTGCTACTGGAAAAGCATCACTGTTGTTGTTTTTGTTGTTGTTGTTTTTAAAAAGGCATTACACTAGAAATATTTATATTATAATATTATTACTTTTAGTTAGAAACTCCCTAAATTTGGATGACAGTACGATTACATCACAATGCTTTTATTTGAAAAATTATTCACTTTTTTTTTTTTTTTGTCCTTGACATTGACAGACCAACATGACATGTTCTTTACAAAAAAGATACATGGACCTGTGTGTGATAATAAGAATAGAGCTGGAAATAACTTCTACTGAAACTTGCGTATCTGCAGTATCAATATGCAAATCATGAAAATATAGAGAGATGCATATGCAGCTGAACATCAATCTAATATTTCACATACACACATAGTGATATACACTCACCGGCCACTTTATTAGGTACACCTGTCCAACTGCTCGTTGACACTTAATTTCTAAGCAGCCAATCACATGGCGGCAACTCAGTGCATTTAGGCATGTAGACATGGTCAAGACAATCTCCTGCAGTTCAAACCGAGCATCAGTATGGGGAAGAAAGGTGATTTGAGTGACTTTGAACGTGGCATGATTGTTGGTGCCAGAAGGGCTGGTCTGAGTATTTCAGAAACTGCTAATCTACTGGGATTTTCACGCACAACCATCTCTAGGGTTTACAGAGAATGGTCCGAAAAAGAAAAAAACATCCAGTGAGCGGCAGTTCTGTGGGCGGAAATGCCTTGTTGATGCCAGAGGTCAGAGGAGAATGGCCAGACTGGTTCGAGCTGATAGAAGGGCAACAGTGACTCAAATAACCACCCGTTACAACCAAGGTGGGCAGAAGAGCATCTCTGAACGCACAGTACGTCGAACTTTGAGGCAGATGGGCTACAGCAGCAGAAGACCACACCGGGTGCCACTCCTTTCAGCTAAGAACAGGAAACTGAGGCTACAATTTGCACAAGCTCATCGAAATTGGACAATAGAAGATTGGAAAAACGTTGCCTGGTCTGATGAGTCTCGATTTCTGCTGCGACATTCGGATGGTAGGGTCAGAATTTGGCGTCTACAACATGAAAGCATGGATCCATCCTGCCTTGTATCAACGGTTCAGGCTGGTGGTGGTGGTGTCATGGTGTGGGGAATATTTTCTTGGCACTCTTTGGGCCCCTTGGTACCAATTGAGCATCGTTGCAACGCCACAGCCTACCTGAGTATTGTTGCTGACCATGTCCATCCCTTTATGACCACAATGTACCCAACTTCTGATGGCTCCTTTCAGCAGGATAATGCGCCATGTCATAAAGCTGGAATCATCTCAGACTGGTTTCTTGAACATGACAATGAGTTCGCTGTACTCAAATGGCCTCCACAGTCACCAGATCTCAATCCAATAGAGCATCTTTGGGATGTGGTGGAACGGGAGATTCGTATCATGGATGTGCAGCCGACAAATCTGCGGCAACTGTGTGATGCCATCATGTCAATATGGACCAAACTCCCTGAGGAATGCTTCCAGCACCTTGTTGAATCTATGCCACGAAGAATTGAGGCAGTTCTGAAGGCAAAAGGGGGTCCAACCCGTTACTAGCATGGGGTACCTAATAAAGTGGCCGGTGAGTGTATATTAACATCTCACATGCAGTAAGTTTAATTTGTCAAACATTAGCATTCACTGATTTTGTATCTACTTTATTTCACATTAAAACTGTTTCTCATATGAGGAAGTTAAATTGTGGAAGTCCTTTCAACCCCACGCGATTCACAGAAATAAACACACAGTCACGCTATTCATACCTCAAGACATGCAAACACTAAAGCACATTAACCACACACGTCCAGTGCATACACATTCTCATGCACACACTCTCTATCAAACAGATGAAACTACATATTCCATATCTGAAAATGAGGCCTGTTTGAGCTGTAGAATACAATACTGTAAAAATACATTAAAAATGTCATGAAATCAAATGTATACTTAATAAATGCCATTCTGCAGACTTTGTTGCTTAAAGTGCCCCTGTTAAGCAATTTTAAAGGTTCCTAATTTTGTCTCTGGATGCAGAAAAAAAATAAAAAGTCAATGTCAAAAACACTTTAATTTTCTCATAATATACATTGAACATTACATCATTTCTCAAAGAGGCTGAAAACAGTTTCTTCAAAAAAAGTCTCTTTAAACCCCTCCTTACCGTGACCCAACTCTGCTCTGATTGGTCAGATGACCCAGTCTGTTGTGATTGGTCTACTCTGCTCTGATTGGTCAGATGACCCAGTCTGTTGTGATTGGTCTACTCTGCTCTGATTGGTCAGATGACCCAGTCTGTTGTGTTTTGTCTACTCTGCTCTGATTGGTCAGTGATTGGCCTGCTCTACTCTGATTGGTCAGATGACCCAGTCTGGGCTGCGTTCAGCGCAGACAAAACGTTGCAGAACGTTTTTTAAACAGAAACGGTGACGCGTTGAACGCACTGTTGTGATGACGCAAGAGTTGCAACTACGGCAGCTGAGAAGGCTTTTTGTGTTCTTTGTGAAGAATTTTCGGAGCCTGATGAAGTCGGTATAAATATGTGTTTAATACTACAAAATATGCCCGATGTTACAGTTACTGCACTTAATTGCTGCCCGGAACACAAGAGAACATCCCAATCAAGTGAAGGGATTTGTGGAAACTGAAATGGAAGCACACATCTTACCTAATTCAGACTAAAACACATCTATTTAGCCTCACATACTGACTTTATTTGTTGTTCATACCGTTTTATTAATACCCTGTATTTTCTTTCTCATTTTTAGGAAAAGCAGTTTACCATTGTTTATTTCTATACCAAATGTCATACACTTGCAATGAAGATAAAAATATAAACAACTACATAATTATGTTGATATCCTATATTTTTACAATAAAACTTATGACAAACATTCTAATATCCTCAGTTAAACACATTTTTAAATTACTTCCATTGTGCGCGTTCACTTTAATACCGCGTGCTTTATATACATGTTGCTGCTGATTGGACTGCAGTTCTGACACGCCCACCAAACAAGAGAAAACGCATCTCAAACCCCGTTGCACACCGGTGCACGCCGTTTCCAGGAAACATGACGTTCAACCCGGAAACCGTAGCAAAACGTTGCGCACCGTTCTGATCTTGAACGTGCCCCTGTTGTGATTGGTCTACTCTGCTTTGATTGGTCAGTGATTGGCCTGCTCTACTCTGATTGGTCAGATGGCCCAGTCAGTTGTTATTGGTCTACCGATTACAGCACATGACAATTTTACGTCCATCTACCTTACATAACATTGGATATAATTTCACACAGTTTCATCATGTGTAGTGTAATGTCTAGTCTCGTTCATGAGGGAAGGTTCAGCTGATCAACTCTTACTAGCTTTACTCCGTTACACTTTCCTCAACTGCACATCACATGTAGCCTGCAGCAAAAATAATACATTCTAACTAGGCTAGTTAGATTAGAGTTAGACTAGCAAGTTATTGATCTGGTTAACTTTGTGTTACATCATAAAGGTTTTCTGTGATTGTATTGACTAGAAGATCCTGAGCTCAACAAGGGGAATAGACACACAAGAAATGAAGCCCAGCGCAAGTTCTGCCAAGAAGACTTAATCGTTCGTGTCATGTATTACCTTCTCATTATCCAATCATATCCTTAGCCAGTTTAAAAGGGCGGTACTTACACATGTCTGAGTTCGCAGATGCTGGCGCTTCAACCACCTCCATCCTCCCCATCCACCACCAGTCGGGACTTTCCCTTCATCTCCCTAATATTCTATGCCGGGTCCTCCCCTCCTTCCTTCCCATCACCTCCAGACGGGCTCTCCCCTCTACCCTGAAGACGCCAGGATGCCTTCTCCTCCTTCCACCCCACCACCACCAGATGGCACCCTTCCTTACTCGGGGGGGTGAGCTGCGCCCCTGCCTTCGTCTTCAGGCAGGATATGCAGATTCCGTACCCTCGGAATGCGAGTTACGGACGAGGCCTACGCCAAATAATTTATTTGCTTGCTGAGCTCGTAATAAATGTTCATTGTCACAGTATTAATTCTCCCGAGTCTCAAGTGGAAGGCATTTGTCTTCAGCTGATTTGTTAAAGTTGTGATGGTCTCAATCTCTGCAGATCAGGTTAAGATTGTGAACTAAACATTCGTTTCACTTACATTTTGTTTCATCACACTGGGTGGACTGAGTTTAATTGTCATCCATATGTTATCCATATGTACACCGCACATGATATATTTACATAAAGCCTCTATAGCGTTGTGCATCCTCATACATTGCTGACTGTAATATCAAGTTTATAATGAGTGTACTTTTCAGACTATAAAGGTAAGATTGAAACAGTCTCTTGACCTCGCTGTGTTTACATGAGTGCCCAAAACGTGTGAATATGAAGCACGTGATTGGTTGTCGGTTTGAGTATCTAGCCGTATCTAACACCACACACTGCACACGTTTGGACCCGGGTTAACAGCGGGGAAAAAACCCGGTTAGAAAGACGATAACCTGGGTTAAGTGCAGTGTAAAAAATACTAACGAGGACTGGAGGTAGTAGAGAACCAGTTTTTGTTGCAAAAACCTTTCCGTTTTTAATACATTGTTGTCATGTAAACGTACACTCAGTATGCAAAAATAAAAAGCATGGAGATGTTTCATCATATCTGCACCTGGCCATTGCTTGCATGCCATATTCATATGACAGGTGTGACAGGGACAAATTATTACACTACAAAAGTTAGAGGCTTTTCTCATGTCTATAATTTTCAATGTCTTTGGATTAATATAATATAATTTTAATAATATTTTTTTAAAGTTTACAGTATTAGGGATAATTATGACCAAAAAAAGCCTAATATATAATAGAGTGAGCTGTAATTCTCTACTCACCATAGACAGTAACAGTGAATCTGTATGTGGTCTCTCCGCTGCTGCTGATGGTCACTTCATATTCTCCAGAGTCTGTGGTTGTGGTGTTTGTGATGGTCAGAGATCCAGTCTGATGATCCAGCTTCAGTCTGTCTCTGAATCTCCCATCAGGAAAAACAGATGTGGAGAACTTTCCTTTCTCTTTATTGATTCGAGCTATTTTAGTCTTTTGATGTCCAAATGTCCATGTTATCATATCTTCATCCTGCATTGCAGTAACATTAGATTCTAGAGAGACTGAATCTCCCTCCATCACTGAAACGATCTTAACTGCATCTGAATCAACAAACACTCCTGAAGTACAAACATAGGAACAGTTTATCAGTCACACAAGTTAATAATTTTAATCATTTATTAATGCAACAGAAGTTCATTAGAGCTCCACAAAATAACATGCAACTGTTAAAACAACATAAACTTACCAACCAGACAGCAACAGCACAAACAGAAAAAAGCAAATGTGTGAAACATTTCCTTCAATAGTTCAGTGGTCTCTGAAATAGTTTCAGTCAGTCTGAGAACCTGTGAGCGTCTGCAGTGAAGATGTGTAGAACAAGTGTGAACTATATTTGCTAACTTCCTCCAGACTGAATTAGGCCACGCCCCCTGTCTCCAAACACACTCTCTGAAGCCCCGCCCCCAAATGTTGTGTCGTGTATGTCTGTGCAGCATATTTTTTTAATTTATGCTCAATAACATAAGAACGTCATGGAATTACATACAAATACATATACATATACATATACATATACATATACATATAATGAAACATAGAAAAAAAAAGATTAATGATAACATCAGATAATATCAAGGATTTTAGTAACACATGCACAAAAAAAGGATCAGTGGATGAATCTCAACCATGTTGTGGTTCATCTAGGAACTGGTTTACAACTCTTTGGGAATTTTCTTTAAAGAGTCCTTATGGAGAAAATGAATGGGGAAAATTGATCTGTCGCTGTTGCACTCCTTTCCCTCAATGACCGTTTGTGTGATGATGTGTCCATTCTTTACTGTCTGTGTGCAAATAAACTGTTAAACGCTCTATGCTGTGGTGTCATTATTTGAGCAAATTATACCCTGTCTGTCATACCCCCAGAACACTTGGGATATACAGCAGGTGTCGCATGGGATCATCCTGTGATACTTTTGCATCTTAAAAAAAAATATATATATATTGATATTGATCACACTGCCATCATGGACGAGCGTGAGCGGGATTTTTATTTATTTTTTCTCTCTATTGTGGTCTAAGAAAGAAGTGCACACAGCATTAGAACGACATACCCAGGGGCAAAGGGGGGTTTAGCAGACATGGGCTGCTGTAAAAGGTTGTCATATAAAAATGAAATCTATGATGTCTGAGGATCACAACCTGGGTGGACAACCCGGTCAACAAGCTGTTGGAAACTTGTAATTAGGGTCAAAACATGCTACCTCAAATTCTGCTTTAACTCCATTAAGCCCAGAAACCATTTTTAGTCTGAGTGACACACATAAAAGTAAAGACTCATAACTCCAAAACTATAACACGGAGAGTCAAAAGGTAGGTATCGTTTGATAGAACACTTTTCAAATTTTTTGAAAATATAAATTACTTTACATTTGGACATTCTCCTGCCGAGAAACTGCTGATAAAAGACAAAAAATATATATAATTTTTATTATGATTTTGCATATCTTTATTATTTGACATGGGATAACTCAGGAAGGAAATAAGGTAGGAGGAAAATTAAGGATAAATAAATCAAAAGTTACAGCATTTGGAACCAAGACAGCCTTTTTGTTCAGTTATTGAAGCCCCCTAAATTGAATTCCTAAAATTGTTCCTCCATGGAGAATATCTTGTCACAAACAAAATAGATTATGTTCATTTTGGGCTAATTTTAATTGTAATAATATGCTGTTAAAAAGGATGTGTCATTTTCAACAATCTGTGAATGTTTTATGAGCTGTATGATGTTTTTGACACATTGCAGTACATAGTACAAAAAAGTATTTTACAGATTATGAAAAAAACAAATTGTATTTATCAGCAAATAACTCAGCACTAGGAGTTTATCAAATTGGCTACATTCATTGTAAATTTCAGACTCTAAGCTTTCAAATGACATTCTAAGTTGATCAAGGTCATATTTTTGAAACATATTATTATTATTTTTTTCGCAGCTAGGTGGCGCCTAGGTGTGCTCAGTTTGATTCATGAATATAATTAAACCAGGGTTTTACTAAATTTACTAAATTTTCACTTTAGGGTGAACTCAACAATCCCTTTCAGGTTGGATATTTCAGACAATAGATGGCGCTATATGCTGTGGTGTGCACAATTTGTTTAAAGAAGAAAGAGTTTAAATGGTTAATTTATTTACTTTTAATTTGAGATTTAGAGCTGTCTGAGCGTATGCCTCTGTATATCCTCTGCCCTGGGCATAAAGCGGTGATGCCAATATATAATTCATAGATGTACATTTTCTATGTGTCCAGCACTTTGATCGGTCAGTGTCTGCAGTGCTCTGTATAAATAAACTGAACTGAACTGATGCTTTATTGGCAAGACAAATATTTTTAGATTTATAGTACCAAAGCATTTGCAGCATTGATGCGTACAATTAAAACAGTGCAAAATTAAGAACCATAAAGACATAAAGAAAACTTTAACTGACAAAAATAAAAAAATAGATACCAGTAGAGAATAAAGTGGGGAAGAAATGAATAAATTATTATTTTTGTACACATCGTAGGCCTAGCTACACCCTATTGAACATTTTCGAGGAATGAACCATTGGAAATTAGGCTATTGGTAGGCTAAGCAGCAGTGGTTTGTGTGTGTGTAATAATGCCATTAAACAGATCTAATTCTCTCATAACGGCTGTTTATCAAAATGCATAAATCGAGTGTATTATTGGATGGTGAAGTCAATCTTGGGAAGGCTAATTCCTGGTAATGAACACTAGATGGCGCTCTAGTGCAGTTAAAGCTGTTTGGAACTCACTTTATGAGTACTTTTATCATAAGAACACAAGAAACTGATGTAGATTCACATAATTTCTGCTGTAATTTTCTTTAGAAAGCAGAAGGCGAAGGGGTGTCAGTCCCGCACCTGGAGGGCCACTGTCCTAGTTCATCTCCAACCCCCATTAAACACGCATGAACCAGCTAATCGAGGTCTAAACTTGCAGGCAGGGGTGTTAGGGCGAGGTGGAGCTGAACTCTGCAGGACAGTGGCCAGGCTCCAGGACCGAGTTTGGACACTCCTGGCATATGATTTATTTATTTATTTATTTTACTGTACTGCAGTTCCACCTGGTGACCACTTGGGGAAACATTGGCGTTTACTTGTTCTTGGTGCATACATAACATGGCACCATTAAATCAAATTGACCCCAAATCAAACTGACATGTTCCAATAAAAAAAAAGGTCTTATTTTGGACTTTGTTGATGGTAGCTATAATAACAACAAACATAGTATCGGTAGCTTTAGTTGAACACATTAGAAGATCCACTATTTGAAAAAAGGTTCACAGAAGACCTGTGTGTTTTAGTGACCTGCGAGTCAAATTGAAACCTGTTGTGGTCTCATTTATTTTTATCAACAAAGAGATTTTGTTGAGTGGACAAATATGTTGTGCATGTGTGTATTGAATGCCTCGTGTGGTTGAACAGAGCTTCTTCCTGTCCTGATAACATTAACATCACAGACTGTTTTCCTGTTACACAATTAGGTTAACTGTTAAAGTAGTGAATCCATCAACAACAATAGGCTATTTTGAAATTATCAGCACCATTTACCAATGATCATTTACATTTATACAAACAAATGTAACCATTATGAGAACTTACACTTTAGTCTCAGTTTCTATAATGTAAAAATATAGGGAAATGTCTCTTCTTAGAAATAGCAGCAAGTTTGACATATACACAATAACATGGTTGGTTGTCATAGCTAATCAAGAAATTTTTTTTTTTTTTTTACCAACAGCTAAATACCTAATAAGTACTAGAATAAGTTAAGCGTATGCAAGTAGAAGAAACGCAATCACAGTCAGTGCATGAGCGCAGGAGGGAGGTGGAGAAGTGTTAAGGGGGGGGGGGGGGATTCACACATTTCAAGTGTTGTTTTCTCCGAACGGACAGCACACTGCTGATAACAATGCTTCACGGATTTGTTTTCTTCTGTTTGTGCTTCTGGCGTCTCGTTGGTAAGTTAAAATGTGTTTTTAACTTTTCACTTCATGCAGTTTTGTAATGGTGTAAAACGCCTACTGTTGAAAATTACTAAAGGGTTTATATTTCCTTACTGCATTTGTCTAAAGGTATTCAGCTACGTCACAGCTACCCACGCTAACAAAAATATGCTCTAAAAACATTCCCTTTAAGTTATCAAAATGTTATTTCTGAATGTAAATTAACACCTTAGTTATTTTTAGTGATGCTCTTGCTTTTGGTTGTGGTTCTAGCTTTGTCCTAAATGACAATCTTATCAATCTGTGGTATTACTGAGACAGTTTAAAAACAGTGCTGTGATTTACAGTATGTGTGTATTTGAGACTTTATGTTGACACAGTGCTCGAAGTGGGCCGGTACGCCGGTACCATCAGATTTGAATCTTTAGCGTACCTTTACTTTTTCTTGCGTATCGCCACTTCTCACATTTTGTCGGTGATTTGACGAATTCTGTGACCCTAGGCGCTGTATTGAACTAATCCAACCTGATCCCAATCCTAATCCTTACCTGTCACTATACAGTGCCTATATAGGGTCACATCATTTGGTGGGTCACAGATCGGTTCTTTGCCAATCAGAGTCAAAGTGAGAGTACCAGCACTTTTTCCCCACTTAAAGCACTGCCTTCAGACATTAAGGAAAATAAATAAATTTTTATTAAACTTTCCATTTATGACATCTTCCATAACTACACACTTTAAAACACCAGTTCCATTTTGCTTCCTTTGTGTCAATGCTGCTTTGTATTTTCTTGTTTTGACTTCTCTTTCCGTTACATCCAAATGACTTAAATGAAAATATTTTCACTTTTAAATTAGTGTCAAATTTATGGAAGTTTGTTTCTCCCACAGAAAACACCTGAATTAATCAATTTGTCCAATAATGGCAGACAGGAAACAAGGAGCTGGCTGAAGTTCAGGAAGTAGTGCAGCTGGGCATAAAGCCAATTGCAAGTTATACACTTGGAAATGCGATAAAATAAAGTCAGAATTGCGAGTTATAAACCCGGATGGTATATGTTCTCCATTTTGTGTACCATGTGTTTCTGTTACTTGGATTTTTAGGTTGTATTCCGCCCGTTTTTTTTTGTCCTGTTTTTCTTTTTCTAGTGCCATTTTGTAGTCATTTTGTAGTTTTAGTGAATCCCTGAAACTCTCAGTGTTTCCAAGTAATCTCAAGTCCGATGCTCTCAAGTCAGGCGGTCCCAAGTCCATTAGTCTCAGCACTTCCAGGTCAGGCAGTCTTGAGTCCGGTGGTCTCAGTACTAGCAAGTTTGGTGGTCCCAGGTCCAATGGTCCTGGAGGTCCTACCATTCTCACCTATTCTGCCTTTGATGGCTACCACCATCTTGTGTGTGGCCTGCACACACTTCTCGGTTGCTCCTCCTGTCACAGCCACAGAGGCAATCCCTGAACTCTCTGGGCTCTCTCTCTGTTACACCGGCTCTGCCGTGGCTTCAGCTCCGCCAACTCCACCCTGCTCACCTGCTCCATCTATGTTCCCTGATCTGCCAGCTCCGCCCGGCTCTCCACGTGGCTAGCTCTACTTCAGTCTCCAGGCCTATTTCCATCACATGGGCCTGGCTTGCTATCCCTTCCCCTGGTCCACCCCCGCTCCACCACCCTCCTGGACTCTTGTGTTTTTGTGTTTGGTCATGGAGCATCTGGAATCTGCTCCTTAAAGGGGGTCTCTGTTACATGTTTTGTGTACCATGTGTTTCTGTTATTTGAACTTTTAGGTTGTATGCTGCCTGTCTCTTTTCCGGTTTTCTGTTTCTAGTGCCATTTTGTTGTCAGTTTGTGGTTTTCTTGTTTATTAGTTCCCTGATTGTTCCCAAGTGAGTCTTGTTTACCTATCACCCCTTGTGTATATAAACCCCAGTGTTTCCTGTGTTCTTGGTCGGATCTTATTCATTGCTGGATGTGTCGTTGGTGTCCTCAGTTCTGCTCCTGTGATTCCTGGTTTCTGCTCCTTGTGCTTGGATTGTCTTTGCTTAAATAAAACTGCATTTGGATGAGTTTTCACCAGTTTTACATCGGAATTGCAAGATATAAACTCACAATTGCAAGAAATATAGTCATAATTGCAAAATATAAAGTCTTAATTCACTTTTTATTTTTGTTTTAAAACAAGCTTCCACAAAAATAGAATGACTTTTATTAATGCTATAGCAATTTTTACTGAAAGTTACTTCAGTACTTTAGACTGTGATTGAGAAAGTGCCCCTGTATGTTTCAGGTGTGTTTGGTCTTGAGGCAGAAGAAATCGAGTTGGTGTCAGTGATGGAGGGAGATTCTCTCAACCTACAGACTGGTGTGGATAAAATACAAGAGGACGATCTGATAATGTGGATGTGTGGAGACTATTGCATCGCTAAACTCAACATATCCTCTCAAGTCATCTCTGAAAATAATGACAGATTCAGAGACAGACTGAAGCTGGATCATCAGACTGGATCTCTGACCATCACGAACATCAGAACCACAGACTCTGGGGTTTATAAAGCACAGATGATTGGACATAAAGTTTCAAAGAAAACGTTCAATGTTTCTGTCATTGGTGAGTAGGCCTACTTATAGGTAGAGGTTGTTTAAAAATGATTGACATGACAAACTCTTTATTCATATGTTTTCCAGCTCGTCTTCCCATTCCTGTCATCGCTAGTTACTGTATCCAAATGTGTGCTGCTGTGTTCAGTGTTGAATGTGAGTGATGTGACTCTCTCCTGGTACGCAGGAATGAGTGTATTGTCCAGCATCAGTGTGTGTGATCTCAGCATCAGTCTCTCTCTACCTCTGGAGGTGGAATATCAGGATAAAAACACCTACAGCTGTGTGCTGAACAATCCCATCAGCAACCAGACCACACATCTGGACATCAACACACTCTGTCACACATGTGCAGGTACCATTAACCCATCACTTCAACAGCACATCAGCAGCATTCTATGAAATATTTTCTGTTCTTTTCCCCTATCAGAATGTGTCTGCTGTTGTGATTCTAATAAAGCCGTGATCCAATTGGTCCTCTCTGCTCTGGTGGGCGTGGCTACGGTTGCTGTTCTGGTTTATGACATCACATCCAGAAGAGCTGAACAGAAAAGAAGGGCTTAGAAATCACTCTCACACTGATTTAGCTAACTATAACCAACATTTTAAAAGAATATCAAGAATAATAAAAAAAATCTCTCTAAATATTTTTTTTTTCTGAGACACTTTTACAAAACTAGAGTGAAATATTTTGACATAACATTGGGAGGGGAAAGTTTAAAAATTCTATAAATGCTCTCTAAAACAGCATGGCACGCAGCTCATAAGTCTTGCACAATCATATTTTTACTTAACGTCCGTTTCTGCCACAAATTTGTCTGTTCTTAATCTACACTGTGCTTACTAAACATTTTGTGCTGTTTTTGTGGTCTGGTAATGTAGGTAGCGGACCTGTTTCTGTGGCCTGTCTGTAAGCGTTGGCAGGAAGTGTTTAGCTTTGCAAACTTGTGACTTCTGAAGAACTGGCCCTTTAGTGTCAGGACAAATCCTCTTTAATGGTGTTACCCACAGTGTTCAGAAAGTTTTCTCAGTTGAGCTTCGATGTGTTAAACTTTTGAACTTTTGGTGCACATTACACACGTTTGTTTGAGTCTGGGGCGTTTGACCATTAATAAAGTACCTTAAAATGTCTCGGGGGGGCTCTGGGAATATTTTTGTTGTTGTTGCAAAAACACCAAAACATTCAGTTCTGGTGTCTTTGGGAGTCATATTTATTTATTAATTTTCTTTAATAATATTATGTAAGTATGTGCTGCGGATCATTTAATTAGTTACATTTTAGCTTAAATTCACAACAAGCATTTTCATGAGCAAAATAAATCAATCAATCAATCAACTCAAAAAGCTTTCAGTGATGATGGCTAAATCAAACAGACGAAACGATGCCAAATTACACAAAATAACCAAGCATTCTTTTAACAGTTAACAAGCCAATGTTATGGATCAAATAAGTGCCAAGTAAATTATATCTGGAAAACGGGAGGTCCAAATTCAGCTAAATAATACAAACTCGCATACAACTCATCATCACAGCGATAAGCGTTAGCATGGTGGTTTTCTCTTCTTGTAACGTTGTATGATGAATAATAGAAATGACTGACCCCAGCAGGCACAGCCATCATAAGACGTTGCAACGTTAAACATAGATTCTGATGTCTGTGTACCTTCGTAATAAAGAATAGGTCAACATTTTTTTCCTTTTTTTCCCTCATATATGGTTTATTACATTTTATGTGCTTTTTAAAGAAACCCTTAAAGGGACAGTTCACCAATTTTTTTTTTTTAATTTGTCACCACTTACTCACCCTCAAGTTGTTCCAACCCTGTATGAGTTTCTTTCTTCTGTTGAACACAAAAGAAGATAGACGGACCCCAAACTTCTGATGTAAACAGGGAACTTGAGAACATTCTGATGAAACATAAGACTGCAAATCGACTCATCATTCATGTGGGGAAAAATGATATTCATAAAGAGCAGTCAGAACTCCTTAAGAAGGATTTCAATGAACTTTTTGAAACACTTGAAAGACTGAAAGTTCAAACATTCATCAGCGGACCACTCCCAGCAAGAGGAACAAACAGGTTTTCACGGTTGCTTGGGCTAAATACATGGCTCCAAAAAACCTGCAATATAAAAGGAGTAAACTTCATTGACAACTTTAATCTTTTCTGGAGTCAGAGGCCACTGTTTCAACAGGATGGCCACCACCCAAACAAACTTGGTTCAAGAGTGCTAAAGGACAATATCCACTTCTCCCTCAATCATCCTTCTGCAGTGTGTGCCAATCCACTCAACCTGAATGGCACACACACACCTGGACACAGTATGAATGACCACAGGACTTCACTTCAGCACCTGGATGGACATGCGGTTGACACGTCACACAAGGACAATGATAACACCACTCAGCCACAACAACTTCTGCTCACGGACACAATCTCAGCTGAGCCCTGCCCACAGAGCTCACCACAGACAGATTGTGACATACTAGAACCGCTCCAAGATTCAGCACCCAAGGATGACTTTCTGGAAAACCAGGACAGCACATTACAGCCTCTGATAACACCAGAGAAACAGCCCCTCTCCCCAGACACGCTTTCCCTCTCTCCAGCATCTCCACAACATCTTCTGTGCTTCTCAGAGAAAATGGAAAAACTAGTGTTTGCTGGAACCAAACTATCTGCAAGCCCGCAGATATCAACCAAAAAACGTCAGGCCCCAAAACCACCAAAGCCTGCGGGCCCAACTCGCCCTCCTCCTCCTCCTCCTGTGAGAGCTCTTCGGCCTCTGCCACAGCGCCAGGGCCCACACCCTCCTCCATCGGCTCGAGGTCAACCCAAAACAACTGATACCAGCTCTCAGTGATATGTGTCGGGTCCCCGCTATGATAACAGTAACTTTCTCAAATGTTTACAGAACAAGCGGGAACCCAGTGTGCCTGTATCTTTCTCCATTGCTGTTCGATTACATGATAGAAAGTCTAAGGCCTTCAAAAGCCGTACAGCAAACCCATCTAATCTGGTGCCTATTACATGCCAAACTAAGATTGCTGTGGGGACAGAAAGTAAGACTGTTAAGTTAGCACTTTTAAACATCCGCTCACTTAAAAACAAATCACTTCTAGTCAACGACTTAATAACCACATACAACCTGGATTTTATGTTTCTAAATGAAACTTGGCTAGAAGACAGCTGCAGTGCAACAATCCTCAATGAAACATCCCCTCCTAACTTTACTTTCATGAGTGTCTGCAGAGCGGGTAGGAAAGGAGGGGGTGTAGCTGCTCTCTTTAAAGATGTCTATCATTGTAAGCAAATATCATTTGGTAATTACCCGTCTTTTGAATATCTGGGTATTGTGTTAAAAGGTGCTCCACGCATTTTACTAATCATTGTTTACAGGCCTCCAAAATACTCTTCAGCCTTTGCTGAAGACTTTACAGAACTGCTATCAACAATTTCCTCAGAGTTTGACTGTTTTGCTATTGCTGGAGATTTTAACATTCACATAGATAATGCAGAAACCAATATGGCAAAAGAAATCAAAACTGTTTTAAAAACTTTTGATCTGATTCAGCATGTACATGGACCGACACACAATCACGGACACACTCTAGATTTACTTATCAGCAAGGGTCTAAACATTTCATCAATTGTTATTAAGGATGTAGCACTGTCTGATCATTTCTGTATTTTCTTTGATATATTGATCTCTCCTGCAATTGAAGCTAGGTCTGTGTCTGTCAAGAAGAGATGCTTAAATGAGAACACTAGTGTGCTATTTATGAAGGCTATATCTTTAACACCAAGCATATCTGCTGACTCTGTTGATTTTCTCCTTGATTCTTTTAACTCAAAAGTTAAAGGTGTAATTGATGACATTACTCCTGTGAAAGTCAGGAAGAGTGGTAGACAAAAAGCACCTTGGAGAAACTCAACAGCAGTGCAAAATATGAAAAGAAAATGCAGAAAAACAGAGCGCATGTGGCGGAAGACAAAACTTGTAGTCCATTATAACATCTACAAAGACAGCATTCATGCTTTCAATATGGAACTAGGCAAAGCTAGACAGACTTTCCTCTCAAATATTATAAACAGCAACTTAAACAACACACGCACTCTTTTTGCTACTGTAGAGAGACTGACAAACCCCCCAAGCCAGATTCCCAGTGAAATGCTCTCAGACAGCAAGTGCAGGGAGTTTGCTTGCTTCTTCTCTGAGAAAATTAATAATATCAGAAAGGTCATCAGCACATCCTTGAGTTGCACTGGGGTCAGACAGATCAGACCACAACCTGAGAAAGTAGTTACTATGTCTGATTTTAAAGAAATTGATTGCAAAATTTTAGAAGAAACCGTACAGCACCTTAAAACATCAACCTGCGCCCTTGACGCACTTCCCACATCTTTCTTCAAAAGTGTGTTAAACAGCTTAAAAGCAGATCTTCTAGAAGTGGTTAATGCCTCACTTCTCTCTGGGACTTTTCCAAACTCCCTGAAAACTGCAGTTGTCAAACCCCTCCTAAAAAAGAGTAATCTGGATAAGACTATATTAAGCAACTATAGACCGATCTCAAATCTTCCTTTCATAGGCAAGGTCATTGAAAAAGTTATCTTCAATCAGCTGAACAAATTCTTAAGCTCGAATGGATACTTTGACAATTTTCAATCTGGTTTCCGATCGCATCACAGCACAGAGACAGCGCTCATAAAGATAATAAACGATATTCGCTTAAATACTGATAAAGGCAAATTATCAGTGCTGGTACTACTCGACCTCAGTGCTGCATTTGACACTGTCGATCACAACATACTTCTTGACAGGCTGGAAAACTGGGTGGGGCTTTCTGGGATAGTCCTAAAATGGTTCAGGTCATACCTAGAAGGGAGAGGTTACTATGTGAGTATAGGAGACCATAAGTCTGAGTGGACGTCCATGACATGCGGAGTCCCTCAAGGCTCAATTCTTGCGCCACTCCTATTCAACCTGTACATGCTCCCAATGAGCCAAATAATGAGAAAGAACCAAATCTCTTACCACAGCTATGCAGACGACACACAGCTCTACTTAGCCCTATCGCCTAACGACTACAGCCCCATTGACTCCCTGTGCCAATGCATTGATGAAGTAAACAATTGGATGTGCCAAAATTTCCTTCAGTTAAACAAAGACAAAACTGAAGTCATTGCGTTTGGAAACAAAGATGAAGTTCTCAAGGTGAATGCATACCTTCACTTTAGGGGTCTAACAACTAAAAATCAAGTCAGGAATCTTGGTGTGTCTCTAGAATCAGACCTTAGTTTCAGTAGTCATGTCAAAGCAATAACTAAATCAGCATATTATCATCTGAAAAATATTGCAAGAATTAGATGCTTTGTTTCCAGTCAAGACTTAGAGAAACTAGTGCATGCTTTCATCACCAGCAGGGTGGATTACTGTAATGGACTCCTCACTGGCCTTCCCAAAAAGACCATTAGACAGTGTCAGCTCATACAGAACGCTGCTGCCAGGATTCTGAGCAGAACAAGAAAATATGAACACATCACACCAGTCCTCAGGTCTTTACACTGGCTCCCAGTTACATTTAGGATTGACTTTAAAGTATTATTACTGGTATATAAATCATTCAATGGCCTAGGACCTCAATATATTGCAGATATGCTCACTGAATATAAACCCAACAGATCACTCAGATCATTAGGATCACGTCAGCTAGAAATACCAAGGGTTCACTCTAAACAAGGAGAGTCCGCTTTTAGCTACTACGCCAGCCGCAGCTGAACCAGCTTCCAGAAGAGATCAGATGTGCTCCTACAGTAGTCACATTCAAATCCAGACTGAAAACACATCTGTTTAGCTATGCATTTGCTGAATGAGCACTGTGCCACTGTATGTGTCAGACTGTTTGAACTGTATTTTAGTTATTTTTTATTCTAAACTGTTTTAATTATTCTTATTTCTGTTGATTGTTTTAATTTCTTTATTCTAAACTGTTTTAATCTATGTAAAGCACTTTGAATTACCACTGTGTATGAAATGTGCTATATAAATAAACTTGCCTTGCCTTGCCTTGCCATTGACTTCCATGGTAGGGAGAACAAAAACACTATTGAAGTCAATGCATGGGGGAAGTCTGGTTATCAACATTCTTCAAAATATCTTCTTTTGTGTTCAACACAAAAATGTTTTAATCAAAAAATGTATTTGGGAATCATAACTAATTTGCTGCAAAATTACTTATTCTGTGTATCAGGCGGTAATTAGTTGTTATATTAATTGTAATTAATTTTATACTGAGGTTCACACAATTATTAACTGGTGTCTATCAATCACATAAAAAACACAAATGAAAACACATTAGCCTTTATTTCATAACAATCAATCATACTGTGCTCCAGTTGACAAACATAAAATTTGCAATACAACTGCAAAATACATTTTAAACACGTTTATTGACTAAACAAGCCCCTGTAACCGTAAGTGTAAACCCAAAAGTGGACTTTTGTAGATCCATGTGGTATGATGTCAAAGCCCCCTGGTTAGCTGGAGAGATTTTCCAGGGTTTTATAATATTAGCATTTTTGCTCTTCCAACAATTTATATTAATTGGCATTTTTACAATGAAGTGTTATTAGTCAATAAAATCTATTTAATATTTCATATTACGGAGTGCATGTTTTCACAGTAAATTTACAAAGAGCATCTCAAATATCACAGTATTTAAAATAAACACTGGCCTAAATATAAAAAAAAACTCAGTATATCACAACATGATTAGCATATTGAAAATGTTAGTGTATTGAAAGCATACATAGTGTATGTCTTTAGTAGGGTTGGGAATCAAAAATGAATACTGAAGGTCAGGAATCGGATATTGTTATAAAATTAAAATTTCGATTCCTCTTATCGATTCCTTTGTGAGCATTTCAATATGACTTTAAACCATTCAATCGCGAGACGACTTTCTGTGCCGCAGGCCTGTGTAATGGTATATTTCTTAAAGTGACAGCAGCCTAATATTCCTATATAGTAACACTAATCAAACATAACATAACATAACATAACAAGCCCCTGTTTTTGCATACTGTAACAATACATACACTTACTGAATCACTTAGCCATTAAAAAAGTGAGTGTGCATGTGTGTAGTATGAATACAATCTGGATAGACTACATCTGCCGTCTGGCATCGTCGTGTGAAATGGTGTCACCGTTCCCCACCTGACTCTTCGTCCTCATTGGATAAAGTGTCTGTCGGCTCAACAGTATATGCACTAGTGTTGTTGGGGTCCTCTTCTGGTATCAAGGACAACACTGTCTCGTTTAGATCATCCCCACGTATTTGTGTGGCAGCTGTAAGAAAACAAAGAAACACAGAAGTTAAAAAGAGAGAAAGCAGCAGAGTTTGCACTGTATAGCAAATATTCATGTTAAAAATGGATGACATGAGAAAAAAATGCATCACGTGACTCTTCATTTCAAACACAGATTTCAGAATTAGGCCCAGCAAGTGTTTTTTTCGTTTTTTACATTACAGCTGCCTGATCGCAATTATATTATTATAATTCTACACACAGTAGCACAAGCATAGAGATATGGCCCTTTTACTATTTATTTGAAGAAAAAACGAAGAATATAAGCTGTTAAAAACACTACTATTGTGAAGTGTAGACAGAAACATATTATTATTATTACAACTACAACTCTGCTGTAGTAGTTGACTGGGTGCAAAAAACAAGTGAAAATAGAAGTTGGCTTAAGCTTCTCACCACGGACATTGACTTTGATTGTTTTGGTGAGATGATTTGTGTTGCTGGCGATCTCAAGTTTAAAATGCCCGGTGTCTTTGACTCTCATGTTCTTGATAGTGAGATTTCCAGTTTTATTATCCAGCGTCAGTCTGTCTTTGAATTTCCCACCAGGACCATCCTTTATTGAGAACTTGTGGTTTCTTTTATAGCACACAGCGATGACAGTAAATAAGGTTGTGGAATCGGAGACTCTGGAATCAGCGTATTTCCATCGCAGTCGATCGTCTCTCTGTACGTCAGCAACGCCAGAGTTCAGAGTGACAGTGTCTCCATGCGTCACTTTTATTTTCTTCACTTGATCTAGCCCAGGATGAAACATATCTGGAGAAAAAAAATTCAAGACAGGAATTAAACATGTAGTACAGTACTGTACTGTACTGTAGTGGTGTACAACTAATATCCTTAGGTTTGTGTGATATTGGAAATGATAACATTTTCTTTGTGGATTTACACTGCAAGCAATATGGTAAAGTTGCTCACAAAGAGAGGGATCTTACCATGAAGTCGATCATATTCTTCCTGACCTGTTCGAACAGATTTTTATTTTATTTGTATTTTTTTTAGATGACTTGTAATGGACAATGAAAACGTACATTGTTTTAAAGTAACTTACTGTATGGTAAACCTCTCTGCTGATTAGGCATTTCCACATCTGCGAAAGACAAAAGATCTTAATCTGAGTTGGGCTTGTTAGAGCCAGTACTACATGAATCATTTTGTAATATTTTCCCTTAAATTAAAAGTGATTGTGTTTTTTGATAAATGCATATTTTGTGTTATATCGTGTCACAATATATTGCAATACAAAAATGCAACAATATGTATCGTGGATAGTGACAAAATGTGATGTTTATATTTCACCCAAAATGAAAATTTCTGTTTTAGAGTTTTAGTGGCAGTATTACATTAAACTACTATAATGTTGAATATAATGTATAATAATGCAATGGGAGAATATTTGTGTGTCCTGATAATGCCAGATGTCTGATGTCACCTGTAAAAAGTGCTACATTATTTTAAATATATCTAGTCAGTGAAAGAGTGCAAGCATATTCATCTAAAAAAATTATGTATTTTCAGCTTCAGAATCATGAATATTGTTATTCTTGTGTCACTATTGTCCTGTGCTTTGGGTTTCCAGCACCAAGTCCAAACCATAGACTGTAAAAAATATGGACAAAGCGTCTGTGACGTCACCCATAGACTTTCTGAAGAACGGTTTTGAGGCCGTTTATGGGGGGTATGGGCGGCGCCATCATGCAAAATCTTGGGAATACAGGATCCAGAGGTGGTATGATGGTTTGTGTCAGATCATGGCCGAGACGTCAAATTTCAGGAATTCCACTCGGCGCAGCCCGTTCTCAGCTGTCAATCAAAGTTAACCACACCCTTATTTGTCATACATTTTATATCTAAATACGATCTAAACTAACGAGTTAGAAAAAAAATTCACCCCCCTCACAGTTGTCAGGCACTCATAACCTATCGAAAAATACAATAAAAGTCCATGGGACCAACCTGTAAAAACATGAATTTATGCTGTGAAAACGGACATTTTAACATGGGGGTCTATGGACATTTGCTCCCTTTTGGGACCGGCCCCTAGAGGAGTTTAGATGTATTGCAGTTTTTCACACTTCCGGGTAGGCTACATTATTCAGATTAGAATGTTGCCGCTTGGTCCAAGCCTATTCATTTACACCCACAATGTAATACAAATTTAGCATTTTAATTAACCTTTTATCATATGTCTTGGAGTATCGCAATAATATCGTATAGTGAGTTCAGTATCGTGATATGTATTGAATCGTGACATGAGGGTGTCGTTACACCCTTAATCACGTGACTTTGACTAGTTTTATACGCGTTATATGCACAACAATTTTGAAGAAGAAGAATGAAGAAGGTTTGTTGTTGTTGACAATCTTCTGACCGTGGAAAAGGCTAGAATTAATGTTTTTGGAACGTGAATACATGCAAAGTAGTTTTGAGTTTGATTTCTTTAATAATGTAACAAGACAAAGAAAAAGTAAAGCTTTACAAGACAAGTTCTAGATTCTTGCATCAAATCCTTTGTGCAAAACCCTTTTGGAAATAGCGAAGAATAGGCTGAGATCGCATTACAGACTCAAACACACAGAGAGATTCAGTTGGTGCACACAGTAATTCAATATCTTACTGTTATTTGGATGGTCAACAACATTCTCTCCAAGAACTGGATCTGTTAAAACAATAATTGATGCAAGTTAACTTTTCGATTGTGGTTTCAGAGTAGTGTGTTGTTGTTGTTTTTTCATTACTGTCCTCCGGAGTGAAATTAATTAAGTTCACTGCTCTTTTTTTTATCTAAACATTTTTTAATCGAGATACATTTACTTGGGAAAAAAATCTGCCATGGGGTCCGAAAAATAAACTTTATCCCCCGGTTTCACAGACAAGCCTTAAGTTAGTCTCAGACTAAAATGCATGTTTGAGCTGTTTTCACTGAAAGAAACTTGCACTGAAATTTCTTAAAATATGTCAGAGCCTTTGTTTTGTCTCAAGATGCACACCAGTAAATGTTTTTTTATCTATGGCATGTTTATAAAAGCTACTTAAATACCCTGATTGAACTAAGGCCTAATCCTGACTTAATCTAAGGCCTGTCTGTGAAACTGGCCCTAAAAGACTAAATAAACTAAATAAATGTATCAAAAAACAAGACATGATATCTTATGTCATTTCAGTCAGAAAATCACTTTTTGCAGTGTTGTAGGCACTGTTTACTGTTACTGTTTATGTTAATGTTTTCTGTTACTGTTTACTGTTACTGTTACTGTTACCGTTTAGGGGAGAGCGGGGGCGAAAGTACCATTTTTCAGAAAAATATAATTTTAAAAGATGATGGTTTAGACAGAGATATATTTTTACAGTGGTCAGTCACTCACAAGTGTGGTCTATCAATACCAGGTGGTATTTTGTAAAAATGTTGAACAACTTCATTATAATTTCACTTTGAACATAAGACTGCTCATGTTACTTTCGACCCTGTCAGTTGGGACGAAAGCAACACACAGGTGGGTCAAAAGTAACAACAATATACAAACTAGATTTTTTTTGCTAGATCTTGTTTTTTATTTTTTATTAGCCTAAATATATCTGAGTATGACCTTGTTAACATGTAACTGCAAACATATTTTGGCCTTTATCTTTGCAAAAGATAAAATAGTAAAATAGTTAATTTACATTTTCATTTTAGATTTCAGTTTAATCAAATGTTTCAAAAGTATTTGTTTCAATACTTTTTTAATGTCAATCCATTTTATAAAATGTTTTTTTAACATGAAAATTATGAAAATTAAATAAAATAAGCATAACATAAATTCTCAACATAATGTAACAATATGTTTTCACTGTAGTGGGACAAAAGTAACAAGTGTTACTTTCGTACCGACAGGAACTCCTGACATTTAAACCCGATTTACTTTTATACTGAAAAACTCTGACAAGGCAAACTTCATAATGTGTTACAGCACTAAATAACCTGTAGATTGATCATTACTGTGTGACACATGAAACGAAAAACACAACTTGTAATTTAAAAAAAGTACCGCTTCAGTAATTTACTTTTCATACTCGAAAACTGCTTTCCGGACCTAACCGCGGGAAACAATGACGAAATCACGTGATATTTGGTAGCTCCGTCAAGGGTTGCGTACTGAACCTGCTGTCATAGTTTGAAATGCTAGTATAGTCAGGGCTCTGAGAAAATCGCTTTGTTACTTTCGTCCCGCGTTACTTTCGCCCCCGCTCTCCCCTACTGTTACGGTTTACTGTTACTGTTACTGTTTACTGTTACCGTTTACTGTTACTGTTGTGATTTACGGTTACTGTTTACTGTTACTGTTTCTGTTAATGTTTTCTGTTACTGTTTACTGTTACCGTTTACTGTTACTGTTATGGTTTACTGTTACTGTTATGGTTTACTGTTACTGTTACCATTTACTGTTACTGTTACCATTTACTGTTTACTGTACTGTTTCCGTTTACTGTTACTGATATGGTTTACTGTTACTGTTTACTGTTACTGTTATGGTTTACTGTTACCGTTTACTGTTACTGTTTCTGTTATGGTTTACTGTTACCGTTTACTGTTACTGTAATGGTTTACTGTTACCGTTTACTGTTACTGTTATGGTTTACTGTTACCGTTTACTGTTACTGTTATGGTTTTCTGTTACTGTTTACTGTTATGGTTTACTGTTACTGTTACCATTTACTGTTACTGTTTACTGTTACCATTTACTGTTACTGTTTACTGTTACCATTTACTGTTACTGTTTACTGTTCACCATTTACTGTTACTGTTTACTGTTACCATTTACTGCTACTGTTTACTGTTACCATTTACTGTTACTGTTTACTGTTACCATTTACTGTTACTGTTTACTGTTACTATTACTGTTTGACCCATCTTTCTAATCATAAATAGAAACTGTGGGCTGTATCAATCAGAGGCTGCGTCTGAAATCGCATACTTTCTTGAATAGGTACTTATTTTGAAGTAATTTCTTCACAACTGCTAAAATAGTATGTTCTATATGCGTGTAGTTTGAATGTAATCCGGACGTACTACATTCGCCATGTTGTCATTATCATGTGACATACCAACGTCATTTCTGCCAGTTCTGCCAATGACTTTCATTCATAAATCCTTTCCCATGGCTTCATGGGATTGTAAAGTATCCATCATATGCACACTTCAGAATCCCGCCAGAAGTTGTAGGTCATCCGGGTACTTTTTGCCTACTTTTTTACAAGTAATGTATATTCGCACATATTTCTTTTGTTTCATACTGTTTTTCACCTACTTTTTTTGTGACCAGTGCTTGTAAAATGTGTCGCAATGAGCAAATTTTCTAAAATTAGTTATCGTTCTTTTCACATTCTCTATTTAAAAAATCTTCAAAATGATGTATGATTTGTTGGAATCAGACCAAAATAAAGAATTTTAAAAAAAGAATTTGAAATTTGAGAAAAATCTCAAAATATATCATTATATTTCTGTCTTTAAAAGAACTTGACACAACATTCAGTACATATAGTAATATAAATGAAGTAATATCTTACTGTTTAGAGGAATAGCTTCCTGCAGTTCCTCAGGCTTCTGCTCTGTTATAAAATAATACAATAATTTATACATTGAAGCAAGTAGCAGAACAATCAATTCCTATCACAATCTAGCAGATTTTTTAATTTTTTTAATTTTGGATACAAAGTTTTGTGGTTACACATTTTTCTCATTGTATCAGCTATATATAACACTCACCCGTTTCTTTCGTCTTTGCACATTTCTTGTAAAAGTAAACAGCAGCAGCCAGCAGGAGGACACCAACACATATGCCCACTAATATGCCCACTATAGCACCAACATACAGTCCTTGTGCTGTAATAGAGAAGGTACACGTCCAGTAACTATCTAATGTATCTAACAACACCCGTTCGTGATCTGTTGAAGCTGTGAGACTATTTGGCACCACCTTGTTTTTTGTTTTCACTTTTAAAAACAAATATTGTATGTGTACATGGTTATGTTAGCCTGGTTATATATACCTGCACATGTGTGACAGAGTGTGTTGATGTCCAGATGTGTGGTCTGGTTGCTGATGGGATTGTTCAGCACACAGCTGTAGGTGTTTTTATCCTGATATTCCACCTCCAGAGGTAGAGAGAGACTGATGCTGAGATCACACACACTGATGCTGGACAATACACTCATTCCTGCGTACCAGGAGAGAGTCGTGTGACTCACATTCACCACTGATGAACACACCAATGAACATGATGATGATGAAGAACAGTGTGAAGAGTCACTGATGATGACAGGAACTGGCAGAGGACCTGGAAAACATGAGAGAATAAACAATGATCAATTACATGTGAATCAACCTGTTAGGCTACAAGGAAGCGCACAACAGATTCAGGGAGATTCGGTCAAATAAACTGAATTTAATAATACAACCAAGAAGAATACTAAGGAGAACACAACAATAGAACATTGTAGAGACAAGTACTGAAACATATGCAACTGAGCGCTTAAAGGAACACTCCACTTTTTTTGGAAATAGGCATTTTCCAACTCCCCTAGAGTTAAACAGTTTTACCGTTTTCAAATCCATTCAGCCGATCTCCGGGTCTGGCGGTAGCACTTTTAGCATAGCTTAGCATAGATCATTGAATCTGATTAGACCGTTAGCATCTCGCTCAAAAAATGACCAAAGAGTTTAGATATTTTCCCTATGTAAAACTTGACTCTTCTGTAGTTACATCGTGTACTAAGACCAAAGCAAAATGAAAAGTTGCGATTTTCTAGGACAATATGGCTAGGAAATATACGCTCATTCCTGCGTAATAATCAAGGAACTTTGCTGCCGTACAATGGGTGAGCAGGCGCAATGGTATTACGCAGCGCCTAGTCCCCAGCAATATAACTTCCAACGTGACCGGAACTAAGTTTCAGGCGTTGCGTAATATAATTGCGCCTGCTAATTAAAATTAAAAACTGGATGTAGTCAATCATGCTGCTTTACGATTTGCAACTGGTGCAAGTGTTTGTGTACAACATTGTAATTTATATGAAATGACCCAATGAACCTCCAATGCTTAAGGAGGAAAACCCATGTGATAATTTTCATTTTTTAAAGTTTTACTGGGTAAGTTATTGCAGTATATATCTGGTTGGTTGACATATTGTAGGCTACTAGTGTATACCAGATCAACAAAAATAATTTTAAGACGCCTTTTCCAATTATGCTCCGCATGGAATGAGGCAAATCTGAGAGGCCTACCATTACAAAAATGTAAATATTCATACATCATGCGAAAATGTATGTGTACCAAATTTTGTGAAAATCGGCAACACGATGGCGCTATAATGAGCAACTTTACGTTTTAGCTAGTTTCTTCACAACCATGTGTGATAGAATCAAAATTCGTGTTTAATTTGAATCCTTTCTCATAGTTAAACTCAACTTGCTCCTTGCTCAAACTTTTTCCTCCATTATAAATTGTAAAAAAACAAATAAATACTTTTTCGTATTCGCTCTCTAGGCTAATACTTAGCATGCATCATTCCCAGACCCTCATAACAAAAACTTATCAAAAGAATTTTGATTTGTCAAAGCAATGCAAGTTAATTTATGGGTCTGGTGATGCCCATTTAGATCTATTTTACTGTTTTGATCTCAAATTTATCTATTTCAGTTTATTTCAATGTCTAAACTTGATACGCATAACGGGACATTCTGAGTTTCATGAATTTCTGATGCTCGGGGTGTCCATATATTTCACTCATAGTTTAAAATATGTGTAAAATACATTCATTCATAACATGAATTATAGTTTCATAAAGTTTAAATATGTCTAATCTAATTAAAGTCATTTCAGTTTGCAAAGAAATCTGTGATCTCCAAATGACCTATTTACATATCCTAATGATATGGAAAACCCTTTTGTCAAGTATTGCTGTCCAATTAAAATTAAGAGACAATATAATTTCTCTGCAATATAGTAGCCTACATAGAATAATACTACCTTACTGAGACACTTAAAGACTGCTTTTATATTTGTATTACAAAGCAATGAAATGAAACTGAATGGAAACTATATTTTAACTACTCACCAGACACAATAATACTGAATTTTTGGGGTTTGGAATCTTGATCGGCAAAGATATGTAAAAGTTCATAAAGTCCAACATGTTCGGTTGTGATGTTCATGATGGTGAGATCTCCAGTCTGATCATCTAACTCCAGTCTGTCTCTGAATCTCCCATCAAGAACATCATCATATAATGACAACTTATTGACCAGTCTGTTGATCTGAGCGATACGAGTGCTGTCAGGTCCAAACGTCCACAGGATCAGCTCAGCTTTCTGTGTTTCAGTAACATCTGTGTATAAAGTGACAGACTCTCCCTCCATCACGAACACGGACTTCACTGCATCAACACCAAACACACCTGAATAACACACAAACAGGATCTCAAATGGAGGTAGGTAATTTCTGTCTAAATAACTTGTGGAACCAGCCTCATCATGTTGGCCAATCAAATTCTACCTATTGGCGGGGGACTCGCAATATGTTCAATAAACGCATAGTTGTTAACGTCGTTGTTCTCTCGTGACAGAGACATAATACAATTCAAATGGGTTTTTTTTACCTACGAGCTACCGTTTGAGCACCAATCTCATGCTTGTATTTCATTTCAGTATGGATGGTATCAGGCCATCAATTAATAAATAGAGCCAATCGCGGAATCTGCGAAAACTGCCCATTTTAATATCAATGTCAGATAAGATAGTATGTCTTCTCTGCTCACTTAAGTGGGTTTATTATGCTCCAGCTCAACTAATGTGAAGTTTTAATGTTTTTTTTTTTTATAATAAATTAAAGTCATATGAATAAGTAGCCTCGGAATAGCCTCAATAATATAATAAATAAGTAGCCTCATTCTTTGGAGTCCTTTTAAAATAAAATCGTAGGCTATATAAGCTATAGGGCCTGCTACGTCAAGCACAGCTGATGACCTTCTGTAGCCCACATCTAAAAAAATAAATTAAAAAAAAACACACGCACGCACACCTCTGTAATAAACACGGATATTTTTATATTATTTATATGTTTTATAGTTCCGTCCAAATCGTATGAAATCCCAGATCGACGTCGGGTGATAAGAATTGAGACTCTTGAGATTATAAATGTTACTATAGGCCTAGATGTTTTTTATTATAAATGTTGAGATTATAAATGTAAATGTTGAGACTCTTGAGATTATAAATGTTGCACAATAATATGCCCTAATGCCCAAATCCTCATTTTAAGGAGACTTTGCCTTTGGGCAGTTAAACTATATATTTAAATATTGTAATTATTGTAGTTAAATTGGGTAATAGCCTATATAGGCTGTCTCTCAATAATCAAAGCATTTTACATTATTTCGTTTAATTGCAATGTGCACTGAACCCGAGATAACAATTAAAGCGAAATTCTATAGGCTACTCACCTTTCAAGAATAAAAAACAGATAAATAAAACACAAATCATCATAGATCAGAGTGAAATGTGGTTTAAAACAAAGATGAAGTGTAGCTCATCATTCAGTTGCGTTCTCGGAGTCCTTCAGCGCTCCGTCGGAGGCAGACGACGACAATTAACATCATTTTATCTAACTAATTTAAAATCTAATAGCCTGTTTATATCTAACCGACTTCACAACAATAGAGAGACTATATTTTTGAAATGCACTTAATGGTTGCTGCCTGCTAGCCTAGCCTAAATCTGCGTTTCGGAAAGTTGGTTGAGTAGCCTATCAGAAATTGCAAAAGCATTAACGTCTGAAAAATATCGCAGAGTAGTGCAGTTCATCGCTTTAACAGGCATGTGTCTGACAAGGACATTAATGTTATTAAATAAAAACCTTAACTATAACTGTTTTCAAACACACATTTTCTTTATTTGGCAAAAATGGCAAACTGCATCTTTTTTTTCTTTTTTATTTCAATGTGAAATGTAACTTTCAAAGGACAATTAAATTAGATTTGCAGTTCAGCGCATTTTGGCGAGCGAGTGCAGTTTCTCAGGGGAACGAAAAACATTTGCAAGAGAACGCAAAAGCATTAACACATAATTTTCCCACCGGCTCCGTATTATTATAGAAACAACCAGCACATATTTATTTAAAAATGTGTGATATTTGCACATAAGAATGACCAAACAAATATAGGCAATTTAATGAAAAATTGGATAGAAATGTGCACCACTTTGTATAAATAAATTTTGTAGGCCTATCGCTATATTTAAGGATATAATGAAAATAGAATACAAAAATACAAACGTTTAAAATGTATAGGCCTATATATTATTTTATTTTTTTCAAATAGGCTATATAAAAAGGATGAAAACATTAAACTGCATTTGACTTTTTTTCAGCAGCAAGTTGTAACCATCTTGTATGCAAAGTCTTGTTCAACTTCACTGGACACTGGTGTCGGTAAAATAACTGGGTTCTTGCACGTCACAGACGTCAGTCAAAAATCAAAACACAAAAATATACACAAATCCAGTTTGTTCCTGTATAGCCTACTATGATTTTACACTTGTTTAACATTTATCTTGTGTTACCTTAAACATTTAAACACAAGTTTTATCCATAAATTACATGCAGACAAAACGGTATAAGAAAACGTTTTCCCCCTGTTTCTTAAGCCGGCTTGTGTTGCAAGCTCTTTCGTATTTTGTAATTTGTCATTTTGCCACACTGAACGTCTTCGAAATCTTCTGTGCCTCGCTGGTGATGTGGAGTTTATAATGAGTTTAGGTGTGATGTTAATGGTGAGAGAGCCGGTGTTGTGGTCCAGTTTCAAGCGGTCTTTGAATCTTTCTTCATTATATAAGAATTCCTCATCATGTGTTTTATCCCATTTAGCTATAACAGTAAATTCAGCACAACTGCATTTTTTGGAGTCCGCAAACTTCCAGAGTATCCGCTGATTCTCCTGTAGGCTATTTCAGTGATATCAGTGTGTAGCGTCACAGGTTCTCTTACCATCACTAATAATGACTATTTACTGACCATTTAATGACCATTACTATTCATAATTTATATAATACCTCTTGGTCAGATCCTCCGCCGTCATGGTTTTAATTATCATTTTTACGCCGACGACATTCAATTATATAGGCTACTACCTGTACATCGACTCTATTTATCACAACTGACAAAATCTCTGCTTGTGTACATGAAATAAAAGATTGGCTTCATTCAAATTTTTTAAAACTTAACATGGACAAAACTGAGATTATTTTTACCGGACCTCCGTCAATCAATAACAAAATTCCTACTAACTTCACCTGTGATTTCGCTGGCTCTCACATCAAACCATCTAGTACTGTTAAAAGTCTTGGTGTAATCTTTGACTCCTCTCTATCTTTCCATTCTCACATTAATTCTATCACTAAATCAGCATTCTTTCATCTACGCCGCATCGCTCAGCTCCGTCCCTTCATCAGTAGCCTATCTCAGATGCTGAAACTGTCATCCATGCATTTATCACATCACGTCTCGATTACTGCAATGCACTTTTCATTGGCCTTCCTGCTAGCTCCGTTTCCAAATTGCAATACATTCAAAACTCTGCTGCCAGAATACTCACCCACACCAAGCGTTCTGCACATATCACTCCAATTTTGCATGATCTTCACTGGCTTCCTGTGGCTTACCGTATTAAATTCAAAATTCTCCTTCTCGCTTTTAAATCCCTGCACGGTTTGGCTCCCCCTATCTCTGTCTCACTAAATGCGTCTTTATTGCACGCATGTGCATAGTCGTGTAATTTATACGCTAAATTGAGTTTTTACGTGCATAGGATACGCATTGGTTGGTTAGGGTAGGTTTAGGTGTGTGTGGGGTGCGTGTGTATTATACGCTTGGGTAGGATTAGTGGTGTGGGGTGCGTGTGTATTACACGCAAATGAACTGCGTATCAAATGCACGCAAAAAACTGCGTCTCATATGCACGTAAAAACTAATTTTCGCGTATCAATTACACGACAATGCACCATGCGTGTCATAGAGACGCATTTACGTGAGAACAGGCTGAATCTGCTTCACCCCTACACGCCGACTCGCTCTCTACGATCCTCCGACTCTAGCCTTCTCGTCGTCCCTCGGCATCGCCTTGTTTCGATGGGGGGCAGATCATTCAGTGTTGTAGAACCAAAAATGTGGAACTCTCTCCCCCGATCACTTTGTTCTGTTAACACTATTTCTGAATTCAAATCCATGCTCAAAACTCACTCACTCACTTTTTTTTTTTTTTTTTTTTACATCTACTTAATTTCTCATTTTCTGTACACTCTATCTACCTACTGTTGTTTTGTCTGCTGTCTTTGTCCTCCGCCTTTATCGTTGCTTGTCTAATTGTAAAGCGTCCTTGAGCTCTGGAAAGGCGCTATATAAATAAAACTTATTATTATTATTATCACTAATAATGACTTGATTTCTATGGAGGGATTATTCGGTCAGATTGAAATCTAAAAGTCTAAAACTAAAAGTCTAAAGGCCATTGCACACTGAGTCCGAAATTTTCGTATGCGTTTTTTCGTGTTCGTCAGCCTAAAAAAACGTCACGCACAGAAACCTTGCACACTGAGTCCGATGCGTATTTATTAAACCTTTGCGGAAAAAAACGCAAAAATACAAAATGGATTCGTCAAGCAGTGAGGATGATTTTGTTGCCCTCTCTCTTCATAAAAAAAAAGAGAAAAAGAAAGAGGAAATATTGGGTCCATCCAATCCTGAAATTGCGCCGAGAGGAAGGAGAGTTTCAGCTCCTTATCAAGGAGTTGCGAAATTATCCCGAGCGATTCAAAATTTACCTCAGAATGTCAGTGGAAAAGTTTGATGCTTTGCTAGCGATACTGGAGCCACACATTAAAAAGAACACTACACATTTCCGTGAGCCAATCGATCCTGAACAGAGACTGGCAGTACACACACACAGCCGGCGGAAGCGCTGGGCAGTGGGCAGACGCAGCCAGTTATATTTTGTACCCTAATAATACAATAGTAATCGAATTGGCTGTGAAATCACACCTAAATCGATCCGAAATTTCGATCTGATTGAAAGGGGAGGTTTATTCCTTTTCTAATCTGATCGAGAGAACCCGTAAACACTTGATCGAATTGAAAACCGAAACTGAAAGGTTGCATGTGCAATGATGTGCGGAACGAGCTGTTCTTTCCAAAGCCTCTCAACCTCTCAAAATGCTTGCTACGGATGCGAAAAACGCAGAAAATCGAACCCGATCCGAATTTTTTTATTACGGACGAAAGTTTCGGAGGCAGTGTGCAAGCGTGATTGAAATAACGTGAGGTCGAATTTTTTTTTTAACGTGCGAAAATTTCGGATGCGAATTTCGGACTCAGTGTGCAATGGCCTTAAGTCGAAAACTAAAAGTCTAAGTCGAAAACTAAAAGTCTAAGTCAAAAATGAATTTGGTATTTAGGATAGGGCATTTGGTATTTAGGATTGGGCATTTGGTCATTTAGGATAGGGCATTTGGTATTTAGGATTGAGCATTTGGTCATTTAGCCATTTAGGATTTAGGATTGGGCATTTAGGATTTAGGATTGGGCATTTAGGGATTTAGGATTGGGAATTTAGGGATTTAGGATTGGGAATTTGGTATTTAGGATTGGGCATTTATTAATTTAGCCATTTAGGATTTAGGATTGGGCATTTGAGGATTGAGGATTGAGGAGTGTATGCAAATAAGGAGGCGTGGCCCAAATACTGGAGGCTGGGTTTGAAATGGCTGGTGCGCAGAGGCATCTTATGGACAGCAGAGGGCGCTCCCAGTGCTAAGGAGCACACTGGCAGAGCGTCCTCTTCAAAGTGTCGTGCTCTGCCATCCACGTTTGCCGACATATTAACAATGGCAAAGCCAGAGTTGGCATCTTTGCTGCATTTTTTTTTACAACCATGACAAACGACTAAACCTCTGCTTTCTCATCTTACACATCACACTCCACTGTTATGGTGGCCATTTCAGTAGATTTACTCACTAACATTGTTGTGGAAACACAATAAGCATGGAAACTAAATGCACACTTCATGCATTTCTGCATTACTTCAAATAGTTACTCCTCGTAAAGGAGTGCACGATGTTTTCGGTGTTGGGTAATGTAACCAGAGGCTGGCGATGCCAATAACGCTCCTAGAAGCTGCCACAAAGGACCGGCAAAAGTAATGATTATAAACATGTCAAATATAGCGATTTTAAGGAGCACACTGTGTAATGAAACCAAACAGAGCGAGTCAGCAGGGCGTTATATAGCCTGTATATATATTTTTTAACGCAACGCATCAGAAAAAACAAGGTTAGGAAACAGGATAATGTATAGCGAGGCGGTACGCGAAGCGGAGGGGTCTTGAATCAGCCTGAAGGGGTTGTATTCGCTATAACAACCGCCTCGCTATACATTATCCTGCTTATTACATGGCTACCTACCAAATAAATCAATAATTTGACAACATATTGATTTGAAAAGAAGTTTATTGATTTAAAGACGATTGTATTGCTTCCGCTAAAGAAAATAGTCCATTCCGTCTCTGAACTGCGTCCATGGCAACGCTCTGTTTTTCATGGCAACGGTGTGTTATACTTTGCAGCGTCTGTTATCAAGAAATAACAGACCGCATTCTACATTAGAATTCAACCAAGCCATGTAATAAATTGCTATATTATGCTCTGAAATCGTCTTAACGTGTTTTTGTGGTGACTTTGCTGCTTCCAGCTGATATTCTGCTAGTCACTTGCAGTCTGCGGCATTGGGTCACTAACATATCGTCGTCAGACCGATAGCACTCCTTTCACTGGTGACTTTGTGTGTGAGGCCACATAAATATTACAACGCTGTCATTAAATTGAAGTTATCACATTATAAAGTGCAGTCTTCGCTTGCTCCAGCCCTGCTCACTCGCTCTGTTTGGTTTCATTACACAGTGTGCTCCTTAGCACTGGGAGCGCCCTCTGCTGTCCATAAGGTGCCTCTACACACCAGCCATTTCAAACCCAGCCTCCAGTATTTGGGCCACGCCTCCTTATTTGCATACACTCCTCAATCCTCAATCCTCAAATGCCCAATCCTAAATCCTAAATGCCCAATCCTAAATGGCTAAATTAATAAATGCCCAATCCTAAATACCAAATTCCCAATCCTAAATTCCTAAATGCCCAATTCTAAATCCTAAATGCCCAATCCTAAATCCTAAATGGCTAAATGACCAAATGCCCAATCCTAAATACCAAATGCCCTATCCTAAATGACCAAATGCCCAATCCTAAATACCAAATGCCCTATCCTAAATGACCAAATGCCCAATCCTAAATACCAAATGCCCTATCCTAAATACCAAATGCCCAATCGTAAATACCAAATTCATTTTCGACTTAGACTTTTAGTTTTCGACTTAGACTTTTAGTTTTCGTTTAAGACTTTTAGTTTTAGACTTTTAGTTTTCAATCTGACCGAATAATCCCTCCATAGATTTCATCTTTCTCAACAACTGGACCTGGAGAACAAACAGAAAGAGTTTCTCAGACAGGGATCAGACTTCCTACCGTGAGTCATTGCCACTAAATGTTCAGATCCTAATGATGCTGCAGTTTGGTTGTTGACATGACATGGCATTTTCAGTGTCACACAAGATAAAAATTTATATAATTAGTATTTTCATCATTTAAAATTACATGAACCTGTTGTTATAAAAAAAACTGCTTTATTTTTACATTTTTAGCCAAATCTCAAACCTATGGTGTGACTGTCTCAAGCATGGTTAAAAAAAATTACAACTTTAATCAATTAAAAAGAGAAGAAGAAACATTTTAATAAACATCTCAGGCATCATTTTACAAGTGTCTTATTTTAGTAAATGGCGATCTTTTTTAATTGTATCCATACATTACTAAAAGCGTAGGACATGTTTTGTCACCGGTGTGACACCATATCCCGATATTAAATCAGGCAATTTCAGGTACAAATTTAATTAGTTGAATACGTTTTTGTCTCAGAATTGTTCAAATATTTAACTTTTTTTAAACCATGAAAGTGTTGAGTTTGTTGTCCTTTGGTGTGACACCCCTAAATAATATAGTGTTTTGCAGAAAAGTTGTACTGTTATAAAGTGTCATGAAAATAAGTATAATATGATATGATACTTTGTTTTTGAGAGAAGAAATTAGTGTGAGAGAGAGAGGACATGGAGGTAGAGAAAATGAACACAGAAGAGGGAAATCCTAAGAATATGATGCAAAGTACATAGAATAATAACCTTTATTTAACCAGGAAAGAAGACTCACTGAGATTAAAATCTCTTTTTCGGCAGTGTCCTGGCCAAGATAGGCAGCTGAGTTTACATAGACAATTTATATCAAAGTTACAACACACAAACATAAACAAATCTCATTACATAAATAAAATATTAAAATGCATCTGGTTAAAAACATTTAAACACAATTAATTTACTCTGATGATTATCTAATAAATATTTAAATTGACCACAAGATACTAAATCTTTTAACGTCATCAGTCTGGAGAAGATTCCAATCCGAGGTTGGGGCATATTTAAAATAGGTTTTACCCATCTCAGTTCTGGCAAAAGGCACACACAAATTGTAGGTCGATTTAGAGCGTAATGAGTAATTACCAGGCGACTTCTGTTTAATAAGACAACAAAGATAAGGAGGTAAATAACCCAATATAGCTTTGTAAATCAATTGGTACCAGTGCTTTTTACTTCTAATACTCAACAACGACCAACCATTTTATATAGGTCACAAAAATGTGTTGAAAATCTACAATCAGTTGTAAATCTCAAAGCACCACGGTACAACGCATCCAAAGAATCAGAGTTATGCCTTAAAAACATGGCTGATGATGTAACCAAATGAAATGTTATTTCTTCTTAAACAAACAAATGAATTACATAAAAAAAAGATTTGGGGGTTTTAAAGTTTAAAAAATGTTTAGGGTCCAATAGTTATTTGTAGTTGTAAGTTCAGGTATTGAGTCGGATTAAGGGATGTTGAAAATGGTCATGCAGAATAAGGCATTAATATGTGCTTTATAAGTACTAATAAACAGCTAATATGCTAGTAATTTGCATGCTAATAAGAAACTTGTTAATAGTGAGAATTAAAAAAATATTTCAACTACTTAACTAACATAAGAAGTATATTACACTGGAGAAAAAATGCAAAGGAAAATAAAAAGTATACAACTTTATAGATTTGTTCTGGAAGAGTTTTGTTTTGATATAAACACATGTGCCTGTTGTGCACAGAAGGGGGTAGAGGGACCTCTGCTGGTTGAGCTTCCACATAGCAAGAAGGGCTATAAACATGTTACAAAACTAAAATGTGAATTAAATAATAGAAATGTATAAATAAATCTACCTGCTATCCTAAGATACATATAAAATGAGTTCACTTGTCTTAATCTGAAGTTACAGGTCACCAATGGTCTTACAAATGTTTAATTTTCCCTAACAGTTATTATTTTATTAGTTTTCATTTTTATTTCAGTTAACTAAAGTGTTTTTTCACACCCAGCGCTACTTTAGTTGTACTAAAAAACGTTATATTAGTTCAGTTTTAGTCTACAATCACCTCGCTAACTATAGTTAGGCCTATTTTTATTTTGAAAGTATTTCCGGTTACTTTCGCTTCCAAAAAAGGAATAGACCACGTGACTTCCGTTTTTGGTTTATAAACGAAAAACGAATTGACTGAAGTTCAAAGACTCTCTTCATTCTTTGTTAAAAAAGGAATAACGATAAAATGATCGCCAAAACCGAAAAACGGGCCGTTTTTAATTGGTTTTTCGTTTTTTTATTCTGACACCAAAAACTGTAATTTGGTTTTTCGTTTTGAAACAAAAAAACGGTATTTTCGTTGTATTAGTACAAACGAATTACGGATTATCCAGAGATCCCCTGACCGAAAATGATCAGCAAAAGTTTTTTAAAAAGTGAACTAATCCTTTAACAGTAAAGACCAGTGTAAGGAGAATGATGTAGTTCAGTCCAGCGGGTGGCAGTAATAGGCTGTATAAAGGTGTATTTGCTAAAGAGATGTGTGGTGATTTGATATGATGTCGCTCCACTTGGAAATAATACTTACAAGTGCTATACATGTCAGAGGTCACACGCCTCTGGAGCAACTAGGGGTTAAGTGTTCCTGTAGCTCAAACAGTAGAGCATTGGTGCTTGCAACGCCAAAGTCATGGGTTCGATCCCCAGGGAAAGCAAAAACTGATAAGAATGTAAATGTGTAAATGTAAATGTACCTTGAAATGCAATGTAAGTTGCTTTGGATAAAAGCGTCTGCCAAATGCATAAATATAATATAAATATAAATATATGTGTCTTGCTCAGGGACACATTGGTGTCTCACAATGGATTCGAACCTGGGTCTCTCACACCACAGGCATGTGTCTTATCCACTGCGCCATCACCACCACTCCATAGATTAAATATAAACAGGTTTCAAATATAAAATATTTACATTGAACGGTCAAAATATATTTAAATAAAGTGCAGGATGAACCCAGATTAGGAGGAGCAGAGTCTTTCCCAGCCTTGCTTTTGGTCCATGGCTTCTTATTTGAGGAGTTGTTCTTCTTCTTTCTGTGAGGAAAACCAACAAGAATAAACAAAGCACTATTAGGAGTAAAAACGAACAGTAGGGCTTTACCATAAAACAAGTTATTATGCTTTGAGATAAATAAGTGCACAGCTTAGATTACTTTGATTATTATAAACACATGAAAATTAAAACTGATGAACAAAAGTATAGTTATTACAACACACCTTTGACCACCAGTTGTGTACTGTGATGAAGTCTCACAGCTGGAACGAAACAGATGTACGTTCCTCCATCGGAGAGCTGGAGATCGGTGAGTTTGAGGAAGATCTGGCTGTTCTTGAGCTCTTCAGGTAAAACTTCTGCTCTGTTCTTGTACGCTGGGTCTTGTTCCATTACAGAAACTTTTCCATGGATAATATCATATACATTCCTGGTGTCGTTGTGTCTCCAGTGGATTGTCAGTTGTTTTTCTTCAAATAAAATTACTCTGTGACTGCACAGCAAAACGACAGACCCTCCTTCAACGCCTTCAAACACCTGATGCAGAGAAGCTAGAAAACACAAATTTCTTTTTTAGTTTTACATAAATTTAATTGTTCACTATAATTATGAAGTGGTGTCCAAATCTGTTTTTTGTTTGTTTTTTATATTTAAAATTATTACAATTATTTCTTGATTTCTAGGTCCGAAATTAAGTGTAGTTTAAAAATGTACATTGATCAGTGACTCTTTGTACAGTCAGATTTTCTTTCATTCAAATGTAAAATGTTCTTTGGAACTTCTTAAATCATGCTGGACATGTTTTGGCGACCCCTGCTGGTCAGAACCGTGTACTTGCAGCAGATACTCGGGCCAAACATGCATAAAAAACACCTTTTATAAACCCATTCCAAATGTTGTTTTAAAAGTAAAATCTATCAAATGCAATAACTAATCATCTAATAAGATTAATTATCAAGTGTCTGTGTAATATGTGTTCTTTTATCAATTTCCAGGGCTTGTTTTGTTTGTCCCATGGATTGCTCAACTAAACAAACCAGTAAGAGACTATTAACTACTATTATTCCTTTCAGTAATACTAATGTCTAATACACTGTTATAAAAATAAAAAGGGGGTAAAACCATAGACTGTAAAAAAAAAATGGACGTAGTGTCCGTGACGTCACCCGTAGGTTTCTGAAGAGCGTTTTTGAAGCCTAAAGTGGGCGGGGCCAACCGTCGCCATCTTGGCAGCGCGTCACCTCTCGTCACTCCCGGATAAAATTAAATGGGCAAAGAGGCGGGACGTGGGTGGAGCTGAGGTGCTAATATGCTACTGCTGGCCCCGCGCTAAAGTGACAGCTGATTGAAGTAAAGCCAATAGTTAAAGTTCATGTTTTTGCCCTTCGAAATACTAATAGTTAAAAGACATAACTAAAAGTGAGACTATGTGTATCATGATGCATTATTGTTCTGCTATTAAAAAAGTATTACCATGCAGTACTTACAATATGGCTCTGAGCTTGTGCGTGTGACAGTGATTCATGCGCATAGCTGCTACATGTCAGTCAGGGCGGCATCGCACGTCAAGTTCGTAAAGAGCTTTATTCAGTCCATTTTAAAATCTGATTTTGGCCATCTCTCAATTTCTCAAATGGTTTAAACCAAAGATATTACCTCAGAAGTTCAAGTAAATGCACTAGAAATCCGCGCTCATACAAGGGTGTGCATCTATTGCATGGACGGAGAGAAAGCGCTGTCACTTGCAGGATTTCATCTGACGGTACTTTTTATTTAACACTAAAAAGTTAAATAAGCACATCTGTTCCGCGAGAGCATCAGTACTGCATAACGAGTGTGGTCTATATTTACAGACCTTTTTAAATCTAAACTCCAAAAAGCAACGAAAAAGTTGTCAGACATCCATTAGTGCATGCGAGGAAAACAACTGGAAATACAGCGCAACTTTGTTCGCTCCATACTCGACAACGACGGAATCCAACGGCGAAGGTATAATGTGTGTAATGAATTGTATGAAATGATCCCGAAAAAAGCACAAACACGGCAGAGATGGCAAGTACAGCAGCGTCTGGAGTTAGCTGAGGGTGACGCTAAAATACAGCAGACAATCCACCTGTCACTCAAGTGGCCACGCCCTTAATTATGCGGAAATTTAAGGTTTAATATAATATAAACGGATGAGTTCTAAAAAAATTCACCCCCCTCACAGTGTTCATAAAGGGCAAAATTAGCTATATAGACCAAAACCACTTTTTGCTCCAGGCTGTAAACATGTTTTTTTCTGCTGTAAAGTTGGGCATTTTAACATGGGGGAGATACAGACTTGGCTCACTTTTGCAGCCTGCCTCAAGCGGCCAGTCCCTGTAAAGGCAATTAAAAAAAAAAATTCTAAACACATTATAAATGTTAGAAATGTAGCCTATTGCTAAAACATATTACAAAGACTGAACTGTGAAGTACTGTTTGTATAGCTACAAAACGGTTCATTATTACCTTCATATTAGGCTAATGAAGCTTAGTAGGCTACAACTAGACTCCCATAGTTTACAGAATTAGTTAAGAGATTTGATTTCCTTAAGAAAATTTGCCATTTATTGTAACTGGTATCCAAAATAATCAATATTGAATCGAATCGTAATCGAAATCGAATCGAATTGCAAGCTTGTGAATCGAAATCGAATTGAATTGTGAAATTTGTGTCAATACCCAGCCCTAGTTCTTACCTGTATCTATCAACAACAGTACCAACAGATAGATGAAACAGCATCTGAAAATCAAGATAGAACATTTTAATATGCTGAGCAATGTCAAGTCCACAAAAAGTAATTCAAAATATTCAGCCATCATTATAAAAATAAAAAAAACGACATCCTCTTTCAAACGTGATAAGTACCGCCTATCTTGGCTTTAGGACCGTTGGGTAGGCCGACCCCCCTGATTGGTCGAAGTCTGTTAACTGACAGCTATTTTGCTCAAAGGAATTAGTGATGGGCAATCCGGCTCTTTTTCTTGAGCCGGCTCGTTTGACTCACAAACGGCTCTTTAAAAAAATAAATGTTTTAACTCGCTCAAAGTGCACCACACAACAGTGCAACGTGAATTTTCACATTTGTAATTGTCTATAACAATCCAAATACTTGCCTGCTTGCCTAGCACATCAAGTAAATGGGCAAAGTTTTCAGACTATTTTTCTTACCTTCTTTTTTTTTTTATGTGTATGTTGAGATTGTAGTTTAGCTCTTGCATTCTTCTTTCTTCTTGCATTCTTCTTCTGTCATATCACTCCATAATCTGCCTCACTTTTAAATGCCTATTCTAGGCTACAATGACTGGCTGTTTTAAAATATAACTTAGATTTAATAACTTAGGGTTAAAAATGGTTAACAAAAGTTGTTTTTGTTTTTTTAACAAAAAAAATATTGCACATATACAAGGGTCATTCTATCACACATTGCGCTGTGGTACTTACTGAATAACTGAAACATTCATTCAATAATCACACGCCTTAATACCCTTCCAAATCTCACGAGTAACGTTACATTGTACACAGTAGGCTACAAACTGAAAATGAATGATGAGACTTATATATTTAACTCTACATCGTGCAGTTTAAATTGAGAAAGCCGTCTTACCGTTGGTACGTGTTGTACTGTGTGTGAGGGTTATTCTCAGAATTAGCCGCTAATAACGGAGTCATCCTTCATCTCAGATGCAAGTTGAAACTCGTTTTTAAAAAAGGCGCCTTCTCTGTAAAAGTGAAAGTCGTGAATGTTGCTCCGCCTTAGCAGGAGGTGATTCGTAGATGCAGGGATGACGTCAGAGGCCCGCCCCCTGGTTACCACGCGATTCATTCATTTTAAAGCAGTTGTTTATTTTTAAAAAAAGTAGGCGTGATATATTTATGGCCAACGATAACGGTTCTTCAGCGGTTGAGCCCAAACAAACATACACAGACAAGTTAAAGCAATTTAAGCAAACTGAATGGGTAAACATCAGCTAAACATACATCCTAATGTACTCAATAAAACCTATAACAATATTTGGATTGAATAACTTCATAAATCGTCATAAATGTGTTTGAAAGTTTATATGCTCTTCTCAAAAGTTTCTGAATTTCATTTTTATTTTTTTCTTACGAGCATCATTTTTTACTTATTTTAATGCATAATTTTATTTATTTATAATACTAGTGCAAAGTGCCCATGCAAAATCAGTTTTTGTGTTTTTTTAGTAATTGTTGGTTCGGTGTGTTTGAGTGCTCATAGTTACAATTAAACAGCAAAATATCAGTGACATTTTTATATGTTCATGGTAGAAAGCAAATCCTGATACTGACATAATGACATGCAAAAAATATGGAAAATTTAACTACACCATTGAGGGAGCAGGCTACACAGTGAACTCAGAGAAAACGCTACGCTTGAGCAAACAGTTTGTGAATATAGGCTACTACAAATGATGGCCGTGAAAGAGATTGTGAACACATTGAACAGGATATGTTTAGAATAGCATATATGCTACTATTACACAGTAGCAATAACAGTAAGCGCACCAGAATAAAATATAATATTCAGAAATAAAGAGTGTAGCTGACTTACAGATTCAGTTAACATCCACAAATGTGGAGAGTGAGAGTGGCCACTCAGTATGCAGTGTGAGAGGGGGAGTGGTCACTCAGTGAGCAGTGTGAGAGGGGGAGTGGCCACTCAGTGTGCAGCGTGAGAGGGGGAGTGGCCACTCAGTGTGCAGTGTGAGAGGGGGAGTGGTCACTCAGTGTGCACTCAGTGTGCAGTGTGAGAGGGGGAGTGGTCACTCAGTGTGCAGTGTGAGAGGGGGAGTGGCCACGCAGTGAGCAGTGTGAGAGGGGGAGTGGCCACTCAGTGAGCAGTGTGAGAGGGGGAGTGGCCACTCAGTGTGCAGTGTGAGAGGGGGAGTGGCCACTCAGTGTGCAGTGTGAGAGGGGGAGTGGCCACTCAGTGAGCAGTGTGAGAGGGGGAGTGGTCACTCAGTGTGCAGTGTGAGAGGGGGAGTGGCCACGCAGTGAGCAGTGTGAGAGGGGGAGTGGCCAAGCAGTGAGCAGTGTGAGAGGGGGAGTGGCCACACAGTATGCAGTGTGAGAGGGGGAGTGGCCACTCAGTGTGCAGCGTGAGAGGGGGAGTGGTCACTCAGTGTGCAGTGTGAGAGGGGGAGTGGTCACTCAGTGTGCAGTGTGAGAGGGGGAGTGGCCACTCAGTGAGCAGTGTGAGAGGGGGAGTGGTCACTCAGTGTGCAGTGTGAGAGGGGGAGTGGTCACTCAGTGTGCAGAGTGAGAGGGGGAGTGGCCACTCAGTATGCAGTGTGAGAGGGGGAGTGGCCACTCAGTATGCAGTGTGAGAGGGGGAGTGGCCACTCAGTGTGCAGTGTGAGAGGGGGAGTGGCCACTCAGTGAGCAGTGTGAGAGGGGTAGTGGCCACGCAGTGAGCAGTGTGAGAGGGGGAGTGGCCAAGCAGTGAGCAGTGTGAGAGGGGGAGTGGCCACACAGTGAGCAGTGTGAGAGGGGGAGTGGCCACTCAGTGTGCAGTGTGAGAGGGGGAGTGTTCACTCAGTGTGCAGTGTGAGAGGGGGAGTGGCCACTCAGTGTGCAGTGTGAGAGGGGAAGTGGCCACTCAGTGAGCAGTGTGAGGGGGAGTGGCCACTCAGTGAGCAGTGTGAGAGGGGGAGTGGCCACGCAGTTAGTAGTGTGAGAGGGGGAGTGGCCACTCAGTGAGCAGTGTGAGAGGGGGAGTGGCCACTCAGTGAGAGAGGGAGTGGCCACTCAGTGAGCAGTGTGAGAGGGGGAGTGGCCACTCAGTGTGCAGAGTGAGAGGGGGAGTGGCCACTCAGTGAGCAGTGTGAGAGGGGGAGTGGCCACTCAGTGTGCAGAGTGAGAGGGGGAGTGGCCACTCAGTGAGCAGTGTGAGAGGGGGAGTGGCCACTCAGTGAGCAGTGTGAGGGGGAGTGGCCACTCAGTGTGCAGAGTGAGAGGGGGAGTGGCCACTCAGTGAGCAGTGTGAGAGGGGGAGTGGCCACTCAGTGAGCAGTGTGAGGGGGAGTGGCCACTCAGTGTGCAGAGTGAGAGGGGGAGTGGCCACTCAGTGAGCAGTGTGAGAGGGGGAGTGGCCACTCAGTGAGCAGTGTGAGGGGGAGTGGCCACTCAGTGAGCAGTGTGAGGGGGAGTGGCCACTCAGTGAGCAGTGTAAGCTAGAGTGGCCAGCGGCTAGAGCGACAAAAGCTAATGTGTGCTTCTTTTACCGATATATTTACAGATATCTTTTGCATTTCTAATCCAAACAACGTCAAACCCGGCCCTGTCAAGTTTGAAATCCATCGGACTAACGGTTTGCGAGATATGCGAATAACAGACAGACACACAGACATTCCTGTAATTTATAGATAGAAGATGAATGATTCGATTCAACTGCAGTTCAGCACATAATCTACAAACACATACGTGTGATATTTTGAGCATAAGAACCAAACAAATATATTGTTGAGATATTTTTAATAATATTGAATTACATATATAAAAAATACAATTTACAAAGCTGTACAAATAAAAGGTTGTAGCCTATATTTATGTACATATATATATATATTTTTTAAATTACAAGTAGCATGAAAATATTTAGCAAGTCCAGTTTATTGGATTTTCATCACTTTTTTCTTGATTAAATAAACACTTTGTCTAATAAACCTGCATGATGTTTTAATGGTACAAAGACTTATATGTAAACAGATCAAGGCACATTTGATTTCTTATGTCATGAATTCTTTAAATTTACATTTTACATTTATTCATTTAGCAGATGCTTTTATCCAAAGCGACTTACAAATGAGAACAATAGAAGCAGTTAAACTAACAGCAGGAAAACAAAATGTAAGTGCTATAACCTTTCACAGTTTAATCTAACGCAGAACCCGTAATTTTTTATTTTATAAATATATTTTATTTATACGTAATATATATATATTTTTAATAATAGAAGGGAAGAGAAAGTGTTAGTATTACTGGAACAGGTGCTGCCGAAAGAGATGTGTCTTCAACCGTTTCTTAAAAAATGACTACGGACTCAGCATCTCTGGTTGAGTTGGGTCATTCCACCAGCAGGGAGCAGTCATGGTAAAGGTCTGAGAAAGAGATTTGATTGCAGAGCGCAAACTTCTAAATACTTTATATATAAAAAAATGAAAAGACGAAAATGCGGGGGAAATACTATTTTACTATTAACTCTTTCCCTGCCATTGATGGAATTTTCCGGCTTTCCCAGTTATACGATAGGGGGCGCTATTACGCATCTTCTGAAAGAGTGCTGAATCTCCTGAACACACACATGCGCAGATGATGCAGAAACAAGAGATCTCATATGTAATCATATGCAGCTTTACAGAACTCAGTGTGCAGTGTGAGAGGGGGAGTGGCCACTCAGTGTGCAGTGTGAGAGGGGGAGTGGCCACTCAGTGTTCAAACTCAGTTTTTGCAATCCACAAACTTCCACCATATCATGTCCATTCCCTGTGTTTCAGCATCAGGAGTGTGTAGCGTGACCGGTTGTCCCTCCACCACTGACACTGACGTGATTTTATCTTCCTTGACAAACACACCTGGAGAACAGACAGAAACAGTTTCTCAGATGTGATCGAACCGCATTGTATTGCCAAACACCAGGCATCAGAACATTTCATTAAAACTTTAAATACATTTTTATTTACCAACACTTTGAGACAGTTTCCCAAGAAGTGATTATGGAAACACATGGGATGGTGCTTTATTGAGCAAAGGTTTTTTATGTGACATTCTAATTTAATTCACATCTTTGGATGGAAACAACTAACCATGTGACTTCCTACAGCCTGTATAACTACAGAGCCCCTAAAGGGACATGATGGTGCGAAAAAATATGAGTTGGGAGGGAAAAAAATAAATCAATGCTTTTGCGTTCTTCAAAACTTTGCGTTCGATCACAAAATACTTTGCGTTCCCACGAGAAACTTTGCGTTCGCTCTCAAAATACTTTGCGTTCCCCGAGAAACTTTGCATTTGCTCACAAAATGTTTTGCGTTTCCCTGAGAAACATTGCGTTCGCTCTCAAAATACTTTGCGTTCCCCGAGAAACTTTGCATTCGCTCACAAAATGTTTTGCATTTCCCCGAGAAACTTTGCGTTTCCCCGAGAAACTTTGCTTTCCCTGAGAAACTTTTAAAAGTTTTCTAAAGGGGAACGCAAAAACATTGACAAATATGTTTTCCTCCATCTCATTTTTTTTTTCTTCACCATGTCCCTTTAGTGGCTCTGTCATAAGTAGGAATCATTTCTACTTTATTTCACAATTTAAGTCATTGCCACTAAATATGATAAATCCTTCGGATGCTGCTGGTTATAGTTAAGACTTGGCAGATTGAAGATAAAAGTCAATTACTTATCAAAGGACAAACTCGCCCAAAATATTTGGCTTATATTGGTAACAATCAAACTAAATATTTGTGATAACTTTTTGTCATGAGGCTCTCCAGATCATGCATATTTCACTCGAATTGTACCAACAGCCTAAAGGATTTAAAGTATATATATATTTTTTAATTCAAAAGGGGCGGACAAATTACCCCACCATTACACCGCCCAGTTTTAGAGGAACAGAGAAGCACTGTATGATCCAACAAGCCTTCAGTCTCTCTGCTCCTCGTCATCGCTCTCTGTGTTTTTAGGACTGTGCCACTCAATAAAGCTCATCATCCTGGGCTTGAAACCTGGATCTGCCCAGAGGACACAGACACACCCTTTCTCCCACAACTCCCAGCAAACAGGTTTGATTATTTGTAATATCTGCAAAATGCACCTCTCTCCTCTCTGTGTGATAACTCCCTGCACAAATCCGTGTTGTAGCTGTGGGTCAGTGTGTGGTCAAGAACTCGATTGATAGTTTAAAACACTCACCATCACCTCATTTACACATGTTTTAGTTTCTCTTTCACTCACTGGTGATCATTTCAGCTTCATTCTGACAACTGACTCTCTAGACAAGAAAGAAATCCTGAAATATGAAATTCTTTCACGAAATTTTACAAACGCTTTCAGCTTCGACTACTAGCAAAAGTCGTAAGAAAAAAAATACGATTTTACTGATTGGATTACTGTAACTCACTTTACTTTGAGATTAGCCAGTCAGCTTTATCCCGCTTTCAGATAGTTCAAACAACTAAGTCATTGTATGAGGGTCTGGGAATGATACATGCTAAGTATTGTGCAAATTAAATCCTTATTATCGAGCGTCACCTGTGCGGCGCACCAGCCTCGTATCGCCAACTTTAATAAATAAATTAACTCAAAGCGAAAGTAATGGCTGATGTCACGGACGACTGAACAAAACACAACGTAAAGTCCAGGCCTGGTCCTGTCTCATCCTTCACTGTCGACGCTCCGTTCTCTCACGGCCCTCGTCCTCGTCCTGCTCGCCACAGATATTTGTGCAAACTATTTTGTTTCGTTCGGCGGACATTTGCTGACAAATAAACGTTAATTTCTCAGTCCAGGTAACAATAAGAGCAAGTAAACATTGTTCATTTTCCATACACTACCAATGGCGTAGCGGATGGGCACACATGATAACCCCTCATGCCAACGCAAAATGCACTCGTTAACTCGTTAACAAAAAAGTTTTTTTTTTTTTTAACCCAGCATTGTAGTAGTTAAAGTAGTAGTACTACGTAGTAGTTGTTTTTTATTGGATTAGAATGAACCCAAAATGGGTTTAAAATTAAAGCCAGAAATATTGAACATTATGGTTAATCGTAAAAATACAGCAGCTGCACACTCAAACACTGTGCAAGATCAAAAGATCAATTTATTAGCAAGCTTTCGGTCTTGCGACCTTCTTCAGAAATATTGAACATTATAAAATCACTTTTACACACAGAATGCCTATTAAAAGGGAAAAATTTATTATAAACAAGAACAAGGGCATGTCATGAGAGGGGTCAAGAGAAACAATGCGCATGTGAGGGAAAAAAAGGCAAATCAACAGCTACCGTTTATACAGATAAATTAATTGTAATAATTAAATGAACATAGATTACTATCTGCTTTTTACTAAATACTACACTGCAGGCTTGTGCACAAATCAGAATTGAATTGAGAATGACTCCTTAATTCCAATTCAATTCTTGAATTTGAATTGATGTCAAAAACAGGATCTAGAATTACAATTCGAATTTGAATTAAAGGAAGCAGAATTGCAATTCAAAAAAATTCAAAGAAATTCATATACATATTTTAAATGAAGTGCTTAACAATGAATCTTTACAGTATATGTCAGATATGATTGGATTATGCACTTTGTGTTGTTTGATTACCTTAAAATGAAAATTGGAACAAAACTAATTAAACAAGATTGAGGGGGTAATTTATTTCAAGAATTTTATCATTATCTATATTTTAGAACAAAATGTATGCAAGGTTGAGGAGTGACTAGTCACGTGTAATGCAATTATGTTATTAAATTACAAAATTAATGTAATTGTATTTATTCGTATTACTTTGAGGTAAAATGTGTAATTCATTAGTTACTAATCAAATTAAAACGAAATTGCTTTGCATTGATAAAGTAATCCAAATAAAATAACCCAAACCACCTTTATAATGGGTAACTAATAACAGTAAGCAATTACATTTCCAAAGTAACCTTACTAACACTGAATGTGAGATTCATCACATTCCTGTTGTGTGACTGTGTGGAGTTTATTTGAATTGCCTTGAATTTAATTCCACTTCCTGACATTCCAATTAAAATTCCTGTGGGGCGGAGTCAATTCAATTCAAACGCCAATTCTAAAATTCTGAATTTTGCACAAGCCTGCTACACACAATTATTTATTGGTTTCAACTTTAAGGAACTGAAAGTACTGCACCAACGTATTCAAGCAAACAAAAGTAGTAACAAGTAAACTTCCAAATTCAAGTTCACTAAACTTTAAACTCATATCTAACTATAAATCCATAATCTTAAACTGTTTATGAAAACCATCTATAGTTTATTGCCTAAAACTATAGACTCTACCCTATTTAACAAAAATCTGGAGCTATATTATAGGAGTTTTAATAACTCTTTAACACAAGTTAACATGACCTTTTTTTCATTTGTATTTTTTTACAACGAACAGATTAAGAACGACTTTCACTCCAAATTGGGTTAAATCAACCCGGAAACTTTATCCAACAGTCTCAACCCAGCTTTTGGGTTAAACAATTGAATCACGCGATAACAGCCAGCTGGATGTACATTGTCCCGCTTATTGGGAGTTATGTGCTTTCCTACAGCCCACGCTGCCATCCTCTCATTCACACCCTTCACCTGAGGACAGTCTAAACCTGCTCCTTTAGTTTCTGTTCAACCTCACCTTATACAACTATGCTATATACCAGCTAACAGTAAACATTTTCAGAAGTTTAGCTAATGTTCTGGAAAGGTTCTTTCTTAACATTCAACTACTTCGTATCAATCATGGTTCAGAGAAAATTGAAAAGTAACATTCCAAAACTGTTGGAAAAATTCTAAAATAGAATGGAATTCTCCAATGTTCGGATTACCAACAAAACAAAACAAAATGTGAACGTTAGCAAAATGTTGAACACTTTTGTTAGCTGGGATATACACTGCCAGTTTGTATTGTTTGTGGTTTATAAGATAATCGGCTTCATGACAACATGAACCATATGCTGAACACAGACACAATATCCTGCAATATAAGCACGATATCTTACCGTCTGTCTCCACAGCTAACAAACGAACTGCACCTGTTGTAACCAAAATCACAGACTTCATCAAATGACACATTTTTATATAGTAGTGAAGGGTTACAAATTTAAGAATATGTTTAATTTAGGTTCCAATACCAAAGTATATAAACTGAGAATGTTCTGTTTGTTGAATTTAGCATTTCAGGTTAGGATGGTAATGATATCAGCTGTGAAACAGTTTCCAGCAGGAGAATCCGGCCAATCCTGGTTTTCTAAATTTGTCAGATTACTGAAACTCTTAATTGCTTTTTCCTGACATTCCTGTTTCTCTCTATTGTAAGCAGATTACTGAAACTCTTGGCCCTGTTCTTGAGTCTCACTGTATGAATAGTTTATGCTGATTGGATAAGGATTGGTAACACTCTCAGGCCCTGTTTACACGAGAACACTCGCGGGTGAAAACGTAAAAATATTTGATCAGATGTGCCTTTCGTTTACACGGCGACTGTGTTTTTGGGGCTTAAAAACGCTCCACCGTCGCGTTCCCGTGTAAAGGGTAAAAATCGGTAAAAACGCAAATCTGCTCTCGTCGCGTACGCGTTTACGTCACAGGCGTGCGCCAGTACAGGAAAATAACAACCAACATGTCGGATTATTTCCATACGTCGGACCTTAAAGTTGCCCTAGCAGCTCTGATAAACTTACTAAAGTCTTTTCAGCAGTTGTACAAAATATTCTCAGATATTGGTGTTGTTGTGTGGCAGTGCTTCACATCGCCACCTAGCCGCCTGGAGTGCACACTACATCGAATTTCACACACTTTTAATTCACCATATGCACGCAGATTTCCCCCTCATAACGCTCGTCTAAACGCAGAATAAAAAGTGATAACGCAACGCCACTTTTGCGTTTTCTCTTCTGACCGTTTCCGTGTCAACATAGCCTTAGTCTAGAACTGGTTTCCTAAACCTGTTTATGTCATTTACATGCTTTGTAAATCCCTCCCCTTAAAATGTTATAAATTGCAAGGGAACGTTTCCCTTAGTTAGACTTGAGACGACGCTTGGAAAAGACCACAGCAACGCCAGCTCGTGTGCTCAATAAAGAAATCCTGTTTAAAACACAATTCAAGTCTCCTGGTCTTCGCTTCTGAGTTTCTACACTTTAAAAGAAAACAGAACAGTAGCTTTCAACCGTCGTACAGTAACTTACCATTTTGTGTACAACTGTCCTCATTATATGTTTCCCCATCTGAGAAAAAAAACAAACACAGATAATCTCTTGAATGTGAACGTATACAAAACAAGAACATAGAAGCAAATGTAACCTTTCTTACGAAACTATGTTTTGCATAATTAAGCGTTCTTTTGTGAAATCAGCTCTATGTTACACGTACCACCTTGATCTGCCCGTTTAAGCATCTTGTGTTGATGGTAACAGTAAATGCCACACGAAACTGCAGCCACAGCCAGAACACAAACACACAGCGCTATTTCACCTGCAGACAAACCTGGTGTATAATTGAAAGAGAGAAACCATATCAGTATTGGAACTGCTAAACCTTTCTTGATTAGCTCTGTGAAATATCAGCGCTGCCGTACCTGCACATGTGTGACAGAGTGTGTTGATGTCCAGATGTGTGGTCTGGTTGCTGATGGGATTGTTCAGCACACAGCTGTAGGTGTTTTTATCCTGATATTCCACCTCCAGAGGTAGAGAGAGACTGATGCTGAGATCACACACACTGATGCTGGACAATACACTCATTCCTGCGTACCAGGAGAGAGTCGCATCACTCACATTTAACACTGAACACACCAATGAACATGATGATGATGATGATGATGAACAGTGTGAAGAGTTACTGATGATGACAGGAACAGGCAGACGAGCTGGACAACATGAGAGAATAACATGTTTCACTCTACAATGGATTGACACTTTAATGCAATGAAATCAAACCAAATGCATCCAGAGAACGACTCACCAGAAACAGTGATACTGAATTTCCTCGGTGGGACCTCATTTCCACCAAAGATCCACCAAAGTTCATAAACACCAGTGTGTTCAGTTGTGGTGTTCATGATGGTCAGATCTCCAGTCTGATGATCCAGCTTCAGTCTGTCTCTGAATCTCCCATCAAGAACATCATCATATAATGAGACCTTATTGACCGGTCTGTTGATCTGAGCGATACGAGTGCCGTCCGGTCCAAACGTCCACAGTATCCGCTCAGCTTTCTGTGTTTCAGTAACATCAGTGTATAAAGTGACAGACTCTCCCTCCATCACGAACACAGACTTCACTGCACCTGTTACACCAAACACACCTGAAGAAAATAGAGTTTCTCAGTCAGAGAATTCAGTTTTGTGTTCAACAAAATAAATAAAGTAGGACTGATTTAGAAGAACATGAAGGTGAGTAAATGATGACAGAATTTCAAGTTTTGGTAAAGTATTCCTTTAAGTCTTATTCCTCCTGCAATCCTGTTCAAGTCTTTACAGATCCAAGGCCAGATTTCAAGTCCCGCAGCATATTTTGTGTACAGGAACAACAAAAATGGTGAATAAGAAATGAGTTCTCAGGTAAGTTCACTGAATCCTGAGTAATGTTAATGCATTAGTGGACAAGATAACAGAAACAAAGCATACCAAAGCATTTTCCATACCTTAATTAAATGAACCATGATTTACTAGTAAAAGTGTAATAACCATGGTTTCTTGGAAGATTGATTACCATTTGTATATCAACAGTTTTACTGCAAAGAAATACCATGGTTAAACTATAGCAAAACCATGGTTTATTTTCGTAAGGGGTTTTAAAAGGCTTTTGCACCTGTAGAATAAGACGTTTTTCTTTCACAATCTCCAGACAGTTTCAAGACCTCCAGACCATAAAGAATTTTTTTTTAACTTTGATTCCCGCTAAATTAATATTATTTTAATATTAATATAATATATATTAAATGAATATAAAGTGAAGTGCGAAACCTTTTAAATCTACTCACCGTCCACGAGTAATCCGGCGAAGATTAAAATAAACATAATATTTCTACGTGCGAGTAAAAATTGAGTAAACGAAGTCCAATTGTGTCAGATTGTTCGCTGTCATAGAGCCGTTTTTAAACGAGCAACGATTATTATTCCACTTCTCTGAGTTTATTATAAACTGATTTCAGATCGATAGATTTATACGAGTTTACACGAATGGAAAAAAATGCGACTCATTGAAGACATTCAGAACTTCTTCAGCCTCACTGGAAAGCCCTCCACAACTCCCTGTCGACTGCTCTGCACTGACGGACTGAGCTTCTTATGTAGGCTATTCTCCGCATATCCGTGACGTCACAACAGTAAAAGCACTGATCTATATATAGATCAGTGAGTAAAAGCCATGAGTAAAAGGCGAAGCGTTCCAATGGCAACGCTAGTAAATTGCTTGGAAGGGAGACCCACCGTCGACAGTAAAAATGTAATAATAATAAAAATGAATTAAATATAATGCGTTTTTTTAATCATAATCACAACTGTGTTTAATGATATAAGCAAAAAATATAATAAATAGCCTATGTTATATAGTAGGCCTACACATAATTATCAAAATACTCTAGCTCTTTTTTTTCTAGCCAAAATAACGTGCTATATAACCTATGGTCATGGATTTCCTGAGGACGAGGTAGCCTAAATGTTATGTGATATAATTGTTCTCCAGCAATTATTCAGCAATATCCAGCAATATTGACCTCTTTGCGCTGTTGAAAAACACTGATTGGTTGATATTATGTGTGAGGAATATACATTTCTCGGTAAATTGCGTGAGAAATGTGAGGATGTGTGGCGTGATGTGTGAAAAGTTGTGCGAGTCACACGGTCAATGCGTGAGAGAGTACAGCCCTCTTTACTTCAGGCAGTGACTGGCAATGAGTCTGATCTTCAAAAGAGACAAGTTTACTAATATTGTCTCGAATTTCCCCGGCTGAAGATAAATGCACTGCTATGATTTTGTAGATGGACCGTTTTGAGAATACACGAAGAGTTGAAGGGCAAGCAGGGTAGGCAGCAGAAATGTAAAGACAAAAAATTACTCCAAAGAAACCCTCCTATATTACCTTTTACAACACTGATCTCACAGTATACTTTGAAACAGAGTGTGAATTACCCCAGAATATTTGGGGGGTACTGTTCCTTCACTTCTTCTATGACCATGGTCCACTATCAATCCCCACCGTGATCGCCAAGTGCAACGTGTGTTGTGCAACACACAAGGTTTACACGCGACAAACTGATAATCATTGCACCTTGTGAAACCCCTAGAATGATTAAAGAAACTACATTGGTCATATGGATGTTTTGTTTTGTTTTTCCTATTGTTCCGATTTTCCGAATCGGCCGTAACAACTGTATACAGATGAGCTTATTTTAAACCAGAAATGTTCTAACTTCCCGTGGCGCTGGTGGTGGAGGAAGGAGGAGACTTGATTTACTGGCAATATGTCTCTTTGTCATCGCCTTGTGCATAGCAACTTTCTGTGTGTGGAATGCAGAAGTTATATTGAACTTGGTCTTCTAGAAACTTGTTTTATCATCATGAGTTTTCTAACCACAATATAGTTTTCTAACCACAATAGCTATCTATCTATCTATCTATCTATCTATCTATCTATCTATCTATCTATCTATCTATCTATCTGTCTGTCACCTGTCTATCTATCTATCTATCTATCCATCTATCTATCTATCTATCTATCTATCTATCTATCTATCTATCTATCTATCTATCTATCTATCTATCTATCTGTCTGTCACCTGTCTATCTATCTGTCATCTATCTATCTATCTATCTATCTATCTATCTATCTATCTATCTATCTATCTATCTATCTATCTATCTATCTATCTATCTATCTAAATATATAAAACAATGGATACATTTAGTTAATCTGTGTAAATGATTTCTGAAAGAAAAAATATATATTTTAAAAAAAGTAATTACGTTTTTAATTGGCCTTATATGTTTTAACATTATATATTTTTTTCCCAGCAGTTGCGGGAATCTTCTGTAAACTTTTCAGATAAAAGCAGTGAACTCAATATTTCATCTCTGACGTTTCTTTTTACACAGATGGTGTAATGAGCCAACTCTCACAGGTGAGTGTAAACTCACACACACACACACACACACACAGATGACTGTAAGGTGTCTTGTGTGGTTTCTAGTGGCAGTTATATGAGTAAAACTACTTTATTACTCATATAATATACTACTTATATAACTACTCATTTACCCCTGGCTCCATTCATTCTAAAATAATGCATGCAAGCCTTTCTCCTGAAACTCAACTCAAGTTTGACAACTCTCTTTTGGGTACAGTATTGTTTCTGTTACCCACTTAAATGTGAATAATAAATACAAAATATTGATTTGAGTTGCGATTATTATCTTACCTGTATATTATCTTAAACTTTCACTAATAAATCGGCCTATCAACAAGACAGACACTTCAACACTCGTAGGCAGAGTCTGTGTAACGTTTCACAGCACAAGCATGAGTGACGCGCAAGTGTAGTATTCACACTGGAGGGTTTGCACTGAGTCACAACAGCGGCTCCCAGGCTACATAGCAAGCATCTTTCACAGCTGACCACAGGCTGGAAAATGTGGCCACAATCAGGGAACCATGAGCTTAGTTTCATAGACATTTCACAAATTCTTTCACATTGAGATATACAATAGCCTATGAGGTAAACAATGGCTTAAATCTAAAAATATATAAAGATATATTTAGTGTAATCCAATTATATGAAATCTCAAGGGCAATTTGCAATATTTTATTGTTAAGTCGTTTTGGGGGGTTGTTTTTTAACATGCATTAAGTATGCATTGAGATTTTCAGACATTGCTTTTTTATTGTTGTTCATCTGTGTTTAATGGTCAAAAATATTTCTCCATCTTTGTATTCTTCGTTACAAGAAGCAAGTGAGCACTGTGGAATTTCATTAGTTAGGTCTAACCTAGTCTAGTCTAGCTAACCTGTTCCATAACTTGCTATTATAGGCCTACAGTCTGTGCAAGCATTTCTGGATGTACCACATCCTGTTTTAGAGTGAAGTCTAGGGGTAAACCAAACCCATGATGCAAAACTGTGTTTTTTTCTCTCTGCGTGTATACAGATTACTGAATGTTAGTGAACCTAGGGCTATTGACTAGAAACTAGTGCTGTCAAACGATTAAAATATTTAATCGTGATTAATCGCATTAATGTCATAGTTAACTTGCGATTAATTGCAATTAATCGCACATTTTTATCTATTCTAAATGTCTCATGATTTTTTTTTGTCCCATTATTTTTTCTCATTTTAATGCTCTTATCAACATGGAAAAGTGCTGGCTTGCTTTGTGCAAATGTTTTTTTTTTTTATTGAAAACAACATTGACAATACTGTGTTCAATTTCACACTAAAACATTCTCACTTGGAGCAAATAATCTCTCACACTATGTAACAATGTCCATCAATAAAAGGGTCAAAGAAATACTGACGAGGTCCTGATATTGACGAGGGGGCGGAGAATGCGCATCAGATGTGTGTGTGTATGTGTGTGTATGTGTGTTTGGCCATCAAGTGGTATTTCTATGGCGTTCCGATCGGCTCAAAAATTTAACTTTGTAGCACGCACTCGTCTCAATGAACGTGACGTCTGCGTCTGCCGAACGTCTCGTCTGCGTCAAGGGGGTTTCCAGCACATTCCACACACTTATTCGTTCTTTATTATTTTCCCCCACTGATCTTCAATTCTATTTTATTAGCAATTAAGTGATATTACCTTGCTTATACATAGCTTTTTATTATATAGTAAATATTAATTTACACAAATTATCATGTTAAAATGTGTGTTTTCCATTTTTTCTTGTCAACATGTCCACATATTATTTACTACTAATGATAGTAGTTTGTTTTTGTGATTTTTTCTTTTTTTTCTTTTTAACTATTATCATTTGTGTGTTTGTGAGTGTATTGCGGTGAGAATGCTTGTTGGTAGTCTACACACACTATATGCTGCTGGACATCTGAATTTCCCCTGTGGGGATGAATAAAGGTTTTTAACTAACTAACTAACATATAGCCTACTTAATCATAAAAAGATTAACCATAAAAAGCATGTAGGCCTATGTACTATTCACCACTAGGAGTCTCCTGACCAACACAAAATAAAGTAGCCTATAGTTGTAAATATTTGGGCTGATTTAACTAACAAATAAAATGTGTTATTTGTAATGTTTAATTTTAAAGTTGTAATATTTGGTTTTTAGAGTTTCACCGAAGTTTGATTGACACAGGCGATCTGACAGAATTCTAATTAAAAACAGTTACACCTCAAAAGAGAAAGGCGAGCACAGTTTATTATTATTAGGCTATTATTGTTATTTTTATTATTTAGCCTAAATATCTTTGCTGGTGCATACAAATATTTAGATTTGTATCAATAGGTACAGAAATATTTTGGCACAATAGTCATAAAAGCCAGAAGAGAATTAACATAGAACCAGAGTTTCTCTTTCAATTCTCCCATGATTTCTAACATCACATTTAAACTACATCCTGATATGGAGGCGTGAGGTTATACAGAGGCGTGTTTATTAAGTCCGTTGTCATTTGCGGAGATGAGGGGAAAATAGTGTAGTACCTGCAGGAAAAGCAAGGATCATGTAGCCTACAATTAATTTGTTGTCATGAGAACATTACTAAATCAAATAAATACGTTCTGAAATTGTTCTAAAATATAAAGTTAATGTTTTTAAATTTAAACGAATGCATTACAAGTTTTTATGACACGTTGAATTACTGAATGTACCCTTTACTTCGTTTTTCTAAGTTACATTTCACGAATCATCCATAGTATATTCCTACCAGTAACTGCAGTTCTCAAAACAATTCATACAAACAGCAGTACACAATGGATTACCTTTAAAAGCCTTAGTTAATTTCAAAAGTATTTGTAAATGAACATATCAGTGCCATCCCAATGGCAGGTCCTTGTGACATTGTTCACAAAACGGTACAAATATTTAGCCACGTTGTCAATATAATGCTCCAATGCATCCTCATCCCATGGCGTCATATTCTGACACTTTGACAAAGCGTCTAAATCCAACGCCCATGGAACCCTTTAGCGTCAATATAACACACAGAGAGATGGGTAGGTTTAGGTATGGTGTAGGGTTAGGGTTAGACCGCTAGGAGGCGCCTTCTGACCCATATATATCGGCGTCTCATATTGACGCTAAAGGGTGCCATGCGCGTTCGATATAGACGCTTTGGCAAAAGCGTCAGTATATTACGCCTTGGGATGTTAATCCTTAATCCTTAAATGTAATGTTGTATGCGTTTTATAGGCTAGCCTACTTTTTGTATTTTGTATAATTATATCTCTAGGTAATGAAGATAGCCTATTAACAAAAAATATTATTATTATTATATAATATATAAAACTTTTATATTCAATTATAGGATATAGAACATTTGGAATAAAAATACGCTGAAAACCCAAACAATAGCATGTGACAAACGAAACACGTCTTGTTTATTATGCTGCTGCTACAAAAACGGAATAGGCTAAATAAATAAACAAACAAACGACGTCCTATAGGACATAGCCTAAACTGTTTTGTGTTCATAGCCTTGTGTTTGCAGATTGTAGTAGCCTATTATTTCGGATATCCGACATTATGTTTTTGTAACCATTTTAGTAGCCTAGCCTAATAGTTTTATATATAGCGGGTAGGCCTATTTATAAAAATATATATTTTTAATTCTATTCTTCTATTTAAATGATCTACAGAAACAGTGGTTGTGCGATCGAGTTGTCTGTTTTCTAGTTTACCAAAGTGCTGGCCTTTTAAAATAAAAAAAAATAAAAAAAAAATCCTATATATAAATCACAGACGCAGACGTGACGTTATAAGACAGACGCAAGTGTCACGTTCATTGAGACGAGTGCATGTTGCAAAGTCATATTAAAGAACCGATCGCAACCGCTGGCACACTGCACTGAGCTTTGCTGAGTAGAGTGTTAAACCCGTGTTAGAAAAAAAAACAATTTATAACTTCACTGGCTGCTACACGTGAATGACACGTAAACGTCTGACAATACACTTCACTGCCACACGTGATTTACGTGACGTCTGCGCCTTAAATTTAATGGAATAAATAGCAGAATAAAAAAAAATCAAGACGTTGAGTGAGACGTTCATTGAGACGAGTGCGTGCTACAAAGTTACATTTTTGAGCCGATCGGAACGCCATAGTATTTCAGACTGGACGTGCTGCGATGATAGCTTAGTTCACAATAGTCTGGGTTTCCCCATACTGCCTTTCCGCAGCGCGATTTTATTCACGCTGAAAGGCAGTATGGATACCATGGACCAAATTTTCGCCTCATTTAGGGAACCAATCACAGAACGGGATCACAGAACGGGGAGGGAGCAGCAAGACGATGACGACATATGTTGGCAGGCGCATTTGATTGGCATTCTTAGCACCCAATAAACGGCGACGGGCATTCGTAAACCACGCCTCAAATACGAGAAAATGTACATGTGGTTCCCAGACCCAATTCTCAACGAGAATTGGGTCTGGCGTTAGCCAGGCTAAGTTCACAACGACAACACGCACGGATCACTTTGGTCTTGTCAATGGGACCATTTGGCCACTTTTTAAAAGTAAACTTTCAATTCAGAATCTTATTGGCATCCATTTCGGCGTCTCGCGCTCGTCATCCACTCAAAACGTAATGTTAACCTAACATATTATTTGGCCGGCTCGCAAGCCCAAACAAGTGTGTGGTTTCCGGTCTAGCTAGATCCAGTGCTTTCACACAGGACGCGGAATGCGCGGCGCTATGCCAGTTTTCAAAACTTTTTGCATGCCGCGCTGGTAATCGTCCTGACTCTCTGTGATCATTAAAAATCACAGGATGTCCTTCAAAAGAGTAGGGGTGTAACCCCGATGTCCTGGCCCAATTTGCCCCGGTGGCCTCTGTCCATCATGGCCTCCTAATCATATATATATACTAATTGTCTTCATCACCGTCTCCTCTCCACCAGTAAGCTGGTGTGTGTGTGTGTGTGTGTGTGTGTGGGTGTGGTAGGCGTGTAGAGGTGGGCGATACTGCAAAATTTGGTATCGATCCGATACCAAGTAAATACAGGGTCAGTATCGCCGATATCGATACCGATACCAAATACTTTTTAATTTTAAAAGCATGCCCTTGAACTTAAATGTACGTTCTTGTGCTAGAGCAGTGTGTCATGATTTATGAGGCTAATGCATTATTAATGTTAAATCTAAATACATTTTAATGACCACTAAAATATTTTGTGATTTTTGCTCTCAACTCGCCTGTTTATATAGCCTAATTATAGTAAATGCACTATTGTACATTATTACTGTTCAGAAGTATTGGGTCTGTAAGATTTTTAATTCTCTTCTGCATTTATTTGATAACGAATATTATTACAATTTAAAAAATCTGTTTTCTGTAATTTATTCATGTAATCAAAGCTGAATTTGCAGCATTATTTTAATATGCTGATTTGCTGCTCAAGAGACATCTCTTATTATTATCAATGTAGAAAACCGTTTCATATTTTTGTGAAAACCCTGGTAAATGTTATGCAGAATTATTTGATGAAAGTCGAAAGAACAGCATTTATATGAAATATATTTTCAATGTAAAACCCTTGACTGTCACTTTTGAACAATTTAATGCATGATCCTTGCTGAATAAAACTATTAATTTCATGAAAAAAACTTACTGATGTCAACATTTTGAATCGTTATGTAGCCTACACTTTTAGTTTCTTTATTGTGAAATAACTCCTGATTGTTTCTCTGTCATCTAAGCATTGAGGCTTCGTTTTCCAAACGCAATGTGAGCCAGTGAAGCCCCAGTCCAGCGAAGGCTCTCTGTGATTGATTGGTTTCGTCTTGTATTCAGATGACTAGGAGAAATAGTTCTATTCTATCCTACAAAATTAGCTTATTTTACGCTCTGAATTTCGTTCTAAATGAATAAAATGACTGTTAAAAAAAACAAACATTTGGATCGATATTTTGATTTGAGGATCGATCCTTTTCGATACCACGTAGTATCGCAAGTATCGATATTTCAGGATCGATCCGCCCACCTCTACGTACTGGTGCAATATGGCTGCCGTCGCATCATCAGGTGATGCTGCACATTGGTGGTGGTTGAGGAGATTTCCCCCCTTCTATGTAAAGCACTTTGAGTGCCGAGAAAAGCGCTATATAAATGTGACGAATTAATTAATTAATTATTAAGAGGGCGAAATACCCTGTGAAGTCCACTTCGCAGTCCACATGGATGCGCCACCAATAAATCAAAGTTGAAAGTCAAACTAATGTCTTCAACCCTTAAAAATGCAAGCTAATAATTTTAACGGAAAATAATTAAATAGACTACAGTAAAACCCTTTTAATTGCAACATTTATATCATAAGAGTAATTCTACTGCAAATTATATGAGTATGAAAATGTTGTTACCAAGACAATTAATTAAGACAGTTGACACATCATTACTTAAGACAATTTTTTAAATAATATTACAAATGTATATCCTACAAATAAATGTAAAAATAAAACATGTTCTGTTTTAAATGAGGCTTAGTTTCAGACCAAACCTGCAGTTTCTCATTCACATTATAAAACTGTACCATACTGATTGTCCACTAGAGGACAGAAAACGTTCAAACACCTCTTTTGTTCTGTTCATTCACGCTGATCAAAACAGTGAAACTGAAACTATATACTGTAACAGACATGAAACACACATGATATAAATATCTGCATAACAGACAAGATCACGGTTAATGGGAACATGTTCCATTAACTTTAAAATAACAACAACAAAAAATGTTAGTGTGAAGTTAAAAGAAACCCTTTGTCGTTATACTTTTCACAGACATGCAGAATCATTTCAAACACATTTTCCAGGGTGGTAGACTTAAAAGTGGGGTAAGTGTTATTTGAAAAACTCTGTTTGGAAGTTAGCCGGACCGAAACATGAACAACACACACAACAACAAACGTGTGTAGCCAATCAGCATTAGGGGTGTGTATGACGGTGAAGGAGAGAATGAGCTAGAGCACTGTAAAAAAAATTATATGCTCAATGAGTTATGACAACATATGATTTTGCATTGCTTTAACTCATCAAAATAAGTTAAGCAATTTTAAGCTAATTTTATAAGATATACAAGATTACACTAATTTTTTAAGTCAGTTTAATGTCATTTAAGTTGAAATGACTTTAACATCCAAGTTGATTGTATTTACAAATTTAATGCAGCAACTTTTTTTTACAGTGAGGGAGATTTGAAGAAAGACTGCGGAAATACAACACAAAAGAGAAAAGCTCATAATAATATCACTTTAAATGAAGGGTTATGATCAGGAAAGAGCTTTAGGACCAAGAGCACTTTTTTTTCATGAAGCATTATTTTGTAGCGCTTCTGCTATGATAACAGACATCAACTCTTGGAGGGGGAGGCGGAGCATTGGAGAGAGGGGTGTGTGTGTTTGTGTTGATTTCAAATATCAACAATGTCAAACGGCGTTTTTGAAATATCGCTTACCCCACCTTTAAAGGCTTGTAAAAGCATTCTGGGATAATTTCGCTATAGACAAGAGCTTTAAGAGATCTGTCCGTTCTTCAACAGTGAGTTTGTCTCCTCTGACGCTTCTTCTCTTTCTGAGAAATCTGTAAGATAGTGTCAAAAAAGTGCTGATGTTACAACTACAACTACTCAAATATGCTTAAAAAGAGAGACTAGAAATAAAGAACAAAAAAATATTTCAAGAGAGACTAGAACAAAAATCACTTTTTTATTTATCACTAAATGTTTAGCTCATATTTGGCAATTGATTCTGCAATTATGTTTCTGAAATATGATCTTGCCATTTTTATATGATTAATAAAGCTTTTAAAATTGCACTGCATTTTCGTCTCCTGCACTAGATGATTATTTAATATTTTTAATGCAATATGGGAACTGAATGCCAAATTTAGGCAAAAAATCCATGAAAATTTTTGAGCTACTCACCTTGGACAATAAATGTCTTGGAGATCCTATTTCTCCCATTCCTGGTGATATTTAGTTTATAAACTCCAAAGTCTGTAGGTCTGATGTCATTGATAGTGAGATATCCAGTTTTGCGATCCAGGTGAACTCGGTCATCATGATTGTGACAACCACTATTGTTCTGTTCATTCAGTCTGGAAATGACTTCAAAAGGATTTGTGTGATCTGTGTCTAATTCCCCAAACCTCCACTGTAACACATCACAGTGTTGTATTTCAGTGAGGCCAGTGTTCAGGGTGACAGACTGTCCCACCGTCACTGACACGGACTTCAGTTCAACTTTATCAGGAACGACCCCGTCTGCTGAACAAACAGGAATGGAGATAGAGATTAAACATTGTAGTGGTGTTTAATACCTGAATAGACTCAGCAACAGTATCTTACCATTACTCAGCTCAGTGTCTTGGCCACGAGTTTGGCTTGATTAAACACAATGTAAGTAAAAAAAATTTTATATATATATATATATATATATATATATATATATATAATGTGTATACATATATATACATATAAAGCTCACATTTTCTATTATCTAACTGTAGATCAAACTTACCCATGTGATCTGTATTTCTATATTTCCTGTTGACGATGAATATCCCAACAGCAGCCACGACTAGCACAATTACTCCAATAAAAACACAGATCAGCACTATATGACTGAATGCTAAACCTCCTTCTGTCGACCCGTCCACTGTAATATAATGCATTAGAGAGAGGTAACACCAAAAACTTGTGAGTATAAAACTTGAGTATAAATGTTGACATTGGAATTATGGGACACTTGAGAACTGGAAATAAAGTTGAGAGGTGTAAGAACAGTTTTTCTTGCTAAGACAAAAGCTGATAAAAAAAAAAAAAAAACTCATCCTGCAATAAAGCAATAAAACGCACCCTGGACAGAAGATCGCAAAGAAAGAGCACAGGACATTGTCTTGTCCAAACTTATCTCCTTATGTATATGCATCCCCCCTCTCCCTCCACCCTTCAAGTCACCACAAGGTCACTAAGAATGTCTATATATCACATGTGATCTATGTTGTGAATCTATTGTTTTTCCTTTTCATGTTTGGTATAATTTTAAATGTCTCAGTGCGATTGGTAAAATGGTCTTAATTTCATTGCAGTCATTGGTTTAATGAGAAAGACTGAAAACTTAGGAGAATCCTGTGTTCCTCTTAAGCCTAGTTCACACTACATGATTTTAAGCCCGATTTAAGCCCGATTTGCAAATCGTTGAGCTCGCCGACAGGTCAGGGTGTTATCGCGTGCAAATCGCGGGGGATTAGCGGGCGATGAACGCTCGCCAATCTGTTAGTATGAAAGAGCCAACAACGCATCAAAGACGCTCGCAGACGCGTCGCCGAGCCCAGAAAAATATCTAGCATGCTAGATATCCAGAGCTGTCGCGCGACTCAACCTCACGTGATGTCGAGAGCTACAGCCAATCAGAGCAACTACAGATTAAACATACAAGTATGTGTAGACATAAAAATATAATTACTTATGCTTTTCGGAAGTATATCCCTGTTTGTAATCATAGGTTTTACTAAAATACTTTTAGGAAAAAAGAAAAGTCAACTGTATATTGCTGATGTCCACAATGTTGATGTTCTGGGTGTTCTTTTTTAAAATGAGGTTGTAGAGTGTATATATTTTCTCAGAGCAAATCATCGTGCAAACAATTTGCAGCACTAGTTTCTGTCTGGCGTCCATATTTGCGTGTTGTGTTCTTCTTCGCTGGGTGCTGTTTCGCGTCATTTCCGGTTCATTTTATCACGTGAATTTTCGTGACAAAACGTGGTTTGTAGACAAGATAGAATCGTTGGGTGACAGAGTTGTTGTCAACTCGTGTAGTGCGTTACCTCCTGTTGCGGATCAATCACGTTGTGTCGTGTGGTGTGAACAGCTCAACAACTTGAACACTCCTGATTTCATAGAGAGCAAGTCATGTAGTGTGAACCGCACAGTTCAGCCCGACGTTTTAAAATCATGTAGTGTGAACTAGGCTTTTGGGTTGTGTCTCTTCAAGATATCTGATAATTCTCCTCAAAGCCAGGCACTACCCCCTGGGGTATGTCGTAGATTCTCCCCTAAATGTAACTATCTAGCGTCTACAAAACAACACTTAATTAATGAATCTGCCGCATCTACTGATCGACACAGAGCATCTGCAATTCGACACTTAAAGGGCTAGTTCATCCCAAAATAAAAATGCTGTCAGTAATTAGTTACTCACCCTCATGTTGTTCCAACCCCGTAAGACTTTCGTTCATCTTCGGAACACGAATTAAGATATTTTTGATTAAATCTGAGAGCTGGATCACTCCTCCATAGGCTTCTAAGGGACTGAAACTTATTCCCCCGAAAAGTTATTAAAGACATAGTTAAAATAGTCCAAGTGGCTCAAGGTTAAGTTTATCAAGCGTCCTCATGTATTTATTATTTCTGAATTGGCTTTTAATCATTTACTTGTGTAATTGGCATGATACAATTTTACCTGACAAATAAAATGTTTTATTTGATTTATTCTGCATTATTCTGAAATAATTTTTCTATGGATTAACGTGTAGTCTGGTGTTTCCTCAAATCTCTGTCCAGGATAGATCAAACCGAAGGCACTATGAATGGAGCACATCATTAAGGAGACCTTCCGATTTCTGACTATCACACGTTGCATCTTGCGACTATTAAAAAAATTACACCTTTTGTTACGAGTAAGGAGAGAGCGGCCGCTTAGGGAAAAATAGTTGCACTGCACCCTCTGACTATATCAGAACTGGCTAGTTTGTGATCGTGAGCGCGTGACGTCTCAAAGCGATACTGGGTCCTTAATAAATTAATTCACGAGTTTACACTACATGGGGTAATATGAAGGTAAAATGATGACATAAAGAATCGCGTGCGCAGGGTAAGATTAAATAAATTTGATGTGTAAAGGTGTAAATCGCCCTTCAAGTGTAAGAAAAAAAATATTTGCAGCATTTACCTGTTACTCGTAAGTGTAATTCATGTATGTTGAAGCTGCAGCTTCACGCTAACGCAAAATAAATAGGATCTGTATTCTTCAGACTTTCATTTTTCTGTGCTTACACTTTTGGCACGTTTTTTGCGCACAAATGCGGCTAAAATCATTGCAGGCCTGTGAACAGCAATTTGTAACAGAAAAAAACAGAGGCAGGAACTGCAAAACAGATTAATTGCGTAAAATCAAACAGTTGCAAATGTCTAAATTAGAGCACGCAATTCTTTATGTCATCATTTTACCTTCGGTTTAATGCGTATTTGGCGTGCTGTCCGGGGGGACGGCTCCGAGCTCAGAGTACCTCAAAGTATTTATGATAATTGTCTTTTATATTTAAATTAAGTGAACTTCACTGGAGCGCTAAAAAGAAATACACGCGTTATACCTTCGCCCACATCATTGGATTCCTTCATTGGCCGAATGGGTGGGATTTACAGTATCAATAATGTGGAGCAGAACAAATCAGCGCTGCCGTACCTGCACATGTGTGACAGAGTGTGTTGATGTCCAGATGTGTGGTCTGGTTGCTGATGGGATTGTTCAGCACACAGCTGTAGGTGTTTTTATCCTGATATTCCACCTCCAGAGGTAGAGAGAGACTGATGCTGAGATCAGACACACTGATGCTGGACAGTACACTCATTCCTGCGTACCAGGAGAGAGTCGCATCACTCACATTCACCACTGAACACACCAGTGAACATGATGATGATGATGATGATGATGATGATGAACAGTCTCTGCTGATGACAGGAACAGGCAGACGAGCTGAAAAACATGAGAGAATTAACAGAGAATGATCAATCTTTATAAATATTTATCTAAATAGAGCCACCTTGATAAAGTAGTTTGAAGAAGTTTAACATGCAATCTATAAAAGGGAAATTTGGGTAAGTGTCAAAGTGAAATTTCATATTATTGGCTCTTGATTGGCCCTCCTGTTCTTCAGTGTCACAATTTTAATAACAAACTTCTTTAAGTCAACAAGAAACCACATTTTACTTCCATCATGTTTTTGAGTGAGACAAGATATTCAATTAGAAGAAGAATGTAGGAATTGAATGAGTTGTAAGTATAAAGTTGATGTTACATATCATCAGTGAAACAGTGAAGCCAGGGATAACGTCCAACAAAAAATTACAATAGTTGTGCTTGCTAATTTAATTCCTAATCTGATTCCTAACTTTTGAAGTTTAATACATTTAGTTAATTATTACTTTTTTAATGCCATAATTATGAATTATCAAAACATAATTTTTTCCTTATGTGGCAGAAAAAGTAGAAAAAGTCAGGGAACAAATAGTTATCAAAAGAATTTTGATTTGCCAAAGCAATGTAATGATATAAGTTCATTATGGGTCTGATGATGCCCATCTATTTCTGCTGAACGCAATGTCCAAACTTAATGAAACTTGATGCACATAGTCAAATTCATAACAGGACATTCTGAGAAAACATGCAGAGTTACATGAATTTGTATTTATTTATATATATATATATATATATATATATACTCTCACCTAAAGGCTTATTAGGATCACCATACTAATTGTTTGACCCCCTTTCAGAACTGCCTTAATTCTACGTGGCATTGATTCAACAAGGTGCTGAAAGCATTCTTTAGTAATGTTGGCCCATATTGATAGGATAGCATCTTGCAGTTGATGGAGATTTGTGGGATGCACATCCAGGGCACGAAGCTCCCGTTCCACCACATCCCAAAGATGCTCTATTGGGTTGAGATCTGGTGGGGGCCATTTTAGTACAGTGAACTCATTGTCATGTTCAAGAAACCAATTTGAAATGATTCGAGCTTTGTGACATGGTGCATTATCCTGCTGGAAGTAGCCATCAGAGGATGGGTACATGGTGGCCATAAAGGGATGGACATGGTCAGAAACAATGCTCAGGTAGACAGTGGCATTTAAACGATGCCCAATTGGCACTAAGGGGCCTAAAGTGTGCCAAGAAAACATCCCCCACACCATTACACCACCACCACCAGCCTGCACAGTGGTAACAAGGCATGATGGATCCATGTTCTCATTCTGTTTACGCCAAATTCTGACTCTACCATCTGAATGTCTCAACAGAAATCGAGACTCATCAGACCAGGCAACATTTTTCCAGTCTTCAACTGTCCAATTTTGGTGAGCTCTTGCAAATTGTAGCCTCTTTTTCCTATTTGTAGTGGAGATGAGTGGTACCTGGTGGGATCTTCTGCTGTTGTAGCCCATCCGCCTCAAGGTTGTGCATGTTGTGGCTTCACAAATGCTTTGCTGCATACCTCGGTTGTAATGAGTGGTTATTTCAGTCAAAGTTGCTCTTCTATCAGCTTGAATCAGTCGGCCCATTCTCCTCTGACCTCTAGCATCAACAAGGCATTTTCGCCCACAGGACTGCCGCATACTGGATGTTTTTCCCTTTTCACACCATTCTTTGTAAACCCTAGAAATGGTTGTGTGTGAAAATCCCAGTAACTGAGCAGATTGTGAAATACTCAGACCGGCCCGTCTGGCACCAACAACCATGCCACGCTCAAAATTGCTTAAGTCACCTTTCTTTCCCATTCTGACATTCAGTTTGGAGTTCAGGAGATTGTCTTGACCAGGACCACACCCCTAAATGCATTGAAGCAACTGCCATGTGGTTAGTTGATTAGATAATTGCATTAATGAGAAATTGAACAGGTGTTCCTAATAATCCATTAGGTGAGTGTATATCATCCATATACATTACACAAAATCTGTGTAAAATGGCACAAAAGACTGACTATGCATAAAATGCATTTTAGTTTCATACAGTTTAATGTCTAATTTAATTAAAGTCTAATCAGTTTGCAAAGAAATCTGTGATCTCCAAATTACTTTTATTTTTACATATCGTATTCTGTGTTAAGATGCTAGACATGACTGAATGTATTGCTGTCCAATTAAAATGAAGAGACAATATTCTCTATTGTAATATACAGAATAATTCTTCCATACTGAGACTCTCAAAGACTAATATTTGAAAAGAGACAAGGCCATTGAATAACTGTATTGTCTACACAAGCCATTTGTGCTTGGACCCCGACAATCGACGAGACTTTAATTTGTTATACCAATAATAAATCTTGTTGCACCTTAATTATGCAACGTTTAATTTTGGAACTAAAGTTATATTTATTATATTATATATTGTATATACTGTATTATATATATATTGTATGTACTATAAAGTTAGTTAGACTTAACTTAATGTCACTTCTCCTGACGTTATCATCTCAATTAGCCAACTATAAAAGAAACTGTAATATTAATCAGTTTTGCTGCTGACTGCAAAGCAATGAAATCAAACCGAATGCATATATTTGAACTACTCACCAGAAACAATAATACTGAATTTTTTGGCTGTGATCACATTTCCACCAACGATCTGTAGTTCATAAAGTCCAGAGTGTTCAGTTTTGATGTTTCTGATGGTGAGATCTCCCGTCTGATCATCCAGATGCAGTCTGTCTCTGAATCTCCCATCAAGAACATTACTGTATAATGAGACCATATTGATCATTTTGTTGATCTGAGCGATACGAGTGCTGTCAGGTCCAAACGTCCACAGTATCAGCTCAGCTTTCTGTGTTTCAGTAACATCAGTGTTTAGAGTGGGAGAATCTCCATCCATCACTGACACTGTCTTCACTGCGTCTTCAGCACCAAACACACCTGAAAAACAGTTTCTCAAATGGAGATAATTTCTGTCTAAACAACTTCATGAAACTAAATCAAATTTAAAGGGTCAGTAGATAGTAGCAACATTGATGTTCTGTCTAGTCGGACGGTACATGAAATATCTCTGAGTGAATCCAACTGTATCCGTAGGGCTTGATAAGCTCAGCTAAATATTCTGGCGCCCTTCCATGAAGTGCTTTAAAGACATATATCAAAATCTTATACTGTTTCCTAAAATGTATTGGTAGCCAGCCTAAAGAAGATAAAAAAGGAGTAACATGGTCCATTTTCCCACTATTCATCAACAATCTTGCGGCAGCATTTTGTACAAGCTGCAAGCGGGCAATGTGTGTTTGACAGGTCCCAACATAAAGTGCGCTACAGTGGTCAAGACGGGAAAAAATATAGGCATGGACAACTTTTTTCAGGTTGCTGGTTGAAAGTATTGGTTTCAATTTGGTTATTGCTCTTAAATAAAAGAATCAATTTCGAGCCACTGTCCATCTGTCGATCAAAAATGATGGATGAGTCAAAAATGACTCCCAAGTTCTTTACTTGTTCCTTTAGGTATCCCTTCCATAGGCCTAAGTGATCGACTAGCGTTTGGATCTGAACAGTTGCGATACACAATTGTGAACAGTCATTCAGTTTAGATCAGCGTCCAAACGGATATACACACACGGATACAAATCGGATTGGGTCTGACAGTGTGAACATAGCTTTAGACACTTCTGTATCCCTTTTTATCTCTTTGAATAGAAATCTATAGAGATTGTTGCTAGGGTGCTTTAAATGGTTGTTAGGGCGTGGCTTGATAGCTTCACTGTCATCCAGATACTGTTTTGTTGTCTGAGTAAAATAAGCCCACCCTCATGTCTCTATCACATTGTGATATAGTTAGCCTCAAAGTTTGTGCAATAAAAAATGAATATGCAAGTTACCATAGTAACGTAAAAAAACAACGTTTTGCGCACCTGTTTCATCGCAGACCCTTCTCACCGTAGTATATGGGGCAGTTCTAGGCAGCTCTTGCCTCCCGGGGGAGTTCTTACAGAGCTTGTCAGCCTCTTTAAATGTGGTAACCAACATGTTTACACAAAATTCACGCTCGGACCCACTGGTCAAAATCCGTGCCAATGTTAACCCAGATAGCACAAGCCTCTTTGATGTGATTTTTACATCTGGAAGACGTATTTTTAAGAGTGTTTGCTCATCTGCAATACGTCTATAGGACGTCTCCGTCAGATGTCAAATAGACGTTTAGAAGATGTCTTTAAGATGTAATGATTTAGAATGCACGTTAAACTGACATCTTCTAAACGTCTATTTGACATCTGACGGAGACGTCCTATAGACGTATTGCAGATGAGCAAACACTCTTAAAAATACGTCTTCCAGATGTAAAAATCACATCAAATAGGCTTGTGCTATCTGGGAAGTCTATGGGACTTTTTTATTTAAGTGATAAGCGAACATCGATAAAAAAAAGTCGCAGACCCCTCCTCAATAAGCCGCACGATTTGACACCTCCTCATTCATGTGGATTCTTGTTCTTGTCCAAAAGAAGAAGAAGCATGCCAGAGAACAATGCTTTGCTTAGCCGCAGTAACTAAACAATTGTTGCACTTAGAAGAAATAATGGATGTCAATCAGCATTTTAATGAAACGTTGCATTTGGACAGTTAAACCACCTATATGTTTTATATTAATTACTGTATAGCTAAATTATGGAAAATATATCAATCTATCTGTCAATAATAAAGCATTTTAAATAATTTCGTTTAATTAAGGCTATAGCCTACGCTTGAACCCGAGCAAAAAACGATAGGCAAAATGAAAGCGAAAGTCTAATAGGTTTTTAAATTCTGTACTCACCTTTCAAGAGTAAAAAGCAGATAAATAAAACCCAGATCATTATGTAGAATAAAATGAAATCTGATTTAAAACAAAGTTGTAGTGTAGGCTATTTTGGTCATCGGTTCAGTTGCGTTTATCCTTCAGGTAGCGCTTAGTTTCTTAAACGCGCTGATAGCGACGATTAACATAATTTTATCTCATTAACAATGTAGGCTAACTAATATTATTAGCCTATGTCTAACCGACTTAACAACAATAGAGAGACTACATTTTGAATTATATCCTATGGCTGCTGTTAAAGTAAATCCGCGTCTCGAGGAAAGTTGGTCAAGTTGAATATCAGGAAGTTTCTGAGGGAAGATTGTGTAACCACCACTTAAACTTGAATTACCTGTTTCATCGAAACTTTTTCATGTTTTGTCAACTGAACTCCTTGTGACTGAGTAAAACGTAGCTTCAAACAGGATGTCCCTTTGTGCACACCATAAATTGTTAAAAAATGGCAGACTGCACACTGCAGGAACATAACACCTCTTGTTTAACATTAAATCAGTTTTGTTTACATAGTCCAATATCACTAATCACAATCCAAACATCCATCCGTTTTTGTTTGAGCGCTTGAAAATATAACTTAATTTTCTTGTCATCAATAACTCACTCCACTATCGGAGCTGATTATTATTATTACTTTATAAAATATTAAACAAAATAAGAAATATAAAACACTTTTTCACTATAAATGTAAGTAGAACATAAATAATAATTATTATTATTATTATTATCGTCATTATATTTTACAGAGAATTTTATGATTAAGAGAGAAGTATAATTTTTCATATTTTTACCCGAAATAGGGTGTTGTGAGCATTAGCACATTAATAAGTTGCTGATTCTTTCCCGAAGAAGTCACTTATAAACATGATGAGGAAAAAATATGAGATGGGAGGAAAATAGTTGATGCTTTTCTGAACTTTCTTTCGAGACAACACAAAAGCACTGACAATTTTTCCTTCCATCTCATATTTTTCCCACCTCCATGTCCCTTCAGGGGCTCCGTAGATTCTTATCAGGAAATTCTAAATTCACACCAGTCTACTGCCTTGATTTGTTTCTCCAGGCAACAGTGCTGTGACTGTCTGCTACAGTATTTATGATTGATCGACACATCATAAACATGCTTTCTAATATACTCGATCAAACTTATAATTGAGAATATTTGCATTAGCCTAAATAACTTGTCAAAATGTGACCCCACCATCATAAATGTGTTTGATTTGACATCATCAAGTTGTTTTCAGTGAGCTAAAAGAAAACTGATGATCTATTTCAATCTGTGTAAATCCATGTAACATTCATTTTTCAATATTGTACACATACTTTTTTCTTCACACAACATTCATGTTTTTTCTTTCTTTTTACAATCTTTTTTATTTCAGTGAAATGTAATTTTCAAAGGACGATTCAATTCGATTTGCATTTCAACACATTATCAAATTTTTTTATTTTTTTTTTTGTGAGGGAGCTCAATGTTTTTTTCAAGAGAACACAAAACATTTGTGAGAAAACGCAAAAGCATTGACACATAATTTTTCCTTCCATCTCATATTTTTCCATCACCCTTTCCCTTTAGGGGCTCTGTATTATCATACAAACAACCGTCACATATTTCTTTAAAAATATATATTTCATGGAAAATTTAAAGAAAGAAAAAAGTTAATCTGTAAAAACAAATGTTTAATATCTATATATTTTTAAAAATCTATCTTAGGTAGTAGCATGACAATAAATTTGTACAAATAAAAAAAAGGCTACATATAAAAGCATGAAAACATTAAAGAACTGCACCAAGTTGTCACCATCTGGTAATATATTTTCTTCCCCCAGATGTACTTTTTCTTTGATGGAAAAACAATGATCCCAAAAAAGATCATCAAGATATTTTTATCAGGCTGATGAGATTTCAGTAACTTTTTTTCTAACTATCTGTTAATTATATAAAGTGTACTTTTTTGTTGCCCTTTCAGGGCACCTTGAGGTTGCATGGAAACACTGCATAAAATGAAAATAAATAAATAAATAATAATAATCATGGAGAATCCCTTTTTTTTTTTACACACAGTAGAACAAATATGGCAGTGACTCAAGGAGGACCTTCATCTTGTCTTTTTAGATAGTGGTTAAAAAATACTGTTGTGGTTATAGCAGCAACTGTCTCCTGACAAATAAGTGTCACAAAACATACACTGTCTTAAGTCTGCATTTTTTTGCATGCTCAACATTACTGATTTTGTCACTTAGGATTTTAGATGGTGGTGTTGTGGCGAAAATTCATTAAACAAACATCACTGCGTAAGAGACACTCATTGTCAAATTATAGAAATAGAAGTATTTATTCTTGCAAGAATAGGAGCAGTCTAATACACAGTTGTTACCCTGTGCAGAAGAGTGACACACCCCCAGACAGACTGAACTAGCTTTTATCTTAGTTTCAAGGCCTTCTTCCCCCCAGAGCCTTCCTCCCAGTAGTTTTCCATAGACGTCACTAGTTGGCCCACTAAGCCCCCCCTGCACCAAATGGCCTTCTGACATCTAGGTCAGAGGTCCTTGTTCGTCTGTTCTCTGGAGTGTCTCCCCCTTCTGCCTCCCCAGGTACATAAACAGAATCTTCTCTCACTACAGGTGAGAGACACACATGTGACATTCTTTGAATCATCTATATTTTACTAAAGATCAATGAATATCATAAAATCGCCACCACAACTCCTCACTTTTTATCATTCAGATTACTCATAATCACAATAATAAACAAAAAGACAAATTTTAAGTCGTATCATCACTTATACTCTTCTTAAACATTTGTGAAGCATTATTTGAAAATTAATTGTTTTTTGTAAGGATAGTCCCTCGAATATTAGCAAGCAAGTAAAGAATTTATCTGAAACCGGGCTGAATAAATAAACACTGTTATCGCACTTTCGATCTAGATCGAACCCTCAGTCATCTCAGTTAAATAAGAAATAGTGTACAGATTAGTTAGAAAACCAAAACCATCAATTCACTGGTTATAAAATACAAAGTATAAAAAAATCCTTCATTCCAAATTCAAAGCATTCATAAGAAGAAAAAGGAAGGAAAAACATACCCCAACAATTAATACATTTCATTGTAATCGCTATTTGAATTGTCTGCATAATTTTGTTCATCATCATCATCATTCGGATAGACTGTCATTTTCACCAATTGAACAAACACTCCAGTTTTCTCATATTCACCCATGAATAACAAAATTATCAGAATAACACATACCATTAATCCACCAAAATATTTTCTAGCCATATTCTGTTAACTTTTAAATCTTAAAACTTTACTTAGTATGCTCTATTTTATGCCTTATTCAAAAAAAATCTTTCCAGAAAAGTTTTATAATTTGATCAATTCTCCTAATCAATGTAGTTGTTCAAAATTAACACACATTTCCATTACTTCACCATAATTAATAGATTTTCTACTTTTCCTGAAAACATTTGCACTAATCAATCAAATCATTAGATCTATACCAATACATATTTTGATTCAATCAAATAAAATCATCAAAGTCATCACAAAAACACTCCTCTGCTAAACTTAAACCGTTAGTTTTACCACATCCTCCTCCAGGTGTGTTGACCATCTCGTTCGCCCCATCGACGTTCCGTCTTCGCCAGGTGTAGCTCTTTGCGAGCCGTAGCCCTGGGCTTCCCACGTTGGTGGAGGAGGTTACGTTACTAGCACGTCCTTTTTCCCCCCACGTTATGCTTCGCGTTGGCGTCGGCGTTTTGGGGTATCTGAGGTTGATTGGTGAAGCTTAAGATGCTTTGACTTAGGTGTCACATCTCCAACCTCACAACCTTGTTTGAGGAGAGAGCCATTTCCTGGCTATTTTCACCTGTGAATGAAAAACCTAAGTATTTTTTTGTTACTGACCGCTTGTCTAGCCGGCCGTCCCTTTTGGTGTGACCTGTGGAACGTTCACCATTTGTTTACATTTAGCCAATTCAACTCTGTTTCTTACCATTTTACTGAAACATATTATCACTAACATATGTTTCTTGCTTAATAGCACTCAGTCCTTTTCCCCTGAAAAACACATATCCACTTTGCTTACGTTAACAAGTCAATATTCATACATTTGGAACATAATCAGTTCAAGTTGCCCTCAAAATGGCAATGATTTATTTTAACCTCTTTGATTCCAGCCATCCTGACATTCTGCAAAAGGAAAACTTTAAGTTATGTGCTGCGCAGGTGTGGCACCTTTTCTTTCAGCCATAATAATAACCCAGGCCAGGATAGTTAGCCAATTTCATCCATAGCCATTATTTTACTCGGCACATATTGCCCTGTATCAAAAGTCTCAATCCTCTGTAAAGGAAAGCAAATGTTGAGGTTATTGTCCGTAAAGTACAGTTTCTTTTGTCTACTGTTCTCCCGTGGCCTTCGATGCCCTGGCGTTTCCTGTTGAAACAATCTTTGTTATTGGTGTGTGCGGCACACTCACAGACATCAATTTTGTTAGGCAGAAAAATGGCTTCTTTCAGGGCTTTTATCCAATTACCCCTAGTGTTCTCCCTACATTTATTCAGCAAATGTGAACCCCTTAATAAACCATATTTGGCAATTGTTATACCATCTCCCTCTTGATGCACGACACAACTCGAGCATCAATTTAACATAACATTTAACATAGTGTTTTTTTATAAAGTTTCCCCATCAACACTAACCCAAACGTTGTCCTTCAGACAAATTTCCTCCAGACATCTTTCTCTGCCTCTGAAACAAAAATATTACATTTTTCACTTAAAGCCACAATCTCATCTTCTTATCGAAGTATTTGAAGGGCAACGGCCCTCAGTCTCACCGCGGATCCTGCTTTTCAGGCCTGTTGTTTTTGTCTCGCAACTCAGTCATCTACAACCATTTTTAAAGTCATCAATTTTTCTCTCAGGTCAGGTCATGCTGTACAGACTTGGTTAATGTCAGTCAAACAACATTCTCCTCCTGTTTACAATAATCATAAATGGCTCTCTGCATAATTTGATATTGACTCAGCCAATGTGTCACTTTATTGTTGCCGTCAAATCTATAACATCTTCTTTTATTTCAACCCACGATGGACGGCGATCTACAACTCCACAATTCCAATTTACCTAAATACCTAAACTGATCCAGAAAGTAATTCAAATCCCCATCATAAATGACAAACGTAATTACTACCAGACAGAGCTTGATGGCCAATCAACTTAAAGCTTGTCCCATGTTCTCTATCTTTTCATCAGATTCACTCAGCATTTGCCTTTAAAATTTGTCACCTGCCTTAACCCATCTGTAATGATAAACCACTATCCAGAGGTTAAAGACACAATATACACACTATTCAGGTGGAATATTAGTACCCCAAACTAACACATACAAGATCTAAAGTGCTGTCACCATCACACACACACTCATACTGGACACACATATCTTAACTGCTCATTCTCAATGTTCGCCTTTCCTTATATTATCGTTAAAAGGATTTAAATTTTAAATAAGATTTTAAACTTTACATTTTTCCTCTAGCTTTTACCTAACTTTACTTAAACTTTACTCTTAACCAGTTTCAAAGCATGTCTGTTAATTTTTCATTAAATTTTTTTTTTTAGAAAAGTCAGCTAGGTTGTTTTGGTTCATTATCATTATTTAGTTTAAGCTTGCCTTCCCAGGCCTGATACCAGAAAGACAGACAGAGTACCAATCCCTTCCTCCAGCAGTCTCTCTCACTATACAAATAATCTCTTCAACAGCCTCCTAAGACTGAAACTTAATTAATCATAGTCTAGAACCCTTAATAGTTCACAAATGTTAATATACAAATGTTTAACTCAAATTAGAACCATTACAACAATTAATCTTAGTTTTACCCCATCCTCCTCCAGGTGTGTTGACCATTGCCCCATCGACGTTCCGTCTTCGCCAAATTAATCTTAATCTTTAGTCACCACCATGTCTAATGACCTTCAGGAGTTAAAACCATCTTATAGACATATTAGTTCAAAATCAACACTTCTATAATTTTCCTTGCCCATAAGGCAACCAACATCATGTTCCTGATATAAACTAATAAGTTTTGTTACTGTCTCCCCAACACATAATGACAATCCCGTCATGGTCTCAGCTGGCTCTTGAATGCCCATTCCCATTAGCTCTTTATCTATAATCTCCTTCTCTTCAGGGTGTTGTCCCCTGGCATAGTTGCAGACACTTGTCACAATGAACAACAAGCCATACAATGAATGCGGTTTCTCGTGAGTGGCATAAAGGAACTTACGTTTATGGGCCAGACTGCCGTAACTCGTCACAGCTTCATCTCCCCTTAACGGTATAAGGACGCTGGTGGCCTCACAGCTCCTGCTCAACTCTCATACCCATCTCACATAACAGTGTCTTTACGGTGACCCCCTGGCTTGGGTTGCCCTCTGTTAGGCCAAAGAGGATCTTACCCGTCATTGGGTGATCACCTCGTACCCACTGGAAACTGCTCTTTCCCATCACACAATCAGTTATTTCAACAGAACTCAGCTGTTTTCTGGAGCTCAGGAAAGGCACATTCAAGAGTCACCTCATCCGGACTGCCTAATAGTGTTAAGGGAGACAGGTTAATAACAACAGTATTTAATCACTCAAATTTGTTAGACCTGTCCGAATCAACAAAATCTCAGTGAACTTTATTCACAACCAGGGCCGGCTCTAGCCCTTTGGTTGCCCTAGGCGAGATTAATTTTTGCGCCCCCCCCCTCCTTTAAAAATAATGAGTATTTATTTAACTAAACAAAAATGCTCTTATAGTCACTCCAAAACTTCAACAAATTATGACTTGAACTGTAATAAATTGTTTATACAAATGCTACAAAGAACGTTGAAGGATATTTCAATCATCCTACATAGTTGCATTGTACAAATACATTTTATCTGATGTAACTTGTAGTAGATAAATGACAATTACTACCACTACTATTATTACTAATCTATTAGGCTGCTACAAGGCTAGGGGGGTTCGGGGGCATGCATGCTCCCCCGTAAGAAAATGTTGTGCATTTTAATGTTAAATTCATCAATCTGGTGCACTTTGAGAGTTCAAAATTAAAAGCTCCAACCCATATTCAGTGTTCAAATTAAACAAAAAAAAAATCAAACCTCTTTTAGTTAGTGTCTGTCTACATTACATAATAATAGTTATAATATCAATCCCATGCTAATACCCATTAAATAAAAACCCAGCGCCGCCGATTAAGCAAAACAAAACAAAACAAAACGAATGGGCTATTTCTATTTTAGCCACCGGCCGCTTTTTTGCTTTATCCATCTTTTTCGACGACAACTCACTACTCGTGCCTGTTCGCTAACGGCGCCCGCGCCCGCTCGCGATATTATTGGAGGGGGGTCCCCTGTCAAAATTCTATGATGAAATCTTATGAGGGCGCCTACTCTGCTACACATACCGGCTTATGTGCCGGTCCGGGGCTGAGCCCCGGATAGCCCCGGCCCAATTTAACCACTGGCTGTGGCTGTGACTATGAGCTTGACGATATAGTCTACCTCTGCTTTGGGCCCGTTTTTCTCCCTCCTCCTTCCTTCGTTTTCGGAAAGCCGATCCCGATGGCTTGGGTGTTCTTTTCATAATAAAAAAGATTATATAATATATGATAATTTATAGCCAACAACCGCCAAGGGGCGTTTAAAGCTCATTTAAAGCGCTAAAACCAGCTGTCAGATGTTTTCGCGCCACTCCCGGTTGCTGAGCAACGCGCGTGAGTTTGACAGCTGCCTGTCAGTCAGAGTGACTCAGTCGTTTTTTAGGATTGTATAATCTAGTAAAAGAAATGGACAAATACAAGCAGTGTGTGGACAGTGCACAGTAAAAGTGTACAGCGTGTGCGCAGCTTTCATAACATTTAATTAACTTTTTTTTTTTATTCTGCAATTTTGCGCCCCGTCCAGCAGATGGCGCCCCAGGCGGCCGACTGTGTCGCCTGTCGGCAAAGCCGGCCCTGTTCACAACCATCCATTCAGTGTACTGTTACCTCTGTAGCCGGAGCCATCGGCCCTGTTTCATGGTGGAGGCTAAAATGAGACCAAGAAGTTACAATAACCTAGTCAAAATGTCACTTCTATCGTTTAAGGTCTGTATTACTATTTTAAAGACTTCTTTAAAGTCATTCAGTTTTACTTTTAAAACATTTACAAAAACAAATTGCCCTCTGCATGGCAATGATTTCTTTTAACATCTTTACTATAAATAGCTTATTATCACTTATGACAGGCTCAGATAACAGCTTTTATATTGAATGAGAGAGAGACTCTGAGGCATTCAGAACTGGTACACTGCACTTCTATAAACTTCAAACATCATACTTTACCTACCATTCTTTAACTCTAGCCCAGCTTAAGGCATCTTTGCCAGAAATTACATGCGTGTTCAAATAAACATAATTTTTATTGTCTTGTGCCCATATATCAAGGAATTTAGACATTACAAATTTCTACTCAAATTGAGTCTCTGTCGCACTGGCACTTTCAGTCACACACACACCAGATCCAGATAAGCGAACTGTTTCAGCCAAATCACAGGCTTATCTTTTAAACACCAAACCATCAGCTCTGTTCTTTTCATGGTCAACACTAACAGGCTTTTGTTTAATCAAATGCCTTTCTACACATTTTACATTTAGCAACTGTTAATCCTATAACACTGCTTCTGAATTATTTTATCTTAAAGAAAGAATAATAATTATTCTAGTTCTTAGTAACATTTCAAATTTCATCTCAATTTTAGTTGTCAGGTTCTCAATTACCATAGTTTTAACACCTGACTTCAATGTTTTCTCTAGGAGTTTATCAATCTGCTATTAGGATCCACACTAACTTTCGTACAACTCTTTAAAGTGTTTCATTAAAACACAATCATCCTTTTAGTTACTTCCATATTTTGCAACTCAAATTTCTTTTTAGTCATTATCTGTAATTTTACATCAACCGGTACTTATCCATTCATGTTACAACAACCGGTGCTTTAGATCTTTCCTTTAAAAGGAATTCCTTAAGTCTTCAATCTTATGACCTTATTTTTATCTCCTGTTCTTTCTCAGACGAAAACTTTAATATCGTCATTTAAACACTGATCTACTTTCAAACCCACATTAATACCCGAAATTTTTTGTCACTTTATCACATTTTTAAACACCTTCTCGGTGGGCATTTACAGTTACGTGTTAAATGGCCCTGCTGACCAAAATTAAAACACTTTGTCACCTGGTGGGTTTGTTTCAGCCTCAACTACAGCCACAGACACCTTGCCTAGTTTGATCACTGTCAGCTTGCAAACGGCTCCAACTTACTGCACACCATTGTAGCAGTGTGTCCCAAACAGGAATGCAAACAGAGCCACTGATAAGCAGTTCTCTGTATTCTTGTTACAGTCCACCAGTGGCGGATTCAATCACAATAACCAAATCATAATCTTCATCATTATTATTATCATTGGCAATATTAATTTTCATAAGCTCCACCTAAATGCTAAAAACATTCTAAGGGGTTTTCACAAAGTTTCTGTTTATCTTTGTCACACTTGTCCAAGGAAATTATCCCCGACCCATAATTTCCTTTATAATACATACAATATATTTTCGCTTAAATGGCTTAATATCAACAAAATATCCGACATTTTACATTATTTGAATTCCAAAATCTGTCTTTACATCTCTCTAATTCGGTATTATCATCACCAACACTAATTACCATAGCAAGTACACATTTAACATCCGGAAGCCGGGTTGAATAAGCACGCGCTGTTACTGTACTCCCAGCATAGCTGGAGACTTTAGGTTCAAAAGACAATGGTTGTCAAAACAAAAATAAACATAATTTCAATCATTATTTTACCACTAAAATATAGAATTGTTCCCCATTTTGCTTAAAACATTCTTCATATCATGTTAATCCCTGTCAATCATACAATGCCTTATTTTTATTCTGAAACTCACTTTTCATACAATTTAAACAGTTAATTTGACTTCCATAAATTCTGTCAGAAATTTTATTTCATCACATATAGTTTTCTACTATATTTCTTCTCAATCTTTCCCTACATGCCAGTTCCTTCTGTATCCTCTCCTTTCTTTTCTCTACATGCCAGTTCCTTCATTATCTAACCAGTTCATGATTGTTTGCACAATCCCCACACAAACATATCTCACACAACTTAATTTGACTTAACAGGCGCTAATAAAATAGTTCCATAAATTTTATCAGAAATCCTTCCCATTCTTTTCTCTCTGTCGCATCTAAGTCTCTCACTTACAGTTCCCTCTATTTCACACAGCCAGCCTTATTGCTGCTTGCTACTTCAATCCTTATCATATAAATTTAAGTTCTATAGACATCTAATGTCATGCATCCATTTACTGGATAAAGAAGTAAAAACCTTATTTCTCCTGGCAGTTCGACTTTTTATCTTCAAGCCAACAATCCATTATCTGTTCACATTTTTTACACACGTTGAACACGGCCACAACAACCTTTTGTCCTGCTGCCTTGTTCCACTGATTCTCGCACACTCTTAGTCTAGTTGTGTTCAGTGTTCCCTCCCTGGGGAAATCATGGTATTTTATCAGTTTTTTCAATGTCTAACATACATTTTTCTACTCAAGTTTTATCATTACCGTCTCAGTCCCACTTATCTCTACTGTTGTTTTTTTTTACAGAAACCAAAATATCATATTACTCAAATCTCAATCCTTCACAAAGACAGCCTTATTGCTGCTTGCTACTTCAACTCTTGTTACGAAAAAATCTTCTGACATCTGTCATGAAAAATAAAAACCCTTTTATCAGTTATATTCAATCTTACTATGGCAATACATTCTACATCGACTCTGTTCTCTTTTATCTGCTTCAACAACTCATTGTCTTTTCACATTTTTTACACACATGTTGAACGCAGATACAACAACTTTTGTTTCTCACTGCCCTGTTCAACTGATTCCCGCACCATCTTTAATCTTGTGGCGCTCAATATCATACATTTCTGCCCTTAATTTTATCTCATTTGACAAAACACCGGTGTACCAAATTTCGCAAGCTTGCTTTTGAGACATCCCCATACTGGCTGTTTTCTGTTCTCTGTGGATTTCTCTTCAACACGCGTTTTCTTTAGTCTATTAGGCGTCCCCAACAAACCCGATTCTTTTCTTTTAACCCAAATCAGTCGGGTTGCACTATTAGTGCCCTCCTAATTATGGTTTACCAAAAATTATTTTCTGGTTCCCCTAATTAGCCTCGGTACCTCAAAACAATTTGCTCCGTGATGGAACAACTAATTTTCAGGTTCTCTTATCTGTTTGAAATCTCTTGATCTGTCCATAGATCTCAATTAATCTCAGATAATATTCTCTCGTATCTGTTTGAAATCTCTTGATCTGTCCATAGATCTCAATTAATCTCAGATTACGTACCACAGAAACAGCCCTCAGCCAATATGGTTCAATTTCACTCTTCCCCCAATTAAACCGAATTTAAATGACCCTTACCAGAGACGTTGTTTCATGCCACTTGCGGGTTCTTTAGATTCCAGTGGTCGATTCTCCCGGCCCTGATATCGGTCGGCCCCTCTCTCTCAAGTTTACGAGGTAGAGCTGGAACTTACTCAGTCCAGGTGGCCAAACACCGTCCGATCTCAGGTCCAGGAGGCACGTCCAAGGAATCTCTCTTCTGACACCAAAACTGTTGTGGCGAAAATTCATTAAACAAACATCACTGCGTAAGAGACACTCATAGTCAAATTATAGAAATAGAAGTATTTATTCTTGCAAGAATAGGAGCAGTCTAATACACAGTTGTTACCCTGTGCAGAAGAGTGACACACCCCCAGACAGACTGAACTAGCTTTTATCTTAGTTTCAAGGCCTTCTTCCCCCCAGAGCCTTCCTCCCAGTAGTTTTCCATAGACGTCACTAGTTGGCCCACTAAGCCTCCCCCTGCACCAAATGGCCTTCTGACATCTAGGTCAGAGGTCCTTGTTCGTCTGTTCTCTGGAGTGTCTCCCCCTTCTGCCTCCCCAGGTACATAAACAGAATCTTCTCTCACTACAGGTGAGAGACACACATGTGACATTCTTTGAATCATCTATATTTTACTAAAGATCAATGAATATCATAAAATCGCCACCACAGTGGTAAAAATAGAAATATGTTTCTTGGAATTCCAGTGTGGATAATATCCCAGTGTTTATGGTCCTCCTGCATTATATAGGGCAGGTTTGTCTCCTCTGGGTTTTGCACTTTCTTTTTATTAGAACCTGTTAGAAAACAAAGAAGCATCGAAGGTAAAAACAGGGAACGTGTTTTGAATTGATGTTCCCATTAATCTAATCATCAATCATCATGTGTCTCGCGATTTCAAAAGATGGTTTCTACGGAGCCCCTAAAGGGACATGGTGGTGGAAAACATTTAGGATGGGAGAAAAAATCTTTTTCAAATCTTTTGCATTCCCTCACAAAAACTGTTGTGTTCTCAGACAAACACGTCCTTTATAATGTCCTTTATAATGTCCCGCTGGCAGTGTTTCAGATCTCCATCCGTTAACAATGGAGCGTTTTATAGAGTTTGAACTTGGACTCATATATTGAGAAATGCAGTGAGTGCTTAACTTAAGGAGTTCAGTGAAGTTGGCACTATATTCACAGATTTGAAATTCCCGGATCAAAATTAAAAACCCAAACCCCTTTTGCAAATTTTATATTATTAAACATATTCAATATCTTCACTGTGACACACTGTACTGTCACCAAGATCAGTTCACACATCACCGCTCTCCTGCTGGTTATACTACAACACTCAGTTTGATAAAAATGCATACTTTTTATGAATATTTATTTTGAAACAAAATCAATAACTTCACTTTTATTAGAGGAAAATATTCAATAACTTCACACTGTTATACAGAGTAACGCCATCAAATTCAGTTTGTGATTATCATGGAATAACTAGTATAGCTGCGTACCAACATCATTTATATAAAGAATAGGCTTACTTATTTTGTATGTGCTATGAGTTGCCAAACTAAGTGTGTAGTACCAGTGGGAGACCACTGATGTGTAAAGTACATTTGGTGACACTACAGCGTAACATTGAAGGTAATGACTATTTTTGTAGTCTAGTTTTATGTGTTATATTGCACTTTGCAGACGGTCCCTTCAGACTTGTCTCTCAGATCCATTTATATTATAAAGCTAGTTTGAGGAAAATTGGGTTGCAACTCATTGTCTACGTTACTATGATTGTAAATAGTAATTTGTGTTTTAACAACGTTTAGCTCACGAGTTATTGATCTATGAATATATTGCCAACTTCACTGAACTACTTGAGTTAAGCACTCACTGCATTTCTTTATATTTGAGTCCGAGGTCAAACACTATGAAACGCTCCATTTTTAACGTATGGAGATCTGGGGGTAGTAGTTTTTTTCTTTACATTCACTTGTCATATATAAAAGTTGATCCGTTACAGACTTCAGTAAGAAAATGATGACTTTAAAAGACTCAACCAACTCACATGAGCAGCCACACTGAACGTCTTGGAGATCTTCTGTCCCTCGCTGGTGATGTGGAGTTTATAATGTCCATAGAGTTTAGGTGTGATGTTAGTGATGGTGAGAGATCCGGTGTTGTGATCCAGTTTCAAACGGTCTTTGAATCTTTCTTCTTTATATAAGTATTCCTCACCGTGTGTTTTATCCCATTTAGCTATAACAGTAAATTCAGCACAACTGCATTTCTTGGAGTCCGCAAACTTCCAGAGTATCCGCTGATTTTCCTGTATTTCAGTGATATCAGTGTGTAGCGTCACAGGTTCTCTTACCATCACCAATAATGACTTGATTTCATCTTTCTCAACAACTGGACCTGCAGAACAAACAGAAAGAGTTTCTCAGACAGGGATCAGACTTCCTACCGTGAGTCATTGATCCTAATGATGCTGCAGTCGGTTGTTGTCACACAAGATAACATTTTCATAATTTAAAATACAGTAAATTATAAAAAATGTATTTGTCTTACATGAACCTGTTGTTATAAAAAAAAAACTGCTTTATTTTTTACTTTTTTTAGCCAAATCTAAAAATTTCGTGATTATGACAACTTGACATTAACAAAGACAGAAATGTCTTTATGACAACTTGACATTAACCAAGAAATCATAACCTGTCAACCTGTCACAAATATGTCATAACAGGTCTAATTATCAAACTTAAAGCATTTTACAGTGTAATAACCCTTAATGACATCTTTATAACTAGTACAATGTGTTCTACTTTACTTGAGGACAAGTAAAATATTCATGACACAGTTATAATGGTGTCATGACGACCAAAGTTGTGACAGGTTGACAGGTTATGATTTCTTGGTTAATGTCAAGTTGTCATAACAAAGACATTTTAAACAATGTCAACTTTACATTAAAAGTGTCATAATTTACCGAATGACACTTAATGACAACAGTCATAAACATTCATAAAGACTCCTTCATGTTCATGACAGGTGTTATGTCATGTTTATGACAGTGTCATGTCAGTCTTATGCACACCCCTTCAAATAAAGTGTTACCATCTTACCATTAGTTACAGTAGCAAGTTCAGCTTCATTAGGTTGGTCTGTATAAAAACAATGACTTAATTTAAAGAATGAAGTAGAAGTAAATTCAACCTTTTAATAAAACTCAAATGTTTATTTTGTGAAATTATCTGTTGGCAACACATACCCTCTGGATCCGCTTGTTTGGGTGTCTTGTGTTGATGGTTACAGTAAATACCACACGAAACCGAAGCCGCAGCCGCAGCCGCAGCCAGAACATACACACACACCAGCGCTATTTGACCAGCAGACAAACCTGCTGCTATCATGGAAAGAGAGACAGAGTGTCAGTCAATATTGTAACAGAATCTGAGAACATCTCTGTGAATAAATGGAGCGCTGCCGTACCTGCACATGTGTGACAGAGTGTGTTGATGTCCAGATGTGTGGTCTGGTTGCTGATGGGATTGTTCAGCACACAGCTGTAGGTGTTTTTATCCTGATATTCCACCTCCAGAGGTAGAGAGAGACTGATGCTGAGATCACACACACTGATGCTGGACAATACACTCTTTCCTCTGTACCAGGAGAGAGTCGCATCACTCACATTGAACACTGAACACACCAATGAACATGATGATGATGATGAAGATGAAGAAGAACAGTGGGAAGAGTCACTGATGATGACAGGAACAGGCAGACGAGCTGGAAACCACGAGAGAATATTATAATAAATGAGTGTAGGTGTCAAACACAGGTTGATAGGTTCATAAATATAAATGTGACAAATACAAAAGAGTTCAATACTGCAAGGCAATGAAATGAAATGAAATGCTTTGCTGAAGTATAGAATGACTCACTGGAAACAATAATATTGTATTTCTTGGGCGGGATCTCTTTTCCACCAATGATCTGTAAAAATATATAAGCTCCAGTGTGTTCAGCTCTGGTGTTTGTGATGGTCAGAGATCCAGTTTGATCGTCCAGCTCCAGTCTGTCTCTGAATCTCCCATCAAGAACATCATCATAGACTTTATTGACCAGTCTGTTGATCTGAGCGATACGAGTGCTGTCAGATCCAAACGTCCACAGTATCAGCTCAGCTTTCTGTATTTCAGTAACATCAGTTTGTAGAGTAACAGAATCTCCCTCCATCACTGATAATGTCCTCACTGTATCATCACCAAACACACCTGAAAAACAAACCGAGACAGTTTCTTAAAGGGGCATTAAGGAAGAATTACTCCCATCTAGCGGTGAAATTGTATTTTGCATTCAAACAAATTGTGCTCTCCGTATGGAGTGAAAACGGTCTCGAAACCTTCCACAAATGCACGAGAGAGATCCACATTCGCGCGCACCAATTCACAGATGCACGGGAGAGATCCACACACACACACACAAAGCAATCCACAGATGCACGCGAAAGATCCACACACACACATAGCAATCCACAGATGCACGCAAGAGATCCACACACACACAGCGATCCACGAATGCACGCGAGAGATTCACACACACACACAGCAATCCACAGATGCACGCAAGAGATCCACACACGCAAATCAATCCACAAATGCACGCGACAGATCCACACACACACACACACATAGCAATCCACAGATGCACGCAAGAGATACACACACACACACAGCGATCCACAGCAATCATGCAGTATTGTCCTTAGTCAATCAAGGACAATAATTCAAAAAGACAATAATCAAGGACAATATTGTCCTGTGATCTCTCCCGTGCATCTGTGGATTGCTTTGCGTGTGTGTGGATCTCTCTCGTGCATTTGTGGATTGCTGCGCGCGCATGTGGATCTCTCGCGTGCATTTGTGGAAGGTTTTCACTCCATACTCCAGCACCTCGCGTTTTCAAATGCGTGTTGCATCTACGGTAGCCGTTATGTACCAAAAAGCTATGACAGTATGTCTTCTAATAGCACTTCGTCGAGTTTTCCTTCAGGTGAACAGGTTTGTTATTTCAAACAAATTTCAAATTGACACAATGAACAAACGAATGTTACAGTATGAATTAATGAGTGTCAAAAACATAAACTATTGTAATTAGTACTAGTTATGCCTTGTTTACTCGTTATATTTTCTGAAGTACGTGCATTGTTAGATTAGATCATCATCATCATCATCATCATCAGATGATTCAACAGTAGGGAGAGGAAGAAGTAGAGGTGGAGGAAGAGGACAGAGAGGCAGTGGATCGGTGGGATCTAGGAGAGGAAGAGGAGGAGAGCGAGAGTCAATACAACGAGCTACAAGAGACGATCTTGATAGAATTGAAAGTTTCCAAAGGCAGAGAAGAGAAGCGACCGAGGTTTGTACAATTTATATGCGGCTAGCAGGAACTGTAGCCTTTTATTTTCATTCTCTGTACAATCTTATGCACGTAGCAAAATATTCACAACTTGAGCTAATTGATTGTTTATGAAAAAAGAGAGCTATAGAAAATGTTTAAGAGAGCAATGTTTTCTTTTGCGTCAGTTACGTCACGCTGGCTCTGAACGAAAACGCGTTGTGGAAACGCGTTGGCGTACATTTTGTCCCTCCCTGCTATTATAGTTTTTCAAGATGGCGGAACTACATGGAAGCCTCCGTGGACTTACCCGTCCCATGTATATAAATATAATAAATTCTTCGTTTGCGAGGATAAATCAGATAATTGGCAGAGGTATTTGTACACCATTGGGGACATATTTATGAATAAAAATATTGATTTTAGATAATAAATTACCTAAAAAGTTACTCATAGTCCCTTTAAATGCAGACATAAACTGAATATTTTATCATGGATTGTTGTTTTTCTATTCTATTCACTCTTAATTTATGGAAAAGCTTGGTGTGGATTTTGTCTAACATCCTCTTTTTGAGTTTGAGCGACATGAGGGTGAGTAAATGATGATTACAAATTTGATAAATTTCCTTTGGCCCAGATAAACAGCTGAGCTGTGGCCAAGATTAGATTGCGTTTGCCGGCCCAGATATGGCCCGCATCTTCTTAGCCAGAACTGAACCAAAGCAGTGCAATAACTCCATAGCCTGGATAAAACCAGACCCTTCTCAGTTGAAACTGAGTTAGGGTCTGGCAAAGCTCCATAGACAAATCATTTCCAAAGGGGCGTCACCAACGGACGTCCCTCAAATGCCTCTTGGTGCAATTGGATAGACAAAACCAATCAGAGCGATGAAGGAGATGACGTGTGCAGAGGGCTCTCGCTAAGACAGTCTATGGCTAAGACCCACCCATTCGTTTAGTATTGACCAACGGGGCTCGTTGTTATGGGAAGGTGGAGGCAGAAACCGGCGAACATTCACACATTTTAATGACAAAATAAAACAAATACAAAGTCCCTCACGGTCGACTGCCGCCACACATAATAAAACAAAACATAAAATAAAATTCAGGTCTGTCCTCTCTCGATCTTCAGCGTCGTCGCTCCTCCTTTTATGCTTCCGCTCCTCCGTGAGAGATCGAGACCGGCCTCACTCACGCCGTTCTCTCACGTCCCTCGGCCTCGATCGTCCTGCTCGACACACTGGTATATCAGACTTTTGCCGAATCCAGTCGGTAAGACAGCGATAACATGTTTTTAGACATGAAGGCTTTGAGTGTTGTTCTTTGCTCGGGTTATAACGAAAAGGAAATTTTTAAATCGCTTAAAACAGACGCGATAGCTGATTCGAACGAGTGATGTTCGACGGCGGCTTCCATCTTTGTAATGTACCTGCTTCAAAATCCCAGCGCTGTCGTCATCGTGTAAAGCCCACCCCAACGTTTCTGATTGGTGCCTCGATTTCGGCGGATTGGAAATGGGCTTGAAAACATGAAAACAGGCTAATAACTCCAGCTAGCATGAGCTAAATAACACAATTTCATGTGGCCCATATGAGCCTTGTATGCAATTTTAGTATGGTCGAGTTAAAATCTAGTTTACAATTTTTTTTGAATATTAGTACTACTAGTTAGATTTTAACTTAAATGTAAATAAAACACTCATCAACATAATGTAGTAAAAACAATTTACTTTTGACAAGTGTTTAAATAATCACAGCTACTCCATTGTAATTACAGTAGTATTCAGTTAAAAACATTTTTAAGAATATAATTAGCTACAGCTACGTTTCAAATCCAGCAAGATATTTTACACGAACAGGAAAAACAAATGCTGAATAAAATCAGATATTAACTGATTAACAAATGCAATAGTGACATAAGCACAGAAATTAAGCATTTGTTCATACAGACAGATTCAAACATTAAACATGCTTTGTTATTTATTGTTATATAAATAACATATATAGGCCTATATGTAGTTCAACCGCGGCTGGCTGGACTGAGCGTCAGTACAGTCGTGACCACGCCCATTTGAACCGGCCCCAAAACATCAATCATACAAAAGAACATAATCATATCAACATATGCATATTACATGAGCTACTAGAGAGGGAGGAACACAAAGCACAAAAAATGCCAAAATAAATGGTTTCTGAAACTTGCCAAGGCAGACATTCCACTGACTGCACCAACTTCGCGCTGTTTTTAGTTCTGCTTTCTGTTTTCATCTGCGTTTTTTACGTCGTCCGGGCCGACAATCAAGAGGAGGCGTCGGTCAGCTGCTCGCAGATCACGGCTTTTGTGGAGTTTCTCAAATAACATTTATTTACCTCATAAATTTTACCTCATAAAACACACACACAACCCCTATGAACAATGACAGATGTTGATTTTTGGCAAGGAAAAAGCCATTTATTTGCTTGTGATATTATCATTGATAAATAAACATGAATGAATCAATAGAGATACCGGTACGCATGTGTGTCTGTGTTTATCTCTACAGCCCATAGCTAACGTTACAGTCGCGTCTCCGATTTCCGCCATTTTCAAATATAACGACAACAACTCCTCTCCCGTGGCATCATGGGATAGTAAAGTGTCCATCGTATGCGCACTTCAGAAACTCGCCGGAAGTAGTAGGTCATCCGGGGACTTTTCGCCTACTGTTTTTCTAATTCTATGATTTCGGACATACTACTCTGCTCACGTACTGTTTTTCGCATACTATATAGTAGGGAAGTATGCGATTTCGGACGCAGCCAGAGAGTTGCAACAACTCCATTCACTCCAATGGAACGTTTTTTTTACAGCAATGGCGGCTCACGGAGCCTCTCAATAGTTCCCGGAAGTAGCAGCAGCGCGGTAGAGTTACAGCAGAACAGACCATTTATGATGCACTTTTAAAAGGCAAGACGTTTAAAGAATAAGATTGTATATTATCAGTACATCTGAATCAAATTAACTTGTGTATTAAAGCATGCTAGTTGATTATTGCTCTCTAAATTAGTAGTTTTAGGGGACGTTATCAGAGAAAAGATGGGTCATGATACAGTTAGTAGCGCATAACAAACCACGAACAGCCTATTATAGTTCAAATTAACGTTATATTAATGCAGTTTTGTCATTTGTTGTGTAATAAGAGGGAAAGGCTTCTAACAGGGGTTAAATATAACATTGGGGATTGTGATAGTGATAGAAGTGATAAAATGCAGACATCCCAAGTCTCCCGGAAGCTCCCTGATGACCATAACTGTATTATATACACTACTATAATTTGTCCCATTTCTCCTTTATCTCTTTCAACACAAGAAGCACAAAGGGATTCAGTGGATCCTGAAGACTCCCTGCACTGACGCTGTACCCTCACCTTCAGTCTCAGCTCCTTGGATTTTGCAAGACTTTGCTTGCTCCCTATTTTTAATAAACATTAAACTTCCCAGTGTTGGTCTTTGTGGAAAAACTGTAGATACACCTAAGTATGATGAGCACAAAATTGAGCATATTTTCTCCTCTGTGCCGGACAGTACAAGAACAAAATAGAGGAAAGTACAGACAACATGCTTTACGTTTATTAGACATTTATAAATATATATATATTGTCATTGACAAATTAACCTTCAAAAAGGTGTTTTTGAATAGGTTTTTTTAGACTTCATTTGTGCGGACAGTTGCACAATCTGACATTTTTTGAGGATTTAAGATAACAAAATATAAAATGTGTTTAAATTTATATAGCCTATTTTAAATGTACTAAAAATGACATTAAACTAAATAGGTTTTATAGATTAAAGTGATGTATGTCATGAATTTGTTCAAATTATTTAAGGAAAGGAAATAATGCACTTGGACACTTATGAAATAATGTGTGTGTGTATAATCATGTTTTGTTTTAAAATTAGTTAATTAATAAAATATATTATGTATTAATTTATATAGTAATAAGTGCATGGGGTGCATAAGCATGGTAAACATTAAGATTAAAGACATTTTACTTGTTTGCAATAGATTTTTTTTTTAAGACAATCACCTGTTTCCTGCAAGTCTCCTGTCCTTGTGAAACCATAGTGAACATTATGTGATACCCTTAAATAACATACAAGTTTAAGAACACAAAAATACTTCAAAACAACTGCAATATGGTCTTAAGGTAACATAAGGTATATGTTAACAAAGGCAGATAAAGCTGGTTGAACACACTAAAAATGAAATATTATCAGATTTTTATTTTTAAAAACAACATTGCTGTACCTACATACACATACTATATTCACGTATCAGTGTATTATATACATATTGTAAATCAAAGCATTTATTGACTACAAACTACCAAAAAGCACAGTTCTGCTTTCTAACTCCATCGATTTGAATGTCAGCACGAGAAATCCCCCAACCACAAGCGCGGGCTAGAGGCACAAAAACATCAGAAAGGGTGTTTAGCATGGTACGAAAGATTGTTACAGAGATAGGATGACGTTGTCTAACTGTTTGCGCTCTACTCTCATGTAAAATTAACCACTCTAGTCCAGTCCACAAATACATACCTTCCAAAACAGTCTTAAATAATGCAAAGTCTGCAATAAATTTGTACTATAACTGACTAATTTAAGAGTAAAGAAAAGTTATGTGAAATGAAAAGAAAACCTGCAAAAAGAAAAGCAATATGAAATGAAAAGAATGTGTGGAACGAAAATAAAATGTAAATAAAGACAAGCAATGTTAAATGAACAGAAAATATGCAAATAAGACTTTAAATAAATGCTCTTCATATAGCCTATAGGCCTACCCTTTTGTGTTTTCATTTAGGCTATAACACTGTCTTAAAATGTAAGGGATATGGGGACATTTTCATTTATCTGTGAGCTATTCCTTTGCTTTGGCTGAAAAGTTTACATCAATTTAATTAAGATCATTAATTTTTATTTTTTGATTGTGATTGATTTGATTGATTTACAAGTGGTCAAATTAATGGGGTGGTGGGACTGCTCGCGGTGGGCGCCGGAATATTTCCCTTATTTTCGAATCCAAAACTTGACAGACATGCTCCTGCCAGCCAGCTGAAGTTGAAGATACTCTGAGTCTGAACCCTAAGTACATTTACACAAACTGAGAAAGTCAAAAAGCGTTCGGTTGTTCCCCGCTCTCCCCCAGTAATACACACATTAGTCTGGCCGTTTTTCTTTGTCCAGACTACACCACCACCACCAAGACATTTTCTTATACTTTAAGCTCCAAAAACAGATCTAAATGAACATTAATTCGGCAATTTGTAATCATCATCGTTATCATCATCATTTCTTATAGTTTTTAGTTCATTAAGTTTGTAAAGTGAAAGTAGAACTTAAATCTACTCACCATCATTCACGAGTAACGGGACGAAAAATAAAACAAAAATCTTCATATTTCTGTACATCTGAGTAAAAGCTGAATGAACAAAGATGTCCATTATAGATATTAAACTCCGTTCGACGTCCAACCGTTTCTACATGACCTACATCCTGACTAGGATCATTAAGTTTCACTTTTATAGCCTATACGTTTTGTTCTATTTTTAGCCAAGAAGTTTTTCCGAGTGAAAATCATTGGTGACTCTGCAAATCTGTAGAAGCAGTCAGAAATAAGGGGAAGTGTATTAATTGGAATTTCCCATTGGGAACTTGAATGAAATACCGGAATCATCACTCCTGGTTTGAACTCGATCTGCATTTGATACATGATGGATAGTTGTTAGAAAGCGCGAGTGCCCCCAACAGGTCAAAACTCAAGGTCAAACTTTTTGTTCATGACAAGTGTACCTCGCACGTCCTGAAAACTGAAGCCAAAATGTTTATATCGCCCCATGGTGTCTGGCTGCAGTATAGGCCTTAAAGCCCGCCCTCTCTATGATCCAATGAAATCAGATTACACTACAAATAGCCAATATATATATATATATATATATATATATATATATATATATATATATATATATATATATATAGGTTATATATATATATGTTTTTTGTTTTTTTTCAAAGATTGTTTCTGTCATTTTGAGTAGTTCTTATTTGACATAGATACAACACAATTCACTTCATGAGACACATTTTTTTATTATTAAAAAGTTACAAAAAATATATATAAATTTGTATTAATTTCGTTGTTAGTGAGTAAAAAGTAATATTTAATTATCAGACCAACTGTCTGCAGTCTCTCATTCACATTATACGTGTTTGAAACAGCACAACTTTAACTCGGATTGTCCTCTAGAGGGCAGAAATGTTCAAACATACACCATTTTATTCACAAATACTGAAAAGGTTCAACCTGACACTATAAAATGTAACAGACATGCAGTAAACATAACATTGACATCATAACACTTTGTCATGTTACTTTTCACAGGTAAATTCATTATAAACACGTTTCCAGTTGTAAAGGCTCATTAACGCAGAACATTTTTTATTTTAAATAAGGATTATGTAAAAGTTGCTAACAAGTGGTGTCAGAGACGTCATATATAGTGCGGGCTCGGCAAAAGAGCGCATCAAGGGCGCAAATCTACCACTTGGGGGCGCTCGCGAGCACCCTTCTGACATCTAAAAATGACAAATGGGACACACTGCGGTCTCACGGACTTAACGGACACGCGCACGCGGCAGCCATTGTAAGTCCACAAGACCAAAAGTGCTCATGAGGGCCCTGTCCCAAATGGAACCCTTAGCACTCGCTGTCTTCCTCTGAGTCCGCACTTTCGTGACGTAATGCCGCTTTGACTGTCGGGAAGAAGTCTGCTGCGGAGCCCGTGTCAGTGCGGGCTCGGCAAAAGTGCGCATCAAGGGCGCAAATCGACCACTTGGGGGCGCTCGCGAGGACCCTTCTGAGATCTAAAAATGACAAATGGGACACACTGCGGTCTCACGGACTTAACGGACACGCGCACGCGGCAGCCATTGTAAGTCCACAAGACCGAAAGTGCTCATGAAGTGTGCGATTTGGGACTGGGCCGAAGTGTCCGACTTGGGACTGGACCATCGCCGCGCTTGACTTCGAGGTGTAACTTTTATTATTGTTCGGTCTGAAACGGCGCCCAGTGACGGATGGTGTAGCAATATTGTTGTCCGGGTGGAAATCGGGAGAAATTCGGGAGAAAGGTCGGTCCGGGAGATTTTCGGGAGGGGCTTTGAAATTCGGGAGTCTCCCGGAAAAATCGGGAGGGTTGGCATGTATGCTATGCGGGGCAAGGTCTGGGAGGCCATCCCCGGGAAATCAGAATGGGTGTTGAACATAATAAAAATTCATTTCATTGACTCAGAGTCGACTTTTACTTTTGAAAGACAATAGGCCTAACTTTATATATGGTGCACTTTCAGATTTAAAACTTTGCATTATGTTTTCATTCACTTAGATCTTACACACTACATGAAAGGTCATTAAAAAAAATTAGCCTTTACAACTGGAAACGTGTTTATAATGAATTTACCTGTGAAAAGTAACATGACAAAGTGTTATGATGTCAATTTTATGTTTACTGCATGTCTGTTACATTTTATAGTGTCAGGTTGAACCTTTTCAGTGTTTATGAATAAAATGGTGTATGTTTGAACATTTCTGCCCTCTAGAGGACAATCCGAGTTAAAGTTGTGCTGTTTCAAACACGTGTATAATGTGAATGAGAGACTGCAGACAGTTGGTCTGATAATTAAATATTAGTTTTTACTCACTAACAACGAAATACAAATTTATATATATTTTTTGTAACTTTTTAATAATAAAAAAATGTGTCTCATGAAGTGAATTGTGTTGTATCTATGTCAAATAAGAACTACTCAAAATGACAGAAACAATCTTTGGGGAAAATATATATATATATATTCAATGTTTGTTGAAATAACTGTTTCTTCATAGTTTTTTTTTTCTTTTCTAATGAGTTATTTACATTAGGGTTTTATGTAACATTTAATGTTGTTAAATTAATGTTTATTGCATTTTTTAAATTTCATGTGTGTTACCATGATGGTGTTTAATGTTTGTGTGAATCACACTTTGCACCTTCTTTATACAAGTATTAATTTTCTTGTGGAAGAGCTTCTTGTAAAGAGCTCTGATTGTCGTGTGTCTCTCATCACCACTGTGGTTACTGATTGTCAGGGTATCACACTGGTACAAAACAGATACTAATACATCAATAAGTTGGTAAATTAACTTTATAGTAGATAATGAAATACGATTTATTACTGTAAATTTAAGTTAAGTCTGTAAAACCAATAACGTTGCTACCGTGTTTTTGACGGTAAAACTCTGGTAACCACATCTGCCGGGTTTTTTTTGTAAAAATGACGGTTTATTTTTTACAGTGTGGAAATATTTAAAACAAGGGCGTTACAATTAGCCCTGTGTTACGTTGTGCCCTGCTCTCCCCTACTATTCTTTTTTTTTAAACCAACAAAAATGCAAAGTATTATATACAGTATGCATTATATTTCTAATAACAAAGCATGTTTTATGTGTCTGTATGAAATACAAATGCTTAATTTCTGTGCTGATGTCACTAATGCATTTACGTTACTCATTATTCAGTTAACTTACCGGATATCGTCTCGGTTACTAACGTAACCTCGGTTCCCTGAGAGTAGGGAACGAGTATTGTGTAAGTTAACTTGCGCTATGGGAAAACTCCTTTTCTTGAGAATATTGAAGCCACATTTTTAAAACGCAATGCAGCTGCACAGCAGACACACATCGGAGCGTCTTAGCTCACTCATTGGCTGTGCCGCGGCAACTGCACGAACCTATGGCGAGACGGCTTAGGCCCACGCGTCAGAACCAAGCGGCAACCTCCCCGTCTCTCTCTTGAAACCAACACTGAAGTGAATTAAACTGCAATTCATCGACTGGCCGCTTGAGGCAGGGTGCAATAGTGAGTCAAATCTGTATCTCCCCCATGTTGAAATGCCCAACTTTACTTCTTCAATCAGCTGTCACTTTAGCACGAGGCCAGTAGCCAGTAGCATATAGCATTAGCACCTCAGCTCCACTCACGTCCCGCCTCTTTGCCCATTTTATTTTATCCGGGAGTGACGAGAGGTGACGCACTGCCAAGACGTCAGAACCATAGACTGTAAAAAATATGGACAAAGCGTCTGTGACGTCACATAGACTTTCTGAAGAACGGTTTTGAGGCCGTTTATGGGGGGTGTGGGCGGCGCCATCTTAGAAATATTTCTATATAAATGTTCAGAAAGGATCCAGAGGTGGTATGATGTGTTGTGTCAGATCATGGCCGAGACGTCAAATTTCAGGAATTCCACTCGGCGCAGCCCGTTATCAGCTGCCAATCAAAGTTAACCACGCCCTTATTTGTCATTCATTTTATATCTAAATACGATCTAAACTAACGAGTTAGAAAAAAATTCACCCCTTCACAGTTGTCAGGCACTCGGTACCTATCGAAAAATACAATAAAAGTCCATGGGACCAACCTGTAAAAACATGAAGTTATGCTGTGAAAACGGACATTTTAACATGGGGGTCTATGGACATCTGCTCCCTTTGGGACCGGCCTCCTTATTTATAAGGTATAAAGAACCGTAGTTCGAGTTCAACCAGGACCAAATACACATCAGGCCTTAAAGTTATGGTGAGTTGTATATAATATAATACTTTGCATTTTTGTTGGTAAAAAAAAAAAAGAATAGTAGGGGAGAGCAGGGCACATCGTAACACAGGGCTAATTGTAACGCCCTTGTTTTAAATACTTCCACACTGTAAAAAATAAACCGACATTTTTACGAAAAAAAACCGGCAGATGTGGTTACCAGAGTTTTACCGTCAAAAATACGGTAGCAACGTTATTGGTTTTACAGACTTAACTTAAATTTACAGCAATAAACCGTATTTCATTATCTACTATAATGTTAATTTACCAACTTATTGATGTATTAGAATCTGTTTTGTACCAGTGTGATACCCTGACAATCAGTAACCACAGTGGTGATGAGAGACACACGACAATCAGAGCTCTTTACAAGAAGCTCTTCCACAAGAAAATTAATACTTGTATAAAGAAGGTGCAAAGTGTGATTCACACAAACATTAAACACCATCATGGTAACACACATGAAATTTTAAAAATGCAATAAACATTAATTTAACAACATTAAATGTTACATAAAACCCTAATGTAAATAACTCATTAGAAAAAGAAAAAAAAAACTATGAAGAAACAGTTATTTCAACAAAAACACATAAAATCTGAAGTGTCACGCAGGGAATTGTGGGAATGTCAATTTACGTTTTTTCACTGTAAATTATACAATGAGTTGTTTGTTTCAAAAACTGTAATTTTAACAGTATTTTACATTAAAATTACATTAAATGTACCATTATATTCATCACAGTTATTTACCGTATATAGGACAATTCACCATGACGTCACAACAGTAAAAGACGCTGTCGGTACACGATCCGTTCCACCTGCACGATCCGTTCTACGCATGCGTAGTAGACGCAGTAGAAAACGCACATGCGCGCAAATGATAATGTTTTGCGACGCTGATTTTGATTTACGACACTGCACGATCTGTTCCCCATCTGTTCTATGCAGAACTCCTTAAACCTTAGGTGTGTAGGCCTATGTGTGTGTCCTGAATAAATATTAATAAAAAGGAATAAAGTTCAAAAGTCGGACTGTAAGCGAATGAGGCATATTGCTATTATCACCTTTATTAAAATGGCTGTAATCTGTTACCACAATAGTAGCTACTTGATCTGTTTAAAATTATTTACTTGATATGTCTACTAAGGTGTTAAATCAAAATTAAAATTAGTCTAATCCAGTAGCCTAATTAATTTTTTTCTATTCTTGATCTGAGCACACAATCAGAAAACCCCTCATTATTATTTATTTTTTTTGTTTGTTTGTTTTTTTCATTTTAGTTCAGGAAATAAATAATGGAAAAATCATATTCACGATATGCCTATACTGCGGGCGCAAACAGACAAAGAAACACCAGAACAACCATTTTTGTAGCAATTTTTAATGTCGTCTTTCGTTAAAGACAATGTTGCTTGACAAAAGATTGGATAGCCCACATGTGTGTTTTAGCAAGGCGGGATGTGTTGCAAGATGCCGCAATATATCGGGAGACTTGTGGGTCAGAGAGGATTTTGAACTCTTCATTAAGTTTTGTTTTGTATAGCCTTTCTAAAATGTGAATTTCGTTTTGTATCAATTGTATCTTAATTTTAATAAATGTTTCATCAACCAATTGCCTGGATTTAATAAATAAGAAGCAAATATAGCAGACAAAATAACATGAGGAATGAGGAAAATAATCCCTCCAACGTTGTTTACAGAAGACAATAAGGAACATAATAGCCTATGCATTTCTGCCTAGACTATCTGCACTTACATGAAGAAATAACTACAAACAAGTCTGGGGAAACGTTATGGAGTAGCTATTTTAAACTGACAATGGAAATGACTTGGATAAGCATGTGCACACACAGAAGTGACATGAGACCAGCGGTGGACAGTTAGTGAAGTAGGCCTACACGTTTTTGAGTATCCTTATTTAAGAGTAAAAATGTTCTCTCTCTCTCACTCACACACACACACACACACACACACACACACACACACACACACACATGTTGGTGCAACAGCATTATGAGGACTCTTCATAGGCGTAATGGTTTTTATACTGTACAAACTATATATTCTATCCCCTTACACTGCCCCTGTCCCTAAACCTACCCATCACAGGAGACATGCTGCATTTAAAATTTTGTAATAAAAAATTGGTTTTTATGTTTTTTAAGCCATTTGATTTATGAGGACTTTTGAAGTGTCCTCATAAACCACCCATAAGTTGTAATACCAGTGTAATACACATGTCATTATACAAATTTGTGTCCTCATAAATCACATAAACCAACCCCCCCTCCCCCCACACACACGGAACAGATCGTGCAGTGTCGTAAATCAAAATCAGCCGCAAAACAGAATGATCATTTGCGCGCATGCGTAGAACGGACCGTGCAGGTGGAACGGATCGTGTACCGACAGACGCTCTTCCGGGTGGCAAAAGCCGAAGCGTTCCTATGGCAACGCTAGTAAATTGCTTGGAAGGGAGACCCATAGACATCATGGGGAGACCCACCGTCAACAGTAAAAATTTAATAAATAAAAAAAATTGAATTAAATATAATGCGTTTTTTATCATAATAACAACTGTGTTTAATGATACAAGTAAAAAAAAAATACAAAAATATGTTATATAGTAGGCCTACACATAATTATCAAAATACTCTCTAACTCTTTTTTTTCTAGCCAAAATAACGTGCTATATAGCCTATCATGGTCATGGCTTTCCTGAGGAAAATGTTATGTGACATAATTGTTCTCCAGCTGTTGTATTGACCTCTTTGCGCTGTTGAAAAACACTGATTGGTTGATATTATGTGTGAGGAATATACATTTCGGTAAGTTGCGTGAGAAATGTGAGGATGTGTGGCGTGAGTGTGTGTGAAAAGTGACAATTGCGCGAGTCTCACGGTCAATGCGTGAGAGAGTACAGCCCTCTTTACTTCAGGCAGTGACTGGCAATGAGTCTGATCTTCAAGAGAGACAAGTTTACTAATATTGTTTCGGATTTCCCCGGCTGAAGATAAATGCACTGCTATGATTTTGTAGATGGACCGTTTTGAGAATACACGAAGCAGAGTTGAAGGGCAAGCAGGGTAGGCAGCAGAAATGTAAACGTTGATGAATCATATAATTTAGGGGATCATTAAGATTTCCAACGTTTGACGACACGACGTCCACTCGCTATAACCTCCTCACCCACGGGAAATCGATAAAACCCCTTCACCTTTTGCTGTGTATCAGGCAGCGCAACCCCAAAGACAACGCGTTTTCATCATCGTTTCAACTTTTATCAACAACAATGTTTTTAACTATGTAATTGTTACAGTAGCCGGCTGGATCTCTTCAGTTAGTCAGTAGAAGCCGCTCGCGTTCTGCCACCCGGAAGTATCTTGTGCCTATTGTTTACCAACATTCTGAAATGCCGTATAGTAAGGAAACGTTCTGTTAAACAATTGACCCTTCGCAAAGCCCCGCCCCCCTTAGTTACTGTCACTATGTCCGACAAGCTACGCCGCTCTCATGTTCTCACGCAGTGAAAAATACATCGCGGAGCAGAGAGGAGACTGACAACACGCTGACAGACAGGACAGACCAGGTTACTTTTCGGTTACTTTTGATATTAAACATATTAAATAAAGTCTCACCTTTCAAATATGGTCATTTTTTAAAAGAAATTTAAACAATAAATACCGTTTTGTGGCTCTTTAATGTGTCGTGACAGATCGCTGTAGAGCATCAGTTAAAGCTGCTCGTGAATCGATCATCTCTTCCTTCTAATTTATAGCATCAAATAAACATGAATGAACATAAGAAGTGTCAGTATATTCAGTTTTTCAAGTTCAATTCCTCCCATGTTAATCTAACGTTACTCTCCTGACTGCTTTGTCGGACAAAATGGCGGATGGCGAAGTATGATTAGTCAGATCACCTGTCAATCAAGCTCCACATGAAGGGTCAATTAACAGTTTTTTCACTGTAGCATTTTTACAGTGTTTTACTGTTAAAATCACAATCATTTTTTACAGTGCACACATGCTAGCATGACGGAACTTAGTGTAGCCTATTTATAGTTGCCATATCAACTGTCACGGATGGAATAGGATAGGTGGTAAGATTAACAGTGTTTATTATCAGAATTGCAAAGCCAGACGGAGATATGGTGAGTATGTAAGCAGATTATCAGAATGGAACTTATTGCAGAAGGGTAATCAGAGTCTCTGTTACAGATGCAGATGGTGATCACTTGGAGAAGACTGAAGAAGGTACTCTGTGATGGGTGAAGATGATCAGCGGATGGATCTCAGGTAAGTAGCTGGTAAGTGTGTCATGTAGAGATGACACCAGCCAATGAAGAGGAGTGGAATATAAAGGGATGTGGAATGATGAGGTGCAGGTGATGATGATACTCTGGAGATGATGAAGAGTGGGAGGAGTGAGTGAATCTGGTGGAATCCTGACAACACTATATAGAGAAAGAATTGTGCCAAAATTCAGAAATCTTAGGAAGAGATATCACTGAACATTTGTTTAACCATAGCTAAAGTAAATGTATTTCTTATGTTAATTTTTCATCTCTATTTTTGCTGTTTATTTCAAATTAGACAAATCTGATATAATTTTAATCTACAATATGTTATTTAACAGTTGATATGGTTTAATGCGCCACTAACATTAGAAAAAGGGTGAATAAAGACTGAGAGTCAATGTTCAGAAATTATTCATTATTATTATGTTTTGAACTCTTCTGTATAGCTGTGTTTTCTGGTGTGTCCCAAAAATTATTTTATTTTTAATTGTTAAAAAATGCCATTATTTTATATGAAAAAGTTAATAATTGTATTTTATTGAGAAAATATTTTAGATTGTCTTGTATAATCTTTTTATTAGATCAGATAACATTTTAAGCTGTCATATCATGTTACAATGTGCCCCGCCTATGGAGCATTTTGTCACATTTCACTTCCATTCTTTCTGGGTATATCAAGAAAAAAGGTATACACTGTATTAATAAAATAAAACCACATAATTGTACTAGACATGTGGGAAATTAATGGGTGAAAAATAAACACTCTGAATTGTGTAGATTTACACAAACTGAGAAAGTCAAAAAGCGTCAGGTTGTGCCCCGCTCTCCCCCAGATGTAATACAAACACACTCATCTGGGCGTTTTTCTAAATGAACAATAATTCGGCAATGTAGCTGATTGTAGCCCCGCTCTCCCCCAGCTATAGCCTAATACAAACACATTCATCTGGGCGTTTTTCTAAATGAACAATTCGGGAATGTAGCTAATTTTAGTCAGCCCCCCCAGCTTTTTCAGAGGAAACTCATAAAATGCATAATGCCACGCCCAGTGGAACTGAATATAAATGCAACACTGACGGCCACAAATGCAATCAAACAAAGTGTGCAGTGGATACATTCCCTTCACAGCCCTTTCAACCGATGCATGACCGTGAGTGAATATTATCAGGCCAAATATTTAAGGGTATGTATACTTATGCACTTATTATGTTATTACAGCGTGTCTGTTTACTGCCTCTTACTCTTCACTTTATTCTCCTCTACACAGACAGAATGGATCATCTACACACATATATCATGTTGCTCGTCCTCTTCTGTTCCCCGTGGCCAAGTGCTGGGACAGCTTTCTTGACCCATCTCGAAACGCAGTGTCTAGAAGACTGCAAGCCCGACGGCGGCGAGTACAAGTGCAGGACGATTGATAAAGATGGAAGGAACCAAACTATGTACTGTTCACCTCAGGAAAACATGGACTACTGGGGTAGGCAGTGCAGAGCTGACAGTGTGTGTGGAAAGCATGGAGAAGACTTCTGCTGGTGCAGAATCAGTGTCTTCAGTTGGGGATACTGTGGGCTGGTGAAGGACGACAAGATCAATGAATCTGGAGACGGCACTGTCATCACCTCTCGCCATCGCAACAAGAGAGCCCCAGAAGTGATAGCCACTGAGGATGACAAGGGTAACCGCATAAAAACAACCTTTTATGCCGAGCCAGCTCCTGAAGACATCACTGACGGCAGCAAGTTTAGAAACGAGGCGGAAAATTTAATCAGTCGCTGGGAAAATACATATCTTGTGGATCAGGCCCGCTCAAACCTGATCAAATCTGATAATCTCCGCATCGACATGCAGACACCCATCAACCGCAACAATCAGAGATACTACAACCTGCAGATCCAGATAAATAAGAAACGTAAGCCTGGTGAAAGCACCACCGTTTCTCAGATCATTGTTCCTGATGGAGTTCCAGAACGCTACATGCGCAGAGCCTTCACGGAGAGCTTTACTCGCAGAGCTAAAGTTGAGGTTGAAATTGCAAGATATTAGAGCTAATTATAATAAGGAAACTGTCATTTACACAGTAACTATCACTATTTATTAGCAAGTGCAAAAAATACAAGTAAGCTTATACGGTATATCACAGTAGTACAGTAATATAATAACTATTGTTTAAATTGAATCTCTTACTTGCCCTTTTGTTTTGCTTTGCTTCTTCTTTTACTGCTCTCTCAATAAATGACTGATTTTATGCAAAGAAAACAACAAATATGTTTGTCTGTGAATCCTATTAAGGTTTTGCACATCAGATAATTTAATAGCCCTGATAAAGTGGTAAAGAGTTCTTGGGATAAATGTTAGGGTTCCTAGATTGAAACATGAACAAAATGCATAAACTTCAATGCAGATCTTATCAGTCAGGCTTCACAGTGATGACAAAAACACAAGGCAACAAGCTAAAGTAACAGCGTTGTGCAGAACAGTCTCCTGTTCTCATTATTAAGGGGAATTTATTTTGGGGGAAAGTGTTGTATTAGGCTATGGCCCAGCTAGATATTTCAAAAGTGAATTAGAAAGAAAATTGGTAGCATTCGTGTGCGCAGGGTAAGATTTGTGAAAGAGTAATATATAAGATGGCAAATGTAAATTAAATTTGCATGCGCAAGAGAAGATTTGTAAAGGTGTAAATCGCAAGTGTAAGAAAAAAATTTGGGCTAATGGGTGGGATTTACAGTATCAATAATGTGGAGCAGAACAAATCAGCGCTGCCGTACCTGCACATGTGTGACAGAGTGTGTTGATGTCCAGATGTGTGGTCTGGTTGCTGATGGGATTGTTCAGCACACAGCTGTAGGTGTTTTTATCCTGATATTCCACCTCCAGAGGTAGAGAGAGACTGATGCTGAGATCACACACACTGATGCTGGACAATACACTCATTCCTGCGTACCAGGAGAGAGTCGCATGAAAACCAAACCGAGACCGTTTCTTAAATGCAGATGTAAACTGAATATTTCATCATGGACCTTTTCTATTCTATTTCTTTTATGGGAAAAATTGGTGTGTGGATTTTGTCTGACATTCTTTTTTTGGGTTGGGCATCATGAGAGTGAGTAAATGATGATTACATTTTCATTTTTGAGTGAACTATCTTTTTAAGTGCAATAATCTGTTCTTCTTATCCCCGTCTTTACGGACCGAGGCCAAGTTTCAAGTCCAGCGAGATATTTTATGAAAACAGGAACAATGTTTTCATAAGTCAGATCCAGTAGCTACTGAATTCTGAGTAACGGTAATGTAATAGTGACATCAACACAGACATGAAGCATCTGTAATTCATAAGCAAAGAGCTCATTCAAGCCCATTTCCAGTCCGCAGAAATCGAGGCACCAATCAGAAACGGTGAAGATCGAGAGAGGACAGGCCTGAATTTTATTTGATGTTTTGTTTTATTATGTGTGGTGGCAGTCGACCGTGAGGGATTTTGTATTTGTTTTATTTTGTCATTAAAATGTGTGAATGTTCGCCGGTTTCTGCCTCCACCTTCCCATAACAACGAGCCCCGTTGGTCAATACTAAACGAATGGGTGGGTCTTAGCCATAGACTGTCTTAGCGAGAGCCCTCTGCATACGTCATCTCCTTCATCGCTCTGATTGGTTTTAGGTCTATCCAATTGCGCCAAGAGGCATTTGAGGGACGTCCGTTGGTGACGCCCCTTTGGAAATGATTTGTCTATGGAGCTTTGCCAGACCCTAACTCAGTTTCAACTGAGAAGGGTCTGGTTTTAACCAGGCTAATTAATTCGTCCAGTTAAAAACAAAACAAAAACATCATCGTTATCATCATCATTTCTTAGCCTATAGCTAATGTTTGCAAAGTGAAAGTAGAACCGAAGCCTCGACAACTTAAATCTACTCACCATCATTCACGAGTAACGGGACGAAAAATAAAACAAAAGGTGTAGGTGGGTGAAGCTGTCCATTATAGATATTTAAACTCCGCTCGACGTCCAAATAAACGAAGTAAATCTGACAGCGAGGAATCGGATCAACCTACTTTTCCTTTAAATTGTGATAAAGAATAGAGCAATACTTTGGTGTACTGCAGTGCTTTATCAATATGTTTCTGCGTTGGGCTAACGTAAACAATGACTCGAATGGGTGTTTACCACCGAGCTGTGGGCTATGGGCGCTAGCATAAACCTAAATCAGCTTATTCCCTCTCTGAGTTTTTATTTTTTACAACAAAGCCGGACACCATCATTATTATAACACAATGTAAGGGATGCAAGCACTGTATCTGTACTCCTTGTCAACCAGTAGAAGTATTTTGTCTGTAAACACCGCTGACCAATCACCGCAGATTAGCGTCACGCAAAGGAGGTTTTGGGAAAATGAATCGTTGAACAAATCATTTGGGAGTCGTTGAGCAAATCAGGTAAAAATAAATGCATATTATAAAACAATGAAAGTGATTTTTGTCCTTGCATGCATGTAAAACTGTTTTTGGGAACTCCCAAAACAAAAATAGGAACATTTCAAATGCCATGATAGGGGCCCTTTAAGACAAGTTTATTTTATTAATATTAAAACTGACACTGTAACAGATATGAAATATAGATAACATTTATATCTTCATAAAAGACAAGATCATGGTTAATGGGAACACATTCCATCAACTTTAAAATAACAACACAAAAAGATTGTTAGTTTGAAGTTAAAAGAAACACTTTGTCATATAGTTTTCACAGGCATGCAGAATCAATTCAAACACACTTTCAAAAGCATTCTGGGATAATTTCGCTATAGACACGAGCTTTCAGAGATCTGTCCGTTCTTCAACAGTGAGTTTGTCTCCTCTGACGCTGCTTCGCTTTCTGAGGAATCTGTAAGATACTGTAGCAGAGAAAGGTTCAGTAAAATTAAAGTGTTGGTTACATCTAGTTTGGATGTGATAGTTACCCAAATATATATATATATATATATATATATATATATATATATATATACACTCACCGGCCACTTTATTAGGTACCCCATGCTAGTAACGGGTTGGACCCCCTTTTGCCTTCAGAACTGCCTCAATTCTTCGTGGCATAGATTCAACAAGGTGCTGGAAGCATTCCTCAGGGAGTTTGGTCCATATTGACATGATGGCATCACACAGTTGCCGCAGATTTGTCGGCTGCACATCCATGATGCGAATCTCCCGTTCCACCACATCCCAGAGATGCTCTATTGGATTGAGATCTGGTGACTGTGGAGGCCATTTGAGTACAGCGAACTCATTGTCATGTTCATGAAACCAGTCTGAGATGATTCCAGCTTTATGACATGGCGCATTATCCTGCTGAAAGTAGCCATCAGAAGTTGGGTACATTGTGGTCATAAAGGGATGGACATGGTCAGCAACAATACTCAGGTAGGCTGTGGCGTTGCAACGATGCTCAATTGGTACCAAGGGGCCCAAAGAGTGCCAAGAAAATATTCCCCACACCATGACACCACCACCACCAGCCTGAACCGTTGATACAAGGCAGGATGGATCCATGCTTTCATGTTGTAGACGCCAAATTCTGACCCTACCATCCGAATGTCGCAGCAGAAATCGAGACTCATCAGACCAGGCAACGTTTTTCCAATCTTCTATTGTCCAATTTCGATGAGCTTGTGCAAATTGTAGCCTCAGTTTCCTGTTCTTAGCTGAAAGGAGTGGCACCCGGTGTGGTCTTCTGCTGCTGTAGCCCATCTGCCTCAAAGTTCGACGTACTGTGCGTTCAGAGATGCTCTTCTGCCCACCTTGGTTGTAACGGGTGGTTATTTGAGTCACTGTTGCCCTTCTATCAGCTCGAACCAGTCTGGCCATTCTCCTCTGACCTCTGGCATCAACAAGGCATTTCCGCCCACAGAACTGCCGCTCACTGGATGTTTTTTCTTTTTCGGACCATTCTCTGTAAACCCTAGAGATGGTTGTGCGTGAAAATCCCAGTAGATTAGCAGTTTCTGAAATACTCAGACCAGCCCTTCTGGCACCAACAATCATGCCACGTTCAAAGTCACTCAAATCACCTTTCTTCCCCATACTGATGCTCGGTTTGAACTGCAGGAGATTGTCTTGACCATGTCTACATGCCTAAATGCACTGAGTTGCCGCCATGTGATTGGCTGCTTAGAAATGAAGTGTTAAGGAGCAGTTGGACAGGTGTACCTAATAAAGTGGCCGGTGAGTGTATATATATATATATATATATACATAATTATGCAATGGGGAGAAATAGAGATCAAATATTACACACAAACTGAACCGCACCACAAACTAAGTTGCAGTATTTAATTTTTATTTTTTATTATTTTTAAATTGTTATATGAGATTATGGTTTTCACTGATCCAACTACTATTTTTATGTTTATTGTGTTACCGTAAAGGGTTTCTGTATTCAACATCTGGTCTCCAGCGCAAGTTTTATATCTTTCCACCCCACTCCACTAGAACCTAGAACTGGTCCAGTAGCGTTGTGTTGGAGGACAGAAGTGCTACAAACATCTCAAACTCACAACCTTTGACACCAGGACAAGCCATGAACTTGGTGTTGGTATGAAGGAGGTGTCATGCTGTGACTGAGGCAGCCAACAGGGTTTATATGACCAGAATTCAATCCAGATCAAGACACACTCTTATTGCTGTCATTTATTTGAACAACTATGGAAAGCTCCATAAGTGAATAACTTCAAAGATGCTCCATGTCTCGACTGCATTAAAACGTAGAATTCTAATTGCAATTAAATTTGTATATTTCATTTACCAAGACGTACCAAGAAATTTCCACCATGCAATTCACCATGCTAAAAGCCTTTCTTCCTTCTTCTTAAAAGTTCTTCTGTAAGGCCTATGGTCATATTCAAATTAATGCTTTAATTTATGTCAGGAATTCATGCAACTATTTTTATTTTGCCCCTGACAGCAAGTGAGTGTTAATTTATCAAAATTGAGCATTTCTTTGCAAACATGCATTATGCATTAACAAACTGTCCATTAAAAAACATCAAAATGTCCCTAAAACTCTTCCGTAAGCATGGCGAAGCTGCACATGGAGGTTGTCTGCAATGTTCTCCTCCAACACAACTGCCACATTAAAGTCTGTGCAAATCTATGGAAAGACCTCTGGCAGTGCACCTTCACAGGCTATCAGGGAACAGTCTCATTCATGGCCGGCCACAGCCAATCATGAGCCTTCAAAGTCAGATTATAACATTGTGTCAGTGACAGTTTGGCTTTATCAGTATTTATTCATTAAAAACATTACATTTGACTGATACATTCTAATCTGTAACTGTCAGGAATTCATACGAGTATTTTCATTTTGAATAAGGTTATCCATGTCAGCAAACGAGTGTTCGTGGACTTCATTAATCAAGCACTTGTGTACAACAGACAGAGTGTAATGTTGACTACTGTTGTTAATTGTTAAATTTAGCTTTTAAATGCACAATAATTAAGTCCATTCTAAAATGAAAAAGATACCCGTATTTCTTCAGTAACGAGTATAAACTCACCAGCACCGTACAGCGAAAAATCCACACTCATGCTCAATAAACTGGATTTGGATTCATGCTTTAATTGTTATAAGGGTGCAAGGAGATGAATGCAGACAGAGTGCAATGAACACAGGGTTTATTGATACAAAAACAGGAAAACAAAACCCACGAGGGGGCGAAACATAGCCTGGTTCTACCAGACTCTCATACATTTCATTTGTACATAGAGTCTGGCACCGCTGCATTGACAATCGTTAACTTACTTGTAGGCGGGTACTCAATTGAAGTTTAAAACTATTGGATCTGCCCAGAGTCACTCTGGATCTGCCACCAATCGCTAACGTTTGCTCGTGACGTATGTCGAACCCCGTGGGGAGGAGGGCCACAACATCATGGCCAAAACAAAACTAAGCAAAGATTGTTCTTGCTCTGGCTTTAACCTCTAGATATTCGGCAGCGTTGCTACAACGGACCGAGTGGCCTCGCTCGCATCTTTCTCCACTGCCATTACTGAACTACAACTCAAAATAACGTACAACGTCATCGTTCTCAGCCACTCCCTCTGTTCACTGATTGGCCCTACAAAAATTGCTCGGAGAAAACCAAAGTCTATACAGCAGAATCCCAGACGTAGTACTGAAGGAAAATGAAATTGAGCGGAAGTGCGCATGCCACAATACTAGGAGAAATCAAGGACATGATGGCAGAATCATGACATCAAATACACTTCAATATTATATGATGATTTAGAAACAACTGCTTTGACAATAGAAACATATTGATTTACAACAGGTGGAGACACATTTATGTGTATAGGATATGTGCATTAAGATTTGCAGTAAGCAGTAACAGACCAAACACTGTACAACAAAATACGCTGTACTGCACGCATGGATTTCTCTTAGTTTATTGATGTTGTTGTGACAGCACAGCTTGACCTAAACTCATTTTTGTTAGCACATAGGGTCCGATGTTCTCATAGAGAAAGCTGCCTATTTGTGTAGAATAGCCCATTTTGTAAAAGTGAATTCACACAATGGCCCTCATTCATGAAACTAATTTGCGCAAAGTGATGTGCGTGTAAAATTTACCTTTACGAAAACTCTCCACCGGATTCACAAACGCTTCGTATAGCACAGATTCGCCTGTTAAACGTGTATAGAACTGAATTCCAAACATTCATAAAAATGACGATATAGTGTGTATGTGGCGCTTGAGTTTTTTCAGCTGAGATACTTTATGTTGAATGATGAGCGGCAAGGCAAAGATTTGTTTAACAACTTATATTTTTACTGGTGGAGATGTAGGAAATACACATGCAAGCATAGAACTTCATCACCGTAACTCATACACACGAATGCATAAAAGCAAGCTTTAAAAACTTAAGTCTGCTTGGAATTAAAGCTACAGAGCACTATGTTCTACACTTTGATTGCTATGACACAGAATATCCACGGCAGTAATGTGTTACTAGTATTCCAGACAACAACATAGTTTCGTGTAATATTATTATGGTACATAGTGCATCAAAATGCAATGTCATCAGTTTTACACCCCATTTACATGTTGTAGGGAGCAGGTGTAAATTTCGTTCCAACTAACATTTTTGTGAATCTGAAAATTTAAGAACAAAAAAAACCCACGAAAATTTATTCTGCTCATGTTTAATGAATGCGTCCCAATGAACATAAGACAAGCAGGAACTTAAGTAGTGTATATAATGTGATAATCAAACGAAAAAACACTCATAATTATGTATGGCCATGAGACGGAAGACAGGCGGGAACTCAACCAAGGGAGCATACATGTGACAAATAAAATGCAAGTTCATGAAAACGAAATAACTGAATATAACCGAACTATAACTTGTGAAAAAGAATCAACTAACTAAGAGTTACTGAAATAGCTGTAGTCTAGTTTATCAGCTTAATGCTTGATAATGAAACTTTCAATTCATTTGCACATTATCTAAAGGGTATGCTTATGATAAGAGGGAACTCATCAAATTCATAATGGCACGCCCAGTGGAACTGAATATAAATGCAACACTGACGGCCACAAATGCAATCAAACAAAGTGTGCAGTGGATACATTCCCTTCACAGCCCTTTCAACCGATGCATGACCGTGAGTGAATATTATCAGGCCAAATATTTAAGGGTATGTATACTTATGCACTTATGATGTTATTACAGCGTGTCTGTTTACTGGCTCTTACTCTTCACTTTATTCTCCTCTACACAGACAGAATGGATCATCTACACACATATATCATGTTGCTCGTCCTCTTCTGTTCCCCGTGGCCAAGTGCTGGGACAGCTTTCTTGACCCATCTCGAAACGCAGTGTCTGGAAGACTGCAAGCCCGACGGCGGCGAGTACAAGTGCAGGACGATTGATAAAGATGGAAGGAGCCAAACTATGTACTGTTCACCTCAGGAAAACATGGACTACTGGGGTAGGCAGTGCAGAGCTGACAGTGTGTGTGGAAAGCATGGAGAAGACTTCTGCTGGTGCAGAATCAGTGTCTTCAGTTGGGGATACTGTGGGCTGGTGAAGGACGACAAGATCAATGAATCTGGAGACGGCACTGTCATCACCTCTCGCCATCGCAACAAGAGAGCCCCAGAAGTGATAGCCACTGAGGATGACAAGGGTAACCGCATAAAAACAACCTTTTATGCAGAGCAAGCTCCTGAAGACATCACTGACGGCAACACGTGGAAAGAAGAGGTGAAAAACTTAATGAATCAATGGAACGATGGAAAACTGCGGACTAAGCCAGGCACACTTATCAAATCTGATAATCTCCGCCTCGACATGCAGGGCACGTTCAAGCACAACAATCAACTCTACTACAACCTGCAGATCCAGATAAATAATCAAAGTGGAAAAACCACTGTTTCTCAGATCAGCGTGCCTGCTGGACTTCCAGACCGCTACGTGCGCAGAGCCTTCTGGGAGAGCTTTACTCGCAGAGCTAAAGTTACTGTTGAAGTTTCAAAGTTTTAGTAATTTACATAGAAACATATCACAGTTTCTTAGCAAGTGCAAAAAATACAAGTAAGCTTATATATCCCAGTACAGTAATATAATAACTATTGTTTAAATTGAATCTACTTGCCACTCTGTATTGCTTTGCTTCTTCTTTTACTGCTCTCTCAATAAATGACTGATATATGCAAAGAAAGCAACAAATATGTTTGTCTGTGAATCATATTTAGGTTTTTCACATCAGATAATTTAATAGCCCTGATAAAGTGGTGAAGAGTCCTTGGGATAAATGTAAGGGTTCCTAGATTAAAACATGAACAAAATGCATAAACTTCAATGCAGATCTTCTCAGTCAGGCTTCACACAGTGATGACAAACACAAGGCATAACAAGCTGAAGTAACAGCGTTGTGCAGAACAGCCTCCTGTTCTCATTATTAAGGGACATTTATTTTGGGGGAAAGTGTTGTATTAGGCTATGAACTAATTATGCTAGATCTTTCAAAAGTGAATTAGAAAGAAAATTGGTAGCATTCGTGTGCGCAGGGTAAGATTTGTGAAAGAGTAATACATAAGATAGCAAATGTAAATTAAATTTGCATGCGCAAAAGAAGATTTGTAAAGGTGTAAATCACAAGTGTAAGAAAAAAATGTGGGCTAATGGGTGGGATTTACAGTATCAATAATGTGGAGCAGAACAAATCAGCGCTGTGGTACCTGCACATCCAGATGTGTGGTCTGGTTGCTGATGGGATTGTTCAGCACACAGCTGTAGGTGTTTTTATCCTGATATTCCACCTCCAGAGGTAGAGAGAGACTGATGCTGAGATCACACACACTGATGCTGGACAATACACTCATTCCTGCGTACCAGGAGAGAGTCGCATGAAAAACAAACCGAGACCGTTTCTTAAATGCAGATGTAAACTGAATATTTCATCATGGACCTTTTCTATTCTATTTCTTTTATGGGAAAAATTGGTGTGTGGATTTTGTTGGGCATCATGAGAGTGAGTAAATGATGATTACATTTTAATTTTTGAGTGAACTATCTCTTTAAGTGCAATAATCTGTTCTTCTTATCCCCGTCTTTACGGACCGAGGCCAAGTTTCAAGTCCAGCGAGATATTTTATGAAAACAGGAACAATGTTTTCATAAGTCAGATCCAGTAGCTACTGAATTCTGAGTAACGGTAATGTAATAGTGACACCAACACAGAAATGAAGCATCTGTAATTCATACAGAAACTTAAAACATACTTTGATCTTTAGAAATGTAGGCTAATCTTTGTATGTGTTGGTTTCGCACTACTAGCACATGTAATAAGCTGGGTGTTTTTCTTTCTCCAGACAGACACCACAGAGACATGTTTTACTTTAAGCTCCAAAAACAGATAGCTAAATTAAAATTAATTCGTAGCCTGGGGAAACCCAGACAACTTCCGGCAAATTTAGATTTGCTCTGAAAGTTAGTCTGGCAAAGAGCTCATTCAAGCCCATTTCCAGTCCGCCGAAATCGCGGCACCAATCAGAAACGTTGGGGTGGGCTTTACACGATGACGACAGCGCTGGGATTTTTGTAGCCTACACAACAAAGATGGATGCCGCCGTCGAACATCACTCGTTCGAATCAGCTATCTCTGCTCCTCACCACGGCGCGTCTCAGGTGCTGCTGTTATCACTCCGCCCAAGTAGCAGTGCTTCGCCTTCAGAGAATATAGTTCCCAGTATTTATACGGTTAAAATATGTCTGTGTCTCATGTGACTTTGTTTTTTGTACACTCTGTGACTATACAAATCACAACATGTAAATAGGAAAATGTTTGCGTTATTTTGTCACTTATTTGGATTAGTATGCTAGCTGTAACCATTTACATCCAGTCTTTGTGCTAAGCTAGGCTAGCGGTGGGTGCGTCAAACAGACTTATAGCACGCACGGAGATGAAAAAGGTATGTATGGACTTATCTAACTCTGGGGGATAAGGTGAATAGGCTAAAGTCCCAAAAAGTCAGAGTGTTCCTTTAACACTCCTCCAAAAAGTACCCAAGACAGAGTTAACTTGAAGTGCATTTAATGGAAGCGGTGTAAAACTGCAAAAAACAACAATAGAAATACATTAACTTACAAGACACTTCAATGAGCATAAACATCTTCTAAAACTTACATTTTCAAATATAGATGGCGTAGCATACATAATAGCATAGACAACATTTCAATAGTCCAATTTGTACACACATCAATGTCTATTTTTGATACCAGGAATTACATGTTCACTTGATATCAATGATGTCATCACTCACAGGGATTATAGATATTATTACAATTTAAGTATTATTAAATATTACAAGAGCCAAGCCATAGTATAAATAGTATTTTATATTTGAAAATGTATAAAAGGAATTGGGAAGCCAGTTTGAATGGGTATGATACAGCTTACAAAATAATTTGCAGGTGCTGCTTAAGTTTGTCAGTAGAGGAGGTTTTAACAAATGCCATTGGCAATTGCAAATGGTTTACATAGCTCACGAGTCACGGCGTGGGCCAGGTAGAGGGCCCCTTAGCAGAATTTTGCTTAGGGCACCAGGGAGGTCAGGATCGGCACTGCGTATAGCCTATATAGCCTACGATTTTTTTAAATATAAACGAGGCTACTTATTGAGATGACTTTCATTTATTATTTAAAACCCCATTAAAACTTCACATGGCTGTTTATAATAAACCCACTTAAAGGTGCTCTAAGCGATGCCGGGAGTCGTAACTTGTTGTTGACATTCGAATTGTTGTCAAACAAAACGAAGGCTAGCTAGACCCTCCCTCCTCCTCATCCCCTCCCTTCCGACATAAAGGAAAGTCAAAATAGTCACTACAAAGTTAAGTTTTACTGATAATTCATTCAATGTGATATGTCACCAAGTTAGATAAATGCTTTTATTTACTGCAGAACAGAATGCAGAAAAAGAGAAACATTATCTTAAAATCGTTTCACCACCATAGCTCCCATACAAGGACGCAATAATAGCAAGATGTAATCTTCGCTCAGCTTTCCCAGTTAGCATAAACAACGGCGGCGTCGTGAACAAATTTGGTCAAAGTTGTCAATAGCCTATAAATGAACATTCAAATTCATAACAAACAGTGGATGAAAACATAATTCACGCATGTTGAAGATCTGCGTTTCGGAAAGTTGATTGAGTATCAGGAAGTTCCTCGGATAAGATATTTAATGAAGAATGTCGGTGTAACCCCGTAAACCTGAATTACCTGTTTAATGAAACTGTTTCAAGTTGTTCCGTTGTATGCGTAAAATGCAAACTAATAAACACAACGCAAGGTCTCTTTATGCATAGATATGTGCATACCTCTGTAAGATAGACTGTTTTGTTGCCTGAGTAAAATAAGACCACCCTCATGTCTCTATGACATTGTGATATAGTTATCCTCAAAGTTTGTGCAATAAAAAATTAATATGCAAGTTACCATAGTAGAAAAAACACATGTGCGCACCTGTTTCATCGGCAGACCCTTCACCGTAGTATGGCGCAGTTCTACAGACTTAATCACCTGAATCATCAAAGAAGGAACTTTTCTGAGTTCCAGACGGAATCTTTTCCGTACAACCAACGATTTTGGTGAGTTTCATTCTATTCAAATAACCAGTACAAATTTGTACCTCTGCGCCGCCAGAGAGATAAAGGTTAACAGACAGCTAGAGTTTGGTTTAACTAAAGTTATCCTTTAAAAGTTTCTTTTAGAGATGAAAGTTTTAGCATTACATGTTAATATTTGTGATCCTCTGTTCAACCAGGGAAGGTTAACAACAGCTACAGTGTTTCAGCCTCTGCTTTGCCAGGGAAGTGTTTTATCCTCTAAAGTTAGGGAAGGTGATATATCCTGTGCATTTCTTTCAGGATAGATTAGCGTAACGTGCTAATATTTTGTGTTATCCTTCGAACTGCCAAGGAAGATTAACAACAGTTGATCTGTGTTAATAAGTGTGACCCTCTGTTGATCAGAGAAGTTTTTAGTGTCTGTTTGTGCTAGACTGATTCCATCAACTAGGTGGACTAGCTAGCCCTCTATGGACAGACAGTGAGTTCAAGTCATTGTTTGGAGAGCACATGGGCTCCATAGTGACTGAGTCAGTCAGATTGAATTTGACAAGGAAGTTTTGTATTCACCCAGAAAATGTATGGTCTATTGAAGAATTCAAGAGGGTGTTGGGTGCATGTATCAGGAAGAGGAACATAAAAGGAATTGTCTGCTGCCAGAGAGAATTTAGCTTATCCATTGCACAAGAACAAACTATGTGTATTGCTAAGTTAAATGAACAGAACAAACAATTGCACACTCGAGTTTCCCGTCTCACAGACAAGGTGGGCCTCAACCAAATATGACTCTGAAGACCAACAACAGTCAGATGGAAGCTATCCTGACTCACAGTCTTTATGTATAGACTAGAAAACACTAGCAATTCTAGATTGATAGATAAAGATGTAAATGCAGTTGAAGTGTGTGGAGCAAGACAAAAGGCTCAGAGTAGGGGGAAAGGGATTGATACAGTTCCATCTGTAACCCCAATACTGCAGTTACAACCAGTCAATGCAACTTTAGGTCCTGAAGACAAGAGTTTGCCATCAGTACATGGACATTTTTCTGAATTTAGAAGAGCATTGATCAGTAAAATGCGTCTACGACATGTCGTTGGCAGAAGTCACAGCTGATGTCACAAATTCTAACTGAATCTGAATTCAACAGTTTTGAGTCTGCTGTTATTTCCGAACTGCAACATGCCAGAAAAGATGAATTGAGAGAGGGAGTTCTGAGAGTGTTAAAGAACATTGTTTGACCAAAAGTGGACAGGTCAAAGATCTCTAGTTGTGTACAGAAGAATGATGAATCTGTTAGTGAGTACACTGAAAAATGTTGTCAGTCAGCTGCAGCTTACAGTGGATTATCAGACACGTCAGAGAAGGTGTTAGATGATAATGGCCCCTTAGCTCGTACATGGTGTGATGGTCTTTTGTCAGAGTATAGAAATGCATTGACTTTCTTAGACGTCACATGGTCCACTAGAACCTGTTGTGGCAAATCTACGATCTTTGGTTCAGGTCTCTAAGTCTGGTTCTGGTCTTCAGAAGAAATCTTTCAGAGTCGAAGTTTCAGGTCTCAGAAGAATAACTTTATTGAGCAATTCAATAAAGGAGATGTTAGCTACGCATCTGATCTTTCATGGTCAGTGTTCAGGTCTTATACATTTGTCTTCTTGCTAGGTACCCAATTAGCGCTCAACTCGTTATCTTTTTCTCTTTGCTCCTCCTTATTACTCCTCCCAGATTAAAAACACCTGCATCATTATTTTATTTTTAATTGGGGCAACCTTCTTTGCGCATGCGTATCTTTTTTAAAAATGGCTTTATACATGGTTTTCAGGTACTTTTCCATGCCCTTTCACCCAGTTTCTTCTCCTGTCCTTATCCGACCTGGCTTTTTCATGTCCTTTCACCCAGTTTCTTCTCCTGTCCTCATCTAGCCTGGCTTTTGGCCTAGATTTCTGTTCATCTCCTCCCCTCAGGCCTAGCTTTCTGTTCATCACATATTACAGCATTTAGACCCTTGTATGAGACAGATGAAATTCTCCAACAAACCCTGCAAAGTAACCTAGACAGGTTAGCTACTTGGGAAAGAGACTCTGATGTCAGGGCAAGAGTAAAAATTGCAGCAGCCTCCTTTAAAGTCAACACAGAGAACCAACAGAAACGTAAATGTCCTAAGAGAGAGGGCAGTTGTTATTACTGTGGTAAGCCTGGACATTGGAGAAAATAGTGTAGGAAAAACAAAAAGAACTTTAGCCAAGTTAACAATGTTACTAAGCTCCTGGTCAGTCTGCTTGCTCCTCTGAAGCAGCCCCTCCCCTCGTCATTAAACTCGTTGGGCAGCTTTTTGAGGTGTTAAGTTAACCATTTTAGGCTGTGAGTGCTTAATTTCACCAGTAACTTACAACAAAGATGAAAGATTTCCGTACTACATTTGCATGCCTTTTTTCAGAGTGACTCATTTACATGCCCCTTTTATGTAAATCCCTCCCCCTTGGAATGTATATTTAGTTACAATGTATAATGTTTAGTTAGACTCAAGCTTTGGAAGACTACAGCGACGACGCCAGCTTGTGTGCTCAATAAAGAAATCCTGTTAAAGACACAATCCGAGTCTCCTGGTCTTCGCTTCTGAGTTTCTACACTTTAGAAGAAAAAAGATCACAACACCGTTCACATAAGGCTGTTAACAGTGAACACATGCCTGGTAAAATGTAAGTAGATAAACATTTAATATTTGAAGACTGTTTTACAATAGAAATGTTCAACTCCGGTGACGCAAATTACTCAACTTTTTTTTATTTATAAAATTTTGGCTTTTTGAAAATATGCTATCATTTCCTTGATTCATGTAGAGCAGTGTTTCTCAACCTCTCCTGCAGGGACCCCCTGACACGCCATGATTCTGTTTTAACCCTGAAATGGCACACCTGATTCAATTGATTAAAGGCTTAATGAGTAGTTATTAGAGTATGAAGAGTAGAAATTAGTCAATTAATCAATTAGTCAACTACTCATTAAGCCTTTAATTAATTGAATTAGGTGTGCCATTTCAGGGTTAAAACAGAAACATGGCCTGTCAGGGGGTCCCTGCAGGAGAGGTTGAGAAACACTGATGTAGAGAGAATGTATGCATACTTAAAAATAAAATATTGTTTGCAAATAGTTTAAATTATTTCACTAACACAATAAGCCTTTCTTTTTCATTATTCCCTTAAATCGCTTTTATAATGAATTAATTAATTCCTTTAAATTAAATAAAAAAAATAAAAAAAAATGTGGGGCTAAAGCCCCGAATATCCACTGACCCATGGATGCCAACATACGCATTTTAATGAGACGTTGCATTTCGACAGTTAAACCACCTAGACATGTTTTAAATGAATTACTGTATAGCTAAATTATGAAAAATATATCGATCTATCTGTCAATGATCAAAGCATTTTAAATAATTTCGTTTAATTGCAAATACATAGCCTACGCTTGAACCCGAGCAAAAAAACGATAGGCTTAATGAAAGCGAAAGTCTATTAGGTTTTTCAATTCTGTACTCACCTTTCAAGAGTAAATATCAGATAAATAAAACCCAGATCATTACGCTGATGTAGAATAAAATGAAATCTGATTTAAAACAAAGTTGTAGTGTAGGCCTAGGCTATTTTGGTCATCGCTTCATTTCTCGGGTTATCCTTCAGGTAGCGCTCTGTTTCTTAAACGCGCTGACAGCGACGATTAACATAATTTGATCTAATTAACAATGTAGGCTAACTAATCTTATTACATCTAACCGAGTTAACAACAATAGAGAGACTATATTTTGAATTATAGCCTACTAATGGCTGCTGGTAAAGTAAATCTGCGTCTCGAGGAAAGTTGAATATCAGGAAGTTTCTGAGGGAAGATTGTGTAACCACCACGTAAACTTGAATTACCTGTTTCATCAAAACTTTTTCAAATGTTTTGTCAATGTGACTGAGTAAAACGTACAAACAGGATGTCCCTTTGTGCACACCATAAATTGCTTAAAAAAATGGCAGACTGCAGGAACATAACACCTCTTGCTTAACATTAAATCAGTTTTGTTTACATAATCGCATGCAATCCAAACAACATCCATCCGTTTTTTTGTTTGAGCGCTTGAAAATATAACTTAATTTTCTTATCATCTCACTCCACTAGCTGAGCTGATTATTATTATTACTTTATAAAATATTAAACAAAAAAGAAATATAAAACACTTTTTCACTATAAAAGTAAAGTAAATAATAATAATTATTATTATTATCATCATCATTATATTTTACAGAGAACTTTTGTTTTATGGAAAAACTCTTATTTTTCATATTTTTTTACCCGAAATAGGGTGTTGTGAGCATTAGCGCATTAATAAGCCGCTGATTCTTTCAAAGTCAAAATAAAATATGAGATGGGAGGAAAAATAGTTGATGCTATTGCAAATCTGTTGGAATTGGATAAAGCATGTGCACATGATGTTTTGAGCTAATGTATCATGTAGTCACACAGACATCAAGATTTTGGATATGAATCACAAAGATGGTGACAATTAAAAAAATCATCACGCTGCAATGCATGATGAATAGCTTTCATATAGTATAAAACTCATCCTTGATTCCCAAGCTTGATTGTTTTGGTTGTCACCACTGTTGTGATGCATATCCACAATTTTGATGTCTGTGTGTAAAATTATACATTTGCTCAAAACATCATGTGCAAATGCTTTTTTTCCACCTTCAAATAAATAATTGTTTTAATGTTATTGGTGCCAATAATGCAGTACCACAAGCTTTGGCAGTTATAAATACAAACACAAAACTTTAAACACAACATAAGATGCTCGTTTTGTGATATATAGGTTATCGTCAACAAGAAGCTGATAACACCTGATCTTACTATTCTTAGCTTTTTCTGCCATAACAATCGTGTTTTACAAACACAGTGATACAGCAGCCAAATAAAAGCTAAAGCAAGAAGAACTGGGACCAAGAGCCCAACTAAAGCAAACACTGATCACTACAATGGTGACACTTCAAATGACACAGATATCAGCATCTAAACCTCTGTTAATTCTCACTAAGATCTTCTGTAGATGTCAGAAATAGTTAAATCTGTATGTTATGTCTGTGATTAAGTGTCTGAGCCAAATTCAGAAAAGAGTTTGCATGAAATGCAGAAAATTAGTTTGAACTGAATGGTTTCTGAACATTAGGTCAATTAGGTAAAACTTTATTGTGAATGGTGACTTACATTTTTTAAGTTAATCCAATGTTTCACTTTTTACGGACACAAACTGGTTAAATAATAAAAAGTTAAAAGTTATTTGACCCGTGTTATGGTCTGTCTTAATTTAATTAGACTACTTAAATAATGAATCAGTCTATATGCCTAGATAATAGACATATTTGTGTTCAGTAAACTAAACATTTTTGTTCTGTTATTCATTGACTATTGAATAACAGACATATAAACATGACTATTTATGTTGTGACAACTTGCAATGTTAATGTAATATTTTAAGTTGGGTGGACTTTAGTCCCTGATTGTCGAGTTTACTCAACAAAGCGCTTGCAATAAGTTGCCTTATAATTTAAAGTTGACTCAACTTTTTTTTTTTTTTTTTACAGTATATGTCAAATATTGCACCGATTACTATTTTCGAGGCCGATTCCGATTTCTGATTTTCATTAAGTTTGACCTGCCGATACCGATTTTAGCCGATTCCAATGTCATTTTTTCTAACCGCTTTACAGCACACACAAATATTTATTTTCTATCTTTTCTTTAATAGAACATTTTACAATTAGCATAGAACAGATAATCACTATAAAATAGAACTATATAAATTACCCCTGGTGTGGGAAATTCACACACATCTAAAGTGTTATGGAAGAACCATTTCCTTTTCACATGCAATATCCAATAATTTTTTTTAGATATATTTAGCAAACTAAACGTCTGTATGAAAACAGGTAATGGCAATAAAATAATATATAAATAAAATTTTTTATAAATATAGCCGTGCAGTATAAAGATATTTCTCAAAAATATTTCGACAAAAATATACGCGCTTGCTGTTTGAACGGCTGTAATTCACGAGGTTTCCTACATGTGCTGATGTTGCGCGATGTTAATCATGCGGCGCCCGAGTGCATTTGACCGGCATAAAATCAGTATAAAATCGGCCAATCGCCGGTCATGGCCGATCACGTGAAAATCGGCCAGTTCCGGTCACCAGCCGATCAATCGGTGCATCTCACAATTTAGTCTCATGATCTACTTAATTATTGTTATGATATTTGGTTTTATACATGTCATTGGTGATTCATTGTGTTTTCTTTTTCTTCTGTCACATTACATACAATTTTACATCCATTTAATTCTGCTACACTCAAAAGTTAAGATTTACAGGATTGCAATGCATCATTACTTGATTGTAACTGGTTTTTAATATTTTCATTGTTATAGCAAATACATGGTTGTGCAAACGAACTAACATCATTCAAGCACACTTTTAACAAACCTGATTAAAATAAATAAAACATAATCTCCTTATTTGTTGTATTATTTTTTTTTTTTGGTAACTCTGACTACATGCGCTGAAACAAATTTGAAATAATATTTCATAAAAACATTTAATATTGCCAAAGTAGTAAGGTAACACCAGTGACAAAAAAAATGGTACATGCGGTCTTTAAATAAATGCATAAAAAAATATAAAAAATGATTAAACTGTCATTTATGTGTATTCATAAAGTCAAAGGGTCAGACAGAACCTTAACCTGACTGTTAAGTACTTTTATTGTCTCTCAAAAAAAATTATAGACCCATCTTTTGAATTTATATCAAATATTATCTCATCATTTATAAATAATAAATGTTGCATCATTACAATGCAATCAACAACAATAACTTCAGCAGATTATTTAACATACTTCTAGGTCTGCTGCTATAAGGTCTGTTAGGCTCATATGTACAGCCTCCCCCTACTGGACGCATCAGGAACAACAGGGGCGTAAAACTTCAAAATGCTTGGTTGTCACGTGATTTGCGTAGACCAGATAGTTCCAGGAAGTTCAGTTCAGATAGTTCCGCCAATTCAAAACGATGGAGTTAGAGAACAGAACTGTGATTTTTGGTAGTTTGTAGTCAATAAATGCATTGATTTACAATATGTAATACACTGACATGTGAATGTATAGTGTGTATGTAGTTACAGCAATGTTGTTATAAAAGACAAATCTGCTAATATTTTGATGTTTACTCAAGTCAAGTCAACAGATTGTAGATAGTAACAGATTATATCAAAGTAGCTTCACAGTGATAACATGAAAATAAAACAACAAAGTTTGTTTCTAGAAGAAAATTGGCAGATCAGTGATATTGTTGAATATTAAATGTCCCCAACTAAGCAAGCCAAAATTTCATTAATCTTAATGTTTACAATGCTTATGCACCCCGTGCACTTATTACTATATAAATTAATACATAATATATTACATTGTAAAACAAAACATTATACTCACACAAACACATTATTTCCTTTTAACATAATTTGATCAATTCATGACATCCATCACTTTAATCTATCGATTAAATTTAATCTATTTAGTTTAAATTCATTTTTAGTACATTTAAATATTACATAGCCTATTTTATGTTTTGTTATCTTAAACCCCCCAAAATGTCAGCTTGTGCAACTCTCCGCACAAATGAACAGTCTAAAAACTTTTTAAAATGGAATAAAAAATAATAACGAAATTCTTATGTCTGTTTACTGCTGCCTCTTACTCTTCACTTCATTCTCCTCCACACAGAAATAATGGATCATCTACACACATATATCATGTTGCTCGTCCTCTTCTGTTCCCCGTGGCCAAGTGCTGGGACAGCTTTCTTGACCCATCTCGAAACGCAGTGTCTGGAAGACTGCAAGCCCGACGGCGGCGAGTACAAGTGCAGGACGATTGATAAAGATGGAAGGAGCCAAACTATGTACTGTTCACCTCAGGAAAACATGGACTACTGGGGTAGGCAGTGCAGAGAAACTGGAGACGGCACTGTCATCACCTCTCACCATTGCAACAAGAGAGCCCAAGAAGTGATAGACACTGTGGATGACAAGGTTAACCATTTAAAAATAACCTTTTATGCAGACCCAGCTCCTATCGCTGACGGCAATAAGTGGAAAGCCGAGGCGGAAAACATAATCAATCAATGGAACAATGGAAACCTGCGGACTAAGGCAGGCACACTTATCGAATCGGGTGATCTCCGCCTCGACATGCAGGGCACGTTCAAGCGCAACAATCAACTCTACTACAACCTGCAGATCCAGATAAATAAGAAACGTAAGCCTGGTGAAAGCACCACCATTTCTCAGATCCTAGTTCCTGATGGAGTTCCAGAAGTCTACGTGCGCAGAGCCTTCAGGGAGAGCTTTACTCGTAGAGCTAAAGTTACTGTTGAAGTTTCAGAGTTACAGTAATTTACATAGAAACATATCACAGTTTCCTAGCAAGTGCAAAAAATACAAGTAAGCTTATATATCACAGTAGTACAGTAATATAATAATTATTGTTTAAATTGAATCTACTTGCCACTCTGTATTGCTTTGCTTCTTCTTTTACTGCTCTCTCAATAAATGACTGATATATGCAAAGAAAGCAACAAATATGTTTGTCTGTGAGTCATATTTAGGTTTTTCACATCAGATCATTTAATAGCCCTGATAAAGTGGTAAAGAGTTCTTGGGATAAATGTAAGGGTTCCTAGAATGAAACATGAACAAAATGCATAAACTTCAATGCAGATCTTATCAGTCAGGCTTCACAGTGATGACAAAAACACAAGGCAACAAGCTAAAGTAACAGCGTTGTGCAGAACAGCCTCCTGTTCTCATTATTAAGGGACATTTATTTTGGGGGAAAGTGTTGTATTAGGCTATGATCTAATTATGCTAGATCTTTCAAAAGTGAATTAGAAAGAAAATTGGTAGCATTTTATTTTATAGTCCTGTAGGATTGAAAATAATCCAAGATATTTTAAATGAACAAAGACATCTGCTTTCCTGTTTTTCAACCACAAAGACCATTCTGGGTCAAGGTAGGCCAAGAAGTTTGTTGGCTACTTTCGGGGTCGAAGAATTGTCACACCTTTAGAACAATGGGGGAGTGTAATTGTCTGATTGGTCATTTTAAATGTCTCACAGATGGGTTTTGGTCACATGGTCACTGAGGGATAAAAGAGGCTTGAAGTTGTTCACTCGCTCTCTTGTGGTCGGTCTCTCTCTCTCTTAGGTAATATTTTCCATGCTGGGTAAGATTATTGGTGTAACCATTTTAAGTGTATAACCATGTTTTAGATATTTGAATTGATTATGGAATTGAACTGAAACCTGATATAATCAATTGTAAACATTTATTCTTGATCGACTATTCAAATGGTTTTCCTTAAAGAGTTTATAGGAATAGTTAAACATTCACTCACATTTAGTGATGCACAGATATCTTTAAAAACCTTTTACTTTATGGTGTCAGATGAAATAATTATGGAGGACCAAACCTGCATAAATTAAAAATGAATAAATGTAATAAATGGATAAATAAATGTGATAAATGGATAAAGAATTTTGATAATAGAAAAATAAATAAAGGAATAAACGACTTGATAAAATAAATATGATTACTTTTTAATCAAATTTATTTTTGTATTATTTTTTGCCTTAATGTATTATTTTCTGCTTTTATACATTTAAAAAAAAATCGTTTTAACTTTGATTTATTCGTTAATATATTGATTTATTTTTATATTTATATATTTATTCTTACATTTATTGTTTAGATTAATTAATTTATGCATTCATTTATTTATAGATTTATTTATTTCCACATGTATTTATTTTTAGATTTATTTATTTATTGATTCATTTACTTTTACATTTCTGTGTGTAACATGGAAATGAGGAAGGCGGTCCTTGTGTAGCTTCAGTGCATCATTGGTTGAGAGCTCACGAACAGAATCGTCAGGCCAGCTAATCGATAGTGAGGAGATTTTTCAAAGAAAATGGCAGCAATAAATAATTCGTTGTCCAGTTTGTTACGGGATGTGGCAGATCAGCTGGAGAGTTGATCATAGGCGTCATTTACGGGGGGGGGGGACGGGTGGGACATGTCCACACCACTTTTTGCCAGGGTCGATTTTGTCCCCAGCACTTTTGAAACATCTCGCGATATGTATGTACCAGTAAAACATCTCCAGTTAACTAGCAGAGCATTCGTTTCGTTCGTTTGTTAAATAAGAGGCGATCTGGCGCTGAAATGTGTTGTTTTTTTAATCAAGTGATCACGTGCTCGTTGCCTGGATAACGTGTTCTGTTGTGGCTCGCGCACGCAATCAGAGGCTTTGACGCAATGTCTTCACTCGGACGCGCGCTTCAATCCGTTGCGGAGATTCTCTATTCGTTCCGGTGAAATCGCAAAACAAAATGCAAACAAACGTGTCCCTGCTTGATATACAATCACTGAAAAAAATTATCGGTTTTGATGAGGGGAAAAAACTATACGAGTGCGGATTAGAACCATAGACTGTAAAAAATAACCCAGAACCTCCGACACCCTTGGCAAAAATTCTGCCATTGGACCATTACAGTACGTTACAGACATACATCAGGCTGATCTACTAACACTAACAACATATTTGATGCGTTGTTATCAACTTCATTTGCTAAGTTGCGCAACTCTCTAGCTATTTGTAAAACATCGCCGTACACACCTGTCCCCACCACCCGACGTCACTACAAAGCAAGCCAGAGTAATCGAGCAAGCGCTTCAATCAACGATGAACCAATGGTATGCAAGACCAACCCACCTAATTATCATACATGACAAATAAATGTAAAAGTAAATGAATCAATAAATAAATACATCTAAAAATAAATACATGTGGAAATAAATAAATCTATAAATAAATGAATGCATAAATAAATTAATCTAAACAATAAATGTAAGAATAAATATATAAATATAAAAATAAATCAATAAATAATTAACGAATAAATCAAAGTTAAAACGATTTTTTATTTCTTTAAAAATGTATACAAGCAGAAAATAATACATTAAGGCAAAAAATAATACAAAAATAAATTTGATTAAAAATGTATCATATTTATTTTATCAAGTCGTTTATTCCTTTATTTATTTTTCTATTATCAATTTTTTTTATCCATTTATCACATTTATTTATCCATTTATCCATACATTTATTCATTTTTAATTTATGCAGGTTTGGTCCTCCATAAATAATGAGTAAATACATATGAGAAATGTATTACATTTAACCCAAAATACTTTGCCACAAGAAAGACAGTAACGCGTGATGATCTTCCATGCTGGTCGGATGCCGGCTTTAGGCCGATCGAGCGTGAGCCTTACAGTCCTGTTCTCAATGTACATATTGTGTTATGTACTTATTATAATTACAGTAACTGGATTATAGGTAACCCTGAACCTAACCTTAACTAGTTACCTTGTATTAACCAGTACTTTATTAAGCAAGTACACTCACTGTAAGTGTATGTACTGTAAAATAAAGTGCTAGAAAAATTGCACATTTGCACACCAGAGATCTGCTCGACAGCACTTCCTGATTTTGCAGAGTTAGACACATTCCTGGGACAACAGATGTTGTGCTCAACTCCTGGAGATATTCGGGGAAAGGCTGAAATCAGTCACGTATGTGTGAGAAGCAAACAAGGGAGATATTTTACAGCATTACAGCATCCTGTTGTAAATAGTTACAGCACTGTATTAATTTTTAACAACTATAACATTTATTTAATTCCTTTCATATTGTCATTAAAGTCCTGGTCCAGGCATGATGATTCACCATTATTGAAGATACCTGATTTTAGAGTCACCATTACAGTGATTAGTGTGCTAGTGATATGCTTAAAATTGAGTATATTCTTTGAGTTTTCTGGATACACAGGACACCATTGTCATAACAATCCCCATTCACAGGGATTCGCAAAAACTACTAAAAATGCTGTGTTCTGGTGCCGGGCCATTAGATGGTAATGAAACACTATAGACTAAACACGTAATACGCATACGAGTTCATTGTCTTCAGAGATTCACGTTTTTGTTGTTTACACGGATACTTGCTCCATTTTTTTCAGGCACACAAAATGCCGTTGTCGGGTTAATGAACGGCCAAAACTAATAAAGTTTTACGTTTGTAGGTGAAACTGGTGTCGTAAACAGCCCTGAGTTGGGTTCCCTTGACTTATTAATATTAGATTTTGTTTGGGCTGTTGTAGCTGAGTTGTAACAGCCAGACAAACAAACAGTGATCAGGTGGTGACGGTTATGTTTGAACATAATAATCATTAGACTTGATCTCATTTAGAGTCTAATCTCTGAGATAAATGTCATATAGCAGGTTTTAAACGAGCGGCCAGCGACGATTACAGTCATTATTTCCATTTTCTAAGCAAGTTATTATATTTAACCAACTTCAGTTTATACGAATGAAAACTGTTTTTGATCATTTCACTGCTGGGAAAAAGTGAGGAAGTAAGTTCATTGGGATTTGTAAATGGATCAGATTCGATTCTCCAACTATAAAACGTTTTGACATTTGGCGCAGTGGACGGATGTAAAAGTGTAAATTCAAAGTCAAACGAATGTTTTTTTCCAATGTCTTTAACAGAAAAATGCAGGCTTATAATTTTAACATAAAACAAGTAATTCCACTGCAAATTTTATAAGTATAAAAATATTATACATTATGTGTAATAGTACATTCTTTAATATATTATACTTACCAAGACAATTAATGAGACTTGACATCATTACTCAGGATAGTTTTTAATTATTTATTAATATTAAAAAGTTAAATTTAAATCTTTTTTTTTATTATTTAGGGTTAAATAGGAAATAAATTATTAAGGACGATTCTAAGGGCCCATGCACTTTTGGGGTCCCCAGAGATCGATTTTATTACTGGAATGGGTGCGGTAGAGGGGCCAACCTCATATTCTTTCAAGGGGCCCAAAATTGGTAGCGGCGCCCCTGCTCACAAGCACCCTTCTGACACCTAAAATGACAAACGGGACACCCTACGGTCTCATGGACGTAACGGACTCGTGCACACGGCAGCCATTGTAAGACCACAAGGCCGAAACTGCATATGAAGTGTGTCATTTGGGACAGGGCCCGGATTGTCCACTAGAGGACAGAAAACGTTCAAACACCTCTTTTGTTCTGTTCATTCACACTGATCGAAACAGTGAAACTGAAACTCTATACTGTAACAGACACGAAACATACATGATATTAATATCTGCATAACAGAAAAGATCACGGTTAATGGTAACACGTTCCATCAACCTTAAAATAACAAATAATAAAAAAAAATATGTTAGTGTGGAGTTAAAAGAAACACTTTGTCATTATACTTTTCATAGGCATTGTAACGAATGTACACAATAATAATATACATAAAATGTATTTAAGGGGGGCCGGAAGGCCAATTTAGCTCAAAAGGAATGATTCATCGATTTGCAATGAATCTTGACCGAATCACTATGGAACCGAGCAAATGACTCGTTTAGAGTTCATTTGAACGGGCCGTAATTATAACCTTGGCAACATATATAAATATCTAATCTATAGTGAAACACTATGTGTTAGCAAGGTAACTTTAGATTGACAGTACAAGACATTAAATGTGCAAGCACAACACAAGGCAAATATCTTTTCAAATATAAACAAGACTTTATTGATTATCCTAAAACATAAAACGAATATCTAACACAAACACACGCACACGCATTCATACAAGTTGCAGAAAGAAAGAGAGTGAGGAAAGAATGAGTTTTAAGAGTGAGATAGTGAAATCCCAAGTTTTTTTTTTTTTTTTTTTGTGAAATCCCAAGTTTCTATATGCACTTATAAGACATGACCTGAACAAACCATCAATCATTAATTTAACCCTTCTATCATTTCTTAGGCAGGTTATTCAATTTTACATTAATGCACCAGTTCAGTTAAGAGTCTGGAGTGTTACTTGCATGTCCTTGCGTTGCTTTGGGAATTCCCTTTGTCTAAAGGGGGGGGGGGGTTCCCCAGGTCCATTCTCTGTGGATAGATGTCTCTGAGTGGCCAATCACGTGTTGTGTTGGCAGATGGATGAAAGTCTTTGAAGTTGGAAGCGTGTTGCAGTCGAAACGTTTAAACGAAACTTTGCAGCAAAACTTAGAACCGAGACTTTTAACGAAAAAGAAAATAAAGGAAGAAATGAAAGTAAGACGAGTTAGATGGCTTGAATGAGCTGTTTTAACCCCGATCTTGATGGGTTATTTGTCTGCTGGTCTAATTTGGTCTGGTCGATGTAAGCGTGCGAACACGCTCTTTGTTGTTTTCAGAGAGAAGCATGAACGGGAACACTCTCTTGTCTGTTGATAGAGAGAGGCACCAACTTAATTAAACACCGAACCGAACTCAAAACCGAACTCCCTGGATGGAAGTTTCTGAACTGATTCTAATTCCTTTGTTCGGGTCTTTAACTTAAAAGTTAGCCCAACCTCTTTTGGAGAATTCTGACCAATGAGACAATAGCATCATTTTAGGGGGTGGATCTAGTTCCTACTTATCGTTATCTGGGATCTGCTTGGGTTCCAGCACTTAGCAGAGAACAAGAGACCACAGTTTAAACATTATAGATTATTATAATCATACAAAACATTTTACACAGATTTCAATCAAGCCATCTTTTGAATTAAGGGCATACGATTCTTTTGATTGGAAGCACGATACTCTTTCATCCATACACACAGTTATAACACAATTACATGATTTATATGTGATCTAAGCATAATACAAACATGAATTGTAGGAACAACAAGAATTATGATGTTTGATTATAAGTCCACTGAGCATTGTTCTGTGTGAGTTTTAATGGGTTTGATATGTAAAGTCTGTGTAAGTCTGTGTAAGTCTCTCACATTCCATGAAAGCGTGGTCTGTTTTACATCTCTGTCCTGCTCAGCAGTGGTGCTGCTGAGGGGGGGGGGGGGGGGGGGGGGTCAAAGGTGGTCAGGCCCCTTGGTGGTCAGACCTCGTTTTACCATTTCTGAGCAGCTTTGTCTTGCTTAAGGATGAAACAGTGACAGCGTTTTTCCTGTTTAGGCTTATCTCTGGGGCCTGCGGGGCCATAAAAGTCTTCTCTGGGGGGGGGTTTTCTAGACAATTTGGAGCCGTCTTGTGACTTTGGAATGTGGTGTTCAGATCCGGAATGCTGAATCACATTTGAATGAATCCCATGAGAGATTAATTTGATTAATTTGTGTTTGGTTCATCCTTAAAATCTCTACAGCATGCAGAATCATTTCAAACACATTTTCCAGGGTGATAGACTTGAAGGCTCGCTATAGACCCCTTCAATGTTTGTAAACATCGAAAGCCTAGGTTGGGTGCGCGCGCAGCATGGGGTCAGAAAAACGGCGCGGCTAATAGACCGGCATATTGTGTCACTGTCTTTGCCACCACAAGAACAGGTAATAAGTACCATAATAAACTTGTTTTGGTTTATGGCGATTGTCTGCCTGATCCCGAGCTCCTAACAGAATGGGTAGACAACATTAGCAAGTGGCCAGATATTCACTGGCCCGCCATATAACGTTACAGCTGTCTGGTGGACAAGCCGAGTGTTTTTACACACGCAAAAAACTAAGAGCCTACAAATCACTAGACGCTTATAATTACGTAGTCTGTGGGCATGTCCACTTGTCCAGACGGTTTTATATAGCGATATAGATTTGAACTATCCTCCTTCACACGGTCGCTTTGTAAACAGTGGGGCGGTACTTTTGCCGGCGCCGGCGACATCAACGTGATGACGTAGTTCCCGGCGCGTTGTAGATCAGCTCAATATGAACAATTGTAGTTAAAAAGTATATATATATATATTTTTTTTTCATTAAGAAAATGACCTATCGTTTCGCTAGATAAGACCCTCTTCCTCAGCTGCGATCGTGCACAGCCCGTTGAAGGATTTCAAATACCTTTGAAACTGCGCAGATGTCTATTTTTTTTTTTTACGGACCAGATCCTGCTGGAATCCTGAAAAACTTGACTCCACAACTGGTGCGATTTTCACAGTCCACGTGAACCAGACGCAACAAGTAGGCAGTTTTTTTCTTGACAAGAAATTCTCTTGTTAACACACAATTCAATGGGATGGAATGAACTTTCTGACCCCGACATGCGCACTACGAACAGCGAATTTTCCTGTGACGTCAACCATGAAGGGGTCTATAGAACAATCCCATCAGATCTGTCCGTTCTTCAACAGTGAGTTTGTCTCCTCTGACGCGTCTTCTCTTTCTGAAGAATCTGTAAGATAGTGTCAAAGTGCTGATGTTACAATTACAAATATTAAGAGGGCCAAATTTATCCAATCAATCCAGTAAAATGTATTATTTGTTCTAACTTTATTACACTGACGGATTTGAGCTACTCACCTTGGACAAGAAATATCTTGGAGGTCCTATTTCTCCCATTCCTGGTGATATTTAGTTGATAAACTCCAAAATCTGTAGATCTGATGTCACGGATAGTGAGATATCCAGTTTTGCGATCCAGGTGAACTCGGTCATCATGATCGTGACAACCTCTGTTGTTCCGTTCATTCAGTCTGGCGATGACTTCAAACGGATTTGTGTGATCTGTGCCTAATTCTCCAAACCTCCACTGTAACACATCACAGCGCTGTATTTCAGTGAGGCCAGTGTTCAGGGTGATGGACTCTCCCACCGTCACTGACACGGACTTCAGATCAACTTTATCAGGAACGACCCCGTCAGCTGAACAAACAGGAATCAGCTCACAAGTTTGGCCTGTTTAAACAAAAGGCAAGATTTTTATATATATATATATATATATATATATATATATATATATATATATATATATATATATATATATATATATAGGCCTTCACACATTTAAATAATGACAACTCTCTAACTAGTTTTAGCATGTTATTGAATATGTTAATGTATTTGGTCTTGCTGGACTAGGTTTTCTGCTGATACTGCTGATTGATTATTGCTGATGCTGCAGCAGAGTATATGGACTTGCTACTGCTAATAGATACACTGCTAAGATATGCTGTGCTGCTGCATAAATAGACAGATCCATAAATAGATAGCAGATCCAGGCAGGTGGAGCTGGGGAAGGTGGAGAGTTTCAGAGGAACCAATGCAGGACTACCCTACAGCAAACACTGAGCCATAACATTTAAATGTTGAGCCCACAATCTCATTGGCTGCAGCTTCAGTAGAGGGGCCAATCATCTTGTGCCATGTGGTAATGAGGTGATGCTTGCTGATTAAATGTAAAGCCTGCGCCCTCTAGAGTTGAGAACTAGTGATGGGAGAAACAAAGCTTTTCAAAGCTTCGATTCAATTTATCCAATAGCTTTGCAAAATTATTCAAATTTTGAAGCGTTCAAAACACCACACCCCTGCTGGTCAGAACAGTGGAAATGCAAAAAAAAAACTCAGGCTAAATAATGCATAAATACACCTTTTACAAACCCATTGCAAAAGTTTTATTGAAAAAAAGAATCCATCAAATTAACTAATCATCAAATACCATAAAATATTAAGTGTCCGTATAATACGTGTTCTTTTATCAATTTTTATGGGTTGTTTTGTTTGTTCCATGGATGATTCAGCTAAACAGGCCAATAAGAGACTAGTAACTACTATTATTCCTTTAAAGGTGGGGTATGTGATTTCCAAAACGGCTGGCAGATTTTGAAAATACACAACTCAAAAGGTCCTCCTCCTTTCCTCCAACGCTGGCCCTGACTCCACCCATTCGAAGAACATGCAATCATGCACGAGCGAAAACTCAGATGCGCGAGACTCAGCCCTGGCGTCTGTACAGCGGTCTTCTATTCAAAGCAGGATTCATAGCAATGTGCTTTGAGTATGGGCACGAAGGGGTCACGGCACGCGCGCGAGGGGGAGGGGATATGGTACAACCGTTTGATTGACGGACTTACTGTCCAATGATTCTAGGTGGTCTTGGAAATGATTGGCTGGAGTTTTTCGAGTCATGCCCGTTCCACAGAAGATTAAATTGCTTAATTTTCGTTTCAGTGCTTCTAACTTAGTAAGTGGGTTATGAAGAGGATTAAGTGATTTTGAAAAAATGGACAAAAAAGAGAATCACATACCCCACCTTTAATAATACAAATGTCCCATTAAACATCTACACATGTATAAAACTGATCAGAGATCAGGTAAAAATCACAGACACATGTTTACTGGTTCACCACTAGCGGGCAATCTCATTGAATCTGCATGATTTCACAGAGATCAACGCCTCACAGAATCAATCAAGTTATGAACGAAGCCTCGTTTTCTGATACACGCGCCATTGATTCAGAACAAAAAATTTGAAAATTTTTCAAAGCTTCATGAATCAGTGTTTCGAAATTGCCCATGACTTAACCTTACTAGATGTATACTCTTTTTTCACATTTTCTATTATCTAAGTGTAGATCAAACTTACCCATGTGATCTGTATTTCTATATTTCCTGTGGATGATGAATATCCCAACAGCAGCCACGAGTAGCACAATTACTCCAACAGAAACACAGATCAGCACTATATGACTGAACGCTAAACCTACTTCTGTAAAACAGTAGATCAGAGAGTTAACACACAAAACGTGTGACTATATCCAATAACTGAGATCTTAAATGGGTCAGATTACTAAAAATGCTGATGCTGTATTTATGGGAAACCTGAGAACTGGAGGGTAAGTTGAGAGGTATCAATAATGTGGAGCAGAACAAATCAGGGCTGCCGTACCTGGACATGTGTGACAGAGTGTGTTGATGTCCAGATGTGTGGTCTGGTTGCTGATGGGATTGTTCAGCACACAGCTGTAGGTGTTTTTATCCTGATATTCCACCTCCAGAGGTAGAGAGAGACTGATGCTGAGATCACACACACTGATGCTGGACAATACACTCATTCCTGCGTACCAGGAGAGAGTCGCATCACACACACTCAACACTGATGAACACACCAATGAACAGTTAGATGATGATGATGATGATGATGATGAACAGTCTCTGCTGATGACAGGAACAGGGAGAGGAGCTGGAAAACATGAGAGAAAAAACAGACAACAATCATTTAAAGATGAATCAACCATTATAAATATATTTATCTAAATACAGGCACCCTAATGAAATAGTTTGGTAGAAAGTGTATTTTTGTACATATGTCAAATTTTTCAGTGTTTGGAATAACGTAACGACTATTTTTTTTCAGTAACAGGGTAATCTAACTAATTACTTTTCCCGTCATTACAACGCCACTAACGTTACTGGACATTAAATGCGGTGCGTTACTATGTATTGATCAGTGCTCGAAGTGGGGCGGTACTTCTACATTTTACTCTTAAGCGTACCTGCACTTTTTCTTGCATATGCTACTTCTCGTGTGTAGCCGGTACTCTACCACTGAGAGAAAAGCGTCAGTGTCATGCACGGTTCACACCAAACGCGAATTGAGCGTCAAATTCACTTCTATCGCGTCTAGTTGAACATTTTGAATCCGCCATTTATTATAGAGTAATTCAGTTACTTTTTGGAACAAGTAGTGAGTAACTATAACTAATTAATTTTTTTAAGTAACGTTCCCAACACTGCTTTCTACTAATCAGGTCACTGCAGAAAGGAGAAATAGAGGGAAGAGTCACCACTGTGAACTTTGACATGATTGGCAAACACGTTTTACTCCAATCATGTGACTGACACAATATGCATGCAGTGAGTTAAACCAAAATTGACTAATTTGATTCCTAACCTGAGGTACTAAACTTTTTTATTAACTTTCACTTAACTTTTTAACCACATCATTATGACTTTTTAATGTCCCAAAGCAGATATTTTTTTCTTTTGTGGCAGAAATGGGCTTCCATGGTTGTAAGTGATTTCCACTATCTCTGTCTCTTTAGGTTGCTTGTTGTCTCATATTACCAACACATGTGTTAACATGTGTCTCATATTAACCAACCAGTGACTATAGCTGTGACTCGGGTCTTATTTTACTCTTTGCAATAGAAACTAAATACTGTAGGTTCAGATTACATTTAGGATAATTGAATGATGAGCTCAGTGAAACGGTTACCTCAGTTTTACTAATGACTTACATACTGACAATATGTCCAGTATAGGAAACAATACCGCAATTAAGTCAAACCGAATGCCAACTATATTTTAACTACTCACCATAATAAACCATAATACTGAATTCTTTGGTTAGGACTTTTTCAACAACGATCTGTAATTTATAAAGTCCAGCAAGTTCAGTTGTGATGTTCATGATGGTGAGATCTCCAGTCTGATCATCTAACTCCAGTCTGTCTCTGAATCTCTTATCAAGAACATCATCATATAATGAGAACTTATTATTCATTTTGTTGATCTGAGTGATACGGGTGTCGTCCGGTCCAAACGTCCACAGGATCATATCAATCCTCTGTGTTTCAGTAAGATCTGCATGTAAAGTGACTGCATCTCCCTCCAACACTGATAATGTCTTCACTGGATCAACACCAAACACACCTGAAGAACACACACACACACACACACACACACACACACACACAATCTCAAATGGAGATCCTTTCTGTCTAAATAACTTAATGAGACTTTAAAGGGATTGTTCACCCAAAAATGAAAATGACCCCATGATTTACGCACCCTCAAGTCATCCTCTGTGTTTATGACTTTCTTCTTTTAGTCAAAAAAACTCATATAAAAAAAATCATACAAAAATATATGTTATATAGCCTATTAAAAAATATCCTGGCTCTTCCAAGCTTTATAATCGGAGTGAATGGTACCCTTTATTTCTGCTAATCTTGTTGCCTGTGGGCAGTAAGCCACCTAGACATGTTTATGTCCATTACTGTAGTTAAATTAAGAAGGCTAATTAAAGTATCTCTCAATAATCAAAACATTTTAAATATTTACATGCAAACAGACAAAACGATAGCAGACTGAAAGCGAACGTCTCTGAGGATTTTACCTTATGTAGCCTACTCACCTTTGAAGAGTAAAAAGCAGATCAATAAAACACAGATCATCATACTGATGTAGATCAGAGTGAAATGCGTTTAAAATAAAGATAGTGTAGTATCATCGGATCGGCGCGTTCTGATCCGTTTCTGAAACGCGCTGACAGCGACGATTAACATAATTTTCTATCGAATGAGCCTATATCTACAACATAGATTGAATTATGAATTATATTCTTAATAATCGCTGGTAAACTAGTAAATATGCGTAACTGCGAGGAAAAGTTGGGAAGTAAATGTCAGGAAGTTGTTCAGATAGGAATGATGTCGTCATCTCGCATGACCACTCGATGTGACGCGTTTACAGGTGAAACCCCAGGCTTGTTTGAGATGCGCCTTGTCTCGCCTGAATTGTAGTCGAGAGTTGGCGGCTGCAGTGAGGGGAGGAGTGAAAAAAGCGCAGGGCGCAGGCAAGCCGGTAGCCGGAGAGATCTCTCTTCTCACTGTGGATCAGACTCCTGCGGGATCAAAGGCGGATATCGCGGGATTTACGGGATTCACGCTCGTGCAGGTGTTGCTAATAAAAACTGGAAGTAATTTAAGTTCTGTTGCTTTTAATGATGTTTTATTAACAAAGTTCGGGAGGAGCACGTTCAATCAATTAACACGAGTGGAGTCCACTCAGCAATCAATGATAAGAGGTAGCCTACATAGTACAGAGCCGTCGCAATGGGGTAGGCAAGGTAGGCAGCTGCCTAGGGCCCCCAGCTGAAGGGGGCCCCCGATGGCCGCACGGTCGTTTAGGTTGTGTATCTGCCCTCGTCAAACAGTATATCAACCACTGTAAACAAACCACCACAGTGAGACAACGCTATCACTCAGTACTGCTCCGTGAGTGAGAGGGGCCCCCCAAACTAGAGGGATTTCTTCTATGCAACGACAAACACTATGAGTGCCCTAATCACTGTAATGTTGAAGTGACATCCACCGTCGCGCACCCCCATCAGGTCCCCCACTAGCTGTCAGTGGAAGAGAACTCAGCGCTACGCGGGCATTTAAATGTAAAAATGTCATCATCAAGCGCTCATGAGTCATACCCTTCAGGATTTTCCAAAAGACAGAGAAAGAAAGAAGAAAAGGAAAAACGCGAAAGACAGGCTATATATAGATTCAGCAATCTCACCTCAATCCATTGACAGTTTAGCAGCATCCCTCCACCGCCCCTTCTCCACACTTTTAGTCCTAACCACTTACATGCGGGGGGAGTACTCTGGGTTCGGGCCAAACTCCGAGCTCGGAGCCCTCCCCCCGGACAGCACGCCAAATACACATTAAACCTTATCCACTCTAATTGTAGGCTATGTAAGTGTGAACTCGTGAATATGAAAATAAATATAATGAACAAGACACCCAAAGTATTTATTTATATGTTACTTTGGTTTTAGTATGTTTGGTTTAGTATGTTATTTAATTCCATTCCAAATACGCGTTTATCAATATTTTTTTCTTTAATACAGACATGTGTTTTTATTATTTTACTTTCTATAAAAATGACATCACATAACCCATATGGCACTGTCAGAGAGTTTATTCACACATAACGTACGTATACACATAAAACATGATACCAGAGTTTTAAAATATTTTTTTTTTAAAAGAGAACAATACATATGCAATTGCTTCCTTGAAAACAGGCAAGGCCCCGGGTCCTGACGGTTTCCCGTCTGATTTTTATAAAGCATTTTCTAAATTATTATGCCCTGTGTTGCTTTTGGTTTTTTTAGAGAGTCTTCAGAATTCTAACTTACCCCCAACCTTCTATCAGGCTACTATTTAATTAATTCTTAAGAAAGATAAGCCCCCCCCTAGACTGTGGTTCTTATCGCCCTATTTCGCTTTTAAATTGTGATTACAAGATACTAGTGAAGGAAAACTAATTTATTAAAGGTTTAATTTAGATTTCCAATACTGTAGAATATAAACTGAGGAAGTTTATTAGTGTTCTAGTGTCTCAGCATGTGAAATGACCTGCTGAGAGGGTCTCCTCCTCTTGCCTTTTGTCAGTGCGGGAAGGTCTGCTCCATCCTGTTCTCCTGGCTCAGCTAATTTACATGCTTTGTTTTAGAATGTATCCCCCTCGATGTAACTCCACCCCTTTGAAATGAATATAAGCTAAAAATGTATCATGTTTTAGTTAGACTTGAGACGAGCGAGCTTTGAAGACTACAGCAACGAACAAGCTTTTTGCTCAATAAAGAACCCTCAAAAGATACAACCAAGTCTCCTGGTTTTCGCTTCTGAATATTCTATACTTTAGAAGAAATAAGTTTACTACACTAGCTAAAGTATTATCTTTTCGGCTTGAAAAAACTTTACATGGAGTCATTTCACCTGATCAAACTGGTTTTGTTCGAGACAGACACTCTTTTTTTAATATTAGGCGTCTTTTTAATGTTTTGTATTCACCCCATTCCAACAATGCTGAAGTGGTGGTCTCACTGGATACTGAAAAAGCATTTGACCGCATCGAGTGGGGCTATCTTATAAATGTTTTGGAGAGGTTTGGATTTAGTTTAAAATTAATTTCTTGGATAAAGCTCCTTTATGCCACCCCCAAAGCATCTGTACGCTCAAACAATATTATTTCAGATCCTTTTCCATTATGTCGGGGCACAAGGCAGGGTTGTCCCCTTTCCCCCCTTCTATTTGCTATTGCTATTGAACCCCTTGCAATTGCATTACGTGATGACTCGGAGGTGCAGGGCATTTTTCGTGCTGGTCTAGAACAGAAGGTTTCTTTATATGCTGATGATCTTATTTTATTTTTATCCAATCCTCTAGTCTCAATTCCTCGAGTTCTTTTAATATTGGGCTCATTTAGTACTTTTTCAGGTTATAAATTGAATTTTTCCAAGAGCGAATTATTCCCGAATTCTGCTGCATTAAGTCTATCATATTCAAATTTCCAATTCAGAGTTGTTAATAACCAATTTAGGTACTTGGGTGTCCAAGTGACACGTAAACATGCTGACTTGTTTAAAAACCAGTTTTAGTCCTTTATTTGATCTCACAAAATCTATGTTTTTATCATGGAAACCCCTTCCTCTATCACTGATAGGAAGGGTAAATGCAGTTAAAATGAACATTCTTCCAAAAATTTTATATTTATTTCAATGTTTGCCCATATTTATTCATTTTTCTCTGGTCTGGAAAAGACTATCTCGTCATTTATTTGGAATAACAAGCCAAGGCGAATAAGTCTAAAGCATCTTGTTAAACCAAAAGAGGTGGGAGGTTTGGCTTTGCCTAACTTTCAAACGTATTACTGGGCAGCCAACTTTAGAAACTTATTGTACTGGTGCCGGCATGATTTGCAACTGTGTAAACCTCTTTGGGTGCAAATAGAGGCTGTTGTTTGTTCCCCAGTCACGTTGACATCTTTGCTCTGTTCTTCTATCCCTCCTACTCATAGTATCTCGATTAAGAATCCAATTGTTAAACACTCTCTGAGGATTTGGACTCAGTTTCGCAGAGCTCTAGAGCTTAAGGGTCTTTCTTCAGCTGCACCCATTGCCAGTAACGCTTCCTTTCCACCCTCTCTTTTTGATGGGGCTTTCAATATCTGGAAGTCACAGGGTCTAGTTACAATTGATCAGCTATTTATAGATAATAAATTTGACCAACTTAAAAATAAATTTTCTTTGCCCAATTCACATTTATTCCGGTATTTTCAAGTTCGGAGCTTTGCCCGTAAACATTTTCCAGAGTTCCCCTCAGCCCCTCCTAGTGGTGTCTTGGAGTGTATTTTAGACCAACATAAATGTATAAGGGGTTCCATTTCAAAGATTTACTGTATAATAAATGACAAACAGCGGATCATTAAAGTCTCTCTGGGAGCAGGACTTAAGTATTTTGCTAGAAGATGAAACCTGGGACACTATCTTAAAAAAGGATACATTCTTCTTCAGTTAGCTCTAGGCAATTTAAGGTAGTGCATCGTATTCATTGGTCTAGGGTGCAACTCGGCAAGATCTTTCCTGATTTAGACCCCACCTGCCCACGCTGTGTTGCGGAGCCAGCCTCTCTGTTTCATTCTTTCTGGTCCTGTCCTAAGTTGTTAAGGTTTTGGGGGGGAATTTTTACTTGTTTCTCAGAAATTCTTACCACATTAATAGACCCCAACCCATTGACAGCTTTATTTGGGGTTCTTCCGGAAAATATTAAACTTACATCTTTAGAGATGGATAATATTGCACTTTGCACACTGTTGGCTAGACGACTTATACTAATTAATTGGAAGTTGCCATCTCCTCCAACCTACCGTCAGTGGGTTTTTTACCTACTTTTTGCCCTCAAACTTGAAAAGATTAAATTCGGAGTTAGAATGAAACCTGATCTTTTCTTGAAATAGGCCCATTTTTAGATTATTTTAAGGAGACGAGATCTGGATAACCCCTTTTTTGTTTCTTTTTTTTTCTTTTTTTTTCTCTTTCTCCTTTTTTTTCTGGTTTATTTAATTGTTTATATGTAGGCCTATATGCATATGTTACTGTGATTATGTTTATTCACATTTGAGCATCTATTATGCTTGTTTAAGTTTTATTTTTTCCCTTTATTTATTTGTAACAATCTGATGCTTGTACTGTGCTTGAGATGCTTTTCTTAATAAAAAAAAAATAATAAAATAAAAAAAGAGAACAATACATCACGGTTGTTTAAACCAGTGAGCATTAAGCTGTGTCGTCAGCAAAGTCGTTTACCATTATGCTTTTGATCAGCGCAGTCGGTGGAGAGCAACTGCGCTCGACTGCAGAATCCGACACTTCCGCCTTGCGCTCGCGAGAGTTTTTTGACATCCGTCAGCATGACATCAGAGCCAGGCGGACCGCTCTCGGACACATTTCTAACCGGCATGCATCTCGCGTTGATTACCGGTGATCGGTTCTGCGCAGATTTTGCTCATCTCAAACAAGCCTCCCGAGTCCTCAGGGCAGGGCGGAAGGACCAACACGGGCACCATTTATTTATTAAATAAATCTGTATTTAAAGCAGTACCCGTCTGTCTGTTGTGTTTTTTAATATTTTAATGACTTCCTCACAATTAATTGGAATATATCGCTCGATGGAGAGCTAGCTTGCTCGTGTAGTGTGAAGGCTCGCGGCGCTGTAAAGGAAACTCCGCCCACCACTTCTCCTCCGCAAAAACAAAACAAAAATATTATATTTTTTCATCTTATTATTGTTGGTGGCAATGGTGTATAAGTGCGTGGGACTTATTTTCTGGAAAATACGGTCAGTTAAAAAAAGTTGCTTTATTATTACAAAATGCATGACCATTTAGGCAAAAAAAAACAAAAACATATTGGGCCCTATCTTGCACTCAGCGCACGATCTGAAACGCAAGTGTCAAAGCGCAAAGCGCAAGTAACTTTGTGGGCGGATCCCGGCGCTGTTGCTATTTTCCCTGCGGGATAAATGCCTCTTGCGCCTGGCGCAAATCTAAAAGGGGTTGGTCTGAAGTAGCTTCATTATTCATAGGTGTGGTTTGGGCGTAACGTGAAATAAACCAATCAGAGCGTCATATCACATTCCCTTTAAGAGCATGATGAACGAGGTGCGCTTGTTCCATGGCGCAATACTATTATAACGCGCATTTACCAGGCGCGCTTCAGAATCGGTTCACAGCCGAGGAGATCGATGTTCTCGTCAGGGCCGTAAAAGAAAGAGAAGTGGCATTGGAGATGGGACAAACCCACCCAAATTAGCTTCGGTTATACATGCATATAATAATTTGGGTAAATATGTAGGCCTAAGCTTTATGCCTATTTTTCCGATCGTCATGGACACAACATATTAATACTGTGAAGCTGCTTTGATACAATCTCTATTGTGAAAAGCACTATATAAATATACTTGACTTGACTGGACAACAATGATTTCCCTCGTGTTTTAATATTTTTCCTTATAATAATGTATCATTTGCAAAAAGGAAAATGCATCTGTGTAGATGAGAGAATCATAGCCTATACAGTGTATGCGCGTTGTTCACACTCTGTATTATGACCAAGCACGCGCGCTTAAAATAGCATCTGAATGTACGCGCAACGCGCCAATGACTTTAGACTAGGTTTTTTCTGGTCAGTGGCGCAATTGTTTTCTGGAACTGCAAAATAGCATGAGGGAAAGTTTGCGCCGGAACACGCCTCCTCTTTGCGCTGAACCGCCCCGGGGAGCGCAAGTGTATTTCTTAGTTAACCGACGTGTGTCTGTGGAGGGAAAAGTCCGCTTTGCGCGGGTGCAAAATAGGAATGATACATGCGTCAGTGTACAAAGTCAATTGCGCTGAGTGCAAGATAGGGCCCATTGTGTTCATTACCCCCACCCACATTCATTTTGGGCTTTATCACTGTTATTATTGGGGGATCTTTGGAAATTTATTTTGTTGTAGACAAATTCACTTATGGCTAACTCATGTAAAAGAAATAAGGCTATTATAAGTGTTTATTTCATAAATATGAATGTATCTCCCAGACACTATAGCCTATTTTTAATCAAGTCTAAAAGTCCAGCCAAGTTTGTCTTGGCCTATTTTGTTTGGCCAATTCTCAAAATCTGTGTGGAAAAGCTTCTGAGAGAACGCACAAAGGCTTTGCTTTGGAAGATTTTCTCCTTTTTTGGCATTTAGTTGTCATTTGGCAAAACACACAGTTTTGCTTGACATCAATTGAATATTAATGAAATAAATAAATGTAATGTCAGAGAATGTAAAAAGCGCATCTTTTTGAGATATAAATTATAATACATTTTAATAAAAATAAAACACAAGGCCTACATCATAAAACTCAGAAGATTATGTATTTTAATATCTCTGGTAGTCGGTCTGAATGACAGTTCATGCGTGGCCCATTAAAAAAATGTTTTCCAAATATTGTTTCTGTCATTTTGAGTAGTTCTTATTTGACAAAGATACAACACAATTCACTTCATGAGTCACATTTTTTATTATTAAAAAATTACAAAAAATATATAAAAATTTGTATTTCGTTGAGGCTAATATTTAGTTATCAGACCAACTGTCTGCAGTCTCTCATTCACATTATACACGTGTTTGAAACAGCACAACTTTAACTCAGATTGTCCTCTAGAGGGCAGAAATGTTCAAACATACACCATTTTATTCATAAACACTGAAAAGTTCAACCTGACACTATAAAATGTAACAGACATGCAGTAAACATAACATTGACATCATAACACTTTGTCATGTTACTCTTCACAGGTAAACACCATTCATTATAAACACGTTTCCAGTTGTAAAGGCTCATAAATGCAGAACATTTTTACTTTATTTAATTATTATGAATTATGTAAAAGTTGCTAACAAGTGGTGTCAGAGACCTCTCTGTTCATTAGCGGTGATTTTGTTCCTTTTGATGCAGTCTCTCCATTTTCAGAGGAATCTGTAAGAAAACAAAGAAAGATACTTGTTTGAAACATTTAGTTTTTATTTGGTTGATTGTAGATTTCTTTTGTTTCTGTACAGTAATGTGATTTCTCTTTTCTTGTAAACCAAATCTGATCTTTTCACATGCCATAAGATACTGATATGATTAAGTATAAATATCAAACTCTGAATTGCATTACTGTCTCCACTTGATAATTAAATAATATTTATTTTTAATAAATTATAGGAAAATTCAGTCAAACAACCCAGTAAAACGTATAATTTTAGAGCATCTAACTTGTTCACACTGGATGTATCTTTATTACACTGACAGATTTGAGATACTCACTTATGACAATAAATGTTTTGGAGATCATATTTTGTCCAATCCCAGTGATAGATAGTTTATAAATGCCAAAGTCTGTAGGTCTGATGTCATTGACTGTGAGATATCCAGTTTGTTGATCCAGCTGTATTCTGTCTTTGAATCTCTCACCATAATCATCACAACCGCTGTTGTTCAGTTTATTCGCTCTGTTTATGACTAAAAAAGGATTTGTGCGTTCTGTGCCTGATTCCCCAAACCTCCACTGTAACACATCGAAGCGCTGTACTTCAGTGAGGCCAGTGTTCAGAGTGACGGACTCTCCCACCGTCACTGACACAGTCTTTATTACGTCTGTTTGATCCACAACTTCACCTGGACAACACACATGAACACAGAGAGAGATTAAGGCTGAATCCCAATTCTCTGTCTTACCCCTTCCCCTTTGTCTTACCCCTACACTGTAAAAAATTATTGTGATTTTAACGGTAAAAGACTGTAAAAATGCTACAGTGAAAAACTGTTAATTGGTTAACAGAAAGTTTCCTTACTATATACGGTAAATAACTGTGATATATATAATGGTACATTTAATGTAATTTTACTGTAAAATACCGTTAAATATATAGTTTTTGGAAGTGAAAAAGAACAAGTCATTGTATAATTTACAGTGAAAAAATGTAAATTGACATTCCCACAATTCCCTGCGTGACACTTCACATTTTATGTATTTTGTTTTAAAATAACTGTTTCTTCATAATTTTCTTAATTTGTTTCTAATCAGTTGCTTATTGCATTTTTTAAATTTCAACATGTTACCATGATGGTGTTTAATTGATGTTTTATTAACAAGGTTCGGGAGGAACACGTTCTAATGATCAAACTATCAAGTCAGCCAGCTGTCAGCAATCAGTAATCAACTGGTCCACTCAATCAGCACAAATAAAGCCTATAAATACACACAGTCAACTCACCCATATTCCTCGACAGTTTTCAGCATCCCTCCACCACCCCATCTCCTCACACTTGCCTAGTTATCTTCCTAAACAGAGATACGGGGGAGTACTCTGGGTTCGGGCCCAATTTCCGAGCTCCGAGCCCTCCCCCCGGACAGCACGCCAAATACGCATAACCATTTTTATTCTCTGATCATTGGTAAGTGTGAACTCGTGAATGTTTGTGTGAATGACACTATGCAGCTTCTATATATTAGTATTAACTTTCTTGTGGAAGAGCTGCTTATGATGAGTTTTGATTGACTATTTGACTCTCATCACTGCTGCTGTGATTGTTGGCTGTCAGTGTATTACAATAGAAAAAAAACAGATATTAATACTTCAAAAGGTCAGTAAATTAACATTATATCAGATAATGAAATACGGTTTATTGCTGTAAAATGATATACGGTTAAAAGTCTGTAAAACCTAAAACGTTGCTACCGTATTTTTAACAGGAAAACTCTGGTAACCACAGCTGCCAGGGTTTTCCTGTAAATTTTAACTTTTTTTTTTTTTTTTTACAGTGTAGCCCTTGTCCCTCGAAAACGAGTGGTGAGCGCTAGGAGTGCATCACGGAATCGCGGACGGAATTTCGCGGAATTGTACATATTTGGAATGAAATTCTGTTTTTGTGTGGAAGAACGTATGTCTGGGGAAAATGCATACCGGGGGGAAGCAAATCTCCCCACAGCTGCTTTCGTCGTCAAAAAAGTTAAGAAACTCGATGTTAAGCCATCAGTATCAGTACCGAGCCGAGCAGTTCGCACGTGACTCGCAAGTGTTTCCCACACATAGACTAATTCTATCTAGAAACAACACCGGCCGCCACATATTGCGTTTCGTTCATTTATTTTAACGCTTTCAGTTACATTTCCTTTCCCTCCGTTTCTGTCTCACGTCTCTCTCTCTCTCTCTCTCTCTCTCTCTCTCTCTCTCTCTCTCTCTCTCTCTCTCTCTCTCTCTCTCTCTCTCTCTCTCACATACACACAAACACACACACCCCATCCCCTCCGTGCACACCGCGTCTGTCTATGAGGCGCCGGACTGGACAAAAGTGAAGCGACACAGCGCTCGATAGTGCGCGAGAGAGACCGAGTGTTTCCGAGAGCGCGCTCGATAGTGCGCGAGAGAGACCGAGTGTTTCCGAGAGCGCGCTCGATAGTGCGCGAGAGAGACCGAGTGTTTCCGAGAGTGCGCTCGATAGTGCGCGAGAGAGACCGAGTGTTTCCGAGAGCGCGCTCGATAGTGCGCGAGAGAGACCGAGTGTGTCCGAGAGCGCGCTCGATAGTGCGCGAGAGAGACCGAGTGTGTCCGAGAGCGCGCTCGACAGAGAAACAGAGAGTGTGACTTTTATTTAAACTAATATAATTTGTTTTAATGGACAGTTTAAAGCTCATAACCATATTTTGTTGTTATTTGAAACTACTTAGAGTGCAGTGTTATTGCATCATGCAGCATTTGTGCTGAAAAGTAAGAGTAAATGTCATCACCTCAAATGTAAGGTCATTCCTATTTTATTTGTGTACATTTTAATCATTAACATTAAAAGCACACTCTTTTTGACTAAAATAACGACTAAAAATTGAATTCCCCAAAATTAAAATGGAAAAAACGGAATTTAGGAAAAAATAAAACGGAATTTGGGAAAAAATAAAACGGATTTTATAGGGCCCTATACATGTTGTTTTTCAGAGGTAAATATGACGATACATGACATTGATTACAAGCTGTTTAACTGACGTCTTTCCACGGTTGAAACACTGATTGAGCGAATCAATGTGACATGATATGGATTTAGATAAGTTGTACCAAAGCCCGTCTACGGAAAGCCTGGGCACTCCCTATTAAGTCAGATTGTACAGAATTTTGGTTGTAGTTCCACCAGAGTTCCACTGGGGGCGATCGTCCGTGTGCAGAATGAATGGGAGTCTATGGGGCTAGACAGCTAAATGTGTCTCTTTCACCCGATTGCCGTTGAGAAATCTTAGATTTTATTGTAGGTTTTGCAAGTTCAACACTGGTTATAGGTCGAAAGTTGAATGAACGAGTACTTATGTCCTTTCGATTTCTTACAGGTGGAGTTGTTGTTGCCCCTAACACGCTAGCATTCTGCTAATGATGCTGATGTGTATGACGTCATTGACATTTTAAAAGACCTTTTAAAGCAAAACGTGACTCTAAAAAATCTAACACCTAGCATTGTGAATTTTCTTTGCATCTACTTTCGAATACAATATTCAAATTACTAGACAAAAAATTATATCCTGAGAAAAGTGGATTTTGAGGGGTATAGCTCCATAGACCTCCATTCATTCTGCACTCGCCCGCGAGCGCCCCCGCATGGGCAGAGACGTGTTACTGCAGCCAGTGCAGAACCCGGAAGTAACCAGAGAGTGCCAATTCTCTCCTATTAGACATTCTCTGGTTGTACTCTCTTTTAACACACTTTCAGATGCTCATTCATGTTTATTTCGCGCTGTAACTGGTATTATTAAGGCGGAAGAGATCAAAGCGCTCCGCGCTGCTGCTTCTCTTGAGCTGCGCCAGAGCGATCTCACGCCACAGCGCCAAAACGGTATTTATGTTTTTGAATTTCGAAAGAAAATGAACGTAATTTGAAAATTTAGACTGTTTCATATCAATAGTGACAAAGGACAAAGATTATTGCGATGTTTTGGATGCGCGCTACAATGTTCCATTCATTCAAATGAAACAGGATGACTAATCGATTCTTGAGATTTAAGAATCGATATCGGTTCGTAAAAATGAGAATTGATTAATATCGAGAAATCGATATTTCTTACCCAGCCCTAGTTTCTACCCCTTCCCCTTAGCCCTACCCCTAGATCAAAATGAGAATTGGGATAGCCCTTCCTCTCACATGAACGTGCAAAACTAAGGGGAAGGGGTAAGACAGAGAATTGGGATTCAGCCTAAACACTCGACATAAGCATGATATAACCGGTAGCTGGACACTTGACACACTTTTATCCACCTTTTTTTTTAAATCATCATAATTTTGGTATCATTTGAAAGCTGAAACACTCGTAATTCATCCTGTGAAAGGCGTTTTGAAATTGGACATTGTTTTAAGTAGCTTACTTTAAATCCTTCAGTTTTTTTTTTTGTGAAATCAAATTCAAATTTGGAACACAACTTGGTTAGATATATTGCTTTGATTTTATAATAATAGGGTCCACATTATTTTGTAAAAATATATATTTTCTAGAAAATAAAAAGTTTAGTTCAGTACATTTGCTCTACAGTAAACATCAACTTATATAATGTTCTTTACTCTTGCATTAATTGAATTTCTGTCAGGCCCATCATTGCCAAAGATGATTGTCAATTAGCATACGTTTTTTTAGCCTACGGGATTTGGCGGTATGGTTCTGTTCTGGCCTAGCATGGAGAGCAGCGATAACCCCTCTTAGGGTAAACAGAACAGAACCAACACTAATGTATTGCAGATATCATAAATGTCAATATTTTACAACATAATTTGAGAAATGAGTCTGATTTAAGGGGAATTTGAGGCCAGACCTGCCGAGAGGTGGAGCTGGGGAGGGAGGAGGGTTATTGCTGACGCGAGCTTGACTAACGTGACTTGCCAGAACTGACGCTCCACTTGATTTCTTTCTCTTCTGCAATAATCTGCTGAGTGGCTTCTTTAAAAAGGTCTGTATTTCCAATGCTATCTCACGACCAATTCGCACGAATTTGTATGAGTGATTAAAAGGTGGCTAATTCGTACTAATTCATACGACCTCACTCGTACGGATTCGTACGATTTGTCTAAACCCACGTGATGGGTAGGTTTAGGGGCGGGGTCAGGGGTAGGTCATTCGTATGAATTCATACGAATTTGCCAATTCGTAAAATATGTACGATTTAGCAAAAACCGTACGAGTGAGGTCGTATGAATTGTTACGAATTAGCCACCTCGTAAAATTCGTACGAATTGCCGTGAGATCGGGCTGGTATTTCATAGCATTCATGAAATTTATGTTCAGCTCTGTGCTCAGAAAGGGATTGACAGTTAACAGGTGAGCAGATCCAATATTTGCGTTTGATGGCATATTGGACATTAATATTATCGTTAAAAGAATCTTACCATTCATCAGCTCGGTGCATTCTGGATTAGAAGACTGGCCTGTGTAAACACAAACCACAGACTTAAATAACAAGTTTCTTTTGTACACTTTTCCACAATGTAGATACTCTTGCTCTATTAACTGAGAGTAATACTTACCGGCTTGATGTGTTTTTCTATATTTCAGGTAGATACTTAACATCCCAGCTACAGCCAAGACTAGTAGAGTAATTACAATACCAACAAAGATCATCACCACATGAATGACGGGTAAGCTCTCTTTTGCATTGAAACTCGATGCATCCACTACGAAACAGTAGATCAGAGGGTTAACACATAATACTTTTGACCTAGAGAACAGAAATCAGTTAACAATACTACTGCCGTACCTGCACATGTGTGACAGAGTGTGTTGATGTCCAGATGTGTGGTCTGGTTGCTGATGGGATTGTTCAGCACACAGCTGTAGGTGTTTTTATCCTGATATTCCACCTCCAGAGGTAGAGAGAGACTGATGCTGAGATCACACACACTGGTGCTGGACAATACACTCATTCCTGCGTACCAGGAGAGAGTCGTGTGACTCACATTCACCACTGATGAACACACCAATGAACAATATGATGGTGATGATGATGATGAAGAACATTGTGAGGAGTTGCTGATGATGACAGGAACAGGCAGAGGAGCTGGACAACATGAGAGAATAAACAGGCATAAAAAAATGATTGACATCTTGAAGTTAAAATAGACTAACATTAAAGGATCGATATATCGTTAAAACTTGGGGTTGGACTGTTAAGCAAACATCCACAGTGCGTTATAACATTGCACATATCCATTTACCAGTATCCATGTCATTATCTCAGTCTCTATAAAATGAGCTGTAATATTGATAATAAGACCAAAATTTTATTGTAAAAGTCCTAAACATCACCCATGTAAAATGGCAATGAAAAATGTCCACTAGCACTGTCTCTGGGTCGCTCGCCACAAATTATATAGACTTAGGTCTCATTTTAGAAACCATTAGAAACCATTAGTGTTGTCTTTAAAAGTATGGATGATGAGAATGGGCTCTCAGTGAAGTTCAACGTAACAACTTGTGACTTTGGCTAAATTTGTGTCTCAGGTTACTACCCAGCAAACACAGAACGTTCCCCTAACCTAATGGGAACGTTCTAGGAAAAACTAACGTTCCCAGAACCTAAAATTGTTTGCTGGGTAGAACAATATTATATTGTACGTTAAGTATAGTTCAGTGGTTCAGTACTACAAAACTACTCACCAGAAACAATAATACTGAATTGCTTTGGTGGGACCTCATTTCCACCAAAGATCTGTAGCTGATAAAGTCCAGTGTGTTCAGTTGTGGTGTTTGTGATGGTCAGAGATCCAGTCTGATGATCCAGCTTCAGTCTGTCTCTGAATTTCCCATCAAGAACATCATTATATAATGAGACCTTGTTGACATCGTTGTTGATTTGAGCTATACGAGTGCTGTCGGTTCCAAATGTCCACAGTATGCGTTCATAATTCTGTATATTAGTAAGATCAGTGTGTAGAGTGACAGAATCTCCCTCCAACACTGACTTATCCTCGTCAAACACACCTGAGAGCAAACATAACCAGTTCTATAACCATGTACATAACCAGTCATAACAAGATTTTCAGTACGTTGAACAAATCTAAATGCGGTAGTGAGTGCTTAACTGAAATGAAAGTTGATCGCGATTTCATTTCCCTACACCTAATTAAGTGTAATATAGTGACTAAATAGTGACGTACGTAGAAGTGAAAGTGAAAGTCTCGAAGCTAAAGACTTACCTTTCAGTATAAAGCATAAAAACAAACCAGCGATCTTCATTTTGTTGTTTATGTGAGTCAAACGCGATTTAATAAAGACTTCATGCGTTCTTGTTCGCGCTCCGTTTAGCAACAGGTCTACGATCTGACTGCGACACAATTTTCTTACTATTTTTTTATATCTACCAGACTTAACAACAATATAGAGACTTTATACTAAGTAATAATCATTAATGGACTATATTCTCTTTGGGAATCATGTTGACCCCTGAATCCAGTATTTCCGCCTTTCGAGTAAACAATACATTATGATAGGAAGTTGAGTTTCTCCCGTGGGATATACCCGCTTCCAATCGCATTCACCTGATGGAAAACGTTTTGAAATGACGCATTGAGTTACTATGGGTCTTACTCTTAAACCATAGATGTGGCTGCTTTTACTGTGCCAGTGTTATTTATTTAGTGATTTTATCACTAAAAGTTAGTAACTTTTTTTTAAAGATTTTTTTCTTTTGCTATATTGATACTGAGTTATTTTATACAACATAAGCTATATTTTGTGTATAGTGTTGTTAGTGTACACTTTTTGTGTCAATTAAAAAAAATATATAAAAAGTAATGTACCATGATAATGATAATATCAACATCAATAATAATAATAATGATAATAGCCTAATAATTGCATGAATATTTAAATCTGGTGCATTTTGTAGGTAGTTTAAGAATAAGTCCAAAAATATAGCCTATACTATAAGGGAAAAATAATGTTTTTATGCTTAAAAAGCCTATTACAGTTATGAAAATATGGCAATATTTTTGGTAAGTTTATAATATAATACATTTCTCATAAAGTAATAATTGTTATTACATCATGAGCTCAAGATTTTATTACGTTTTGAGAAAATTACTACATAATGAGCATTTTATTACAATAATAATGTAATACTTATTACATTATGTGCAGATTCTATTATTACAATATATGTCACAATGTTTATGATATATCTTCTATTTTCTCCGTTTTACGTCTTGAAGCTCTGATGTCATTGACCAGAAGAACAGCAGCAGCCGCAGAAGCCACGCCCATCAGCGCAGTGACGACCAATCGCAGCACAGCTTCAACAGATCCACAAACGGGGGCGTGGCCTTCTGGAGAAACTAAGGAAAACAAATGATAAATTAAATTAAGATTTTCAATAAGCTGACTTTATTCTTTCATTAATTTAAAAATATCAAATGTTCTGCTCCACACAAGACAAATAAAATAAAAACATGAGATGACAGAAGCTCATTCATCATGTCTGGCATCTTAAGTTGTGATAGATTTTTAATGAATAAAATAGGAAACTGTATATACAACTAATATTAACTAACATCTAACCGTACTTCCCTCTTCAGGCCTAACAAAACTAACACTCTGAAACACAATGTTCTAAAATGTTCTGTACTTTGGCTGAATGTATGTGTGCCTTTTGGCAGAAAACTCTTTGGTTGTGTGAGTGTATAAATAACAGATATGGGAAATTAAACTAGACAGATGTCTAGTCAAACCGTGTGATAATAACAAAATCAAAGTTTGCTTGTGCCAGTTACAGAGGGAAAAGGTAGGGGCTTTAGATCCAATTGAACCAATCATATTGAAGGTCACATGTTAGTCAAGACAATCTTATTTGTTGTCTTGATTCTATAAAAACTGTTGTATTCGTGTTTGCTGGTGGGATTCTCAATGGTATTTGTCTGAGATCCTCCGGCCTTGCTTCTTCTCTGAGAACCCTCGGGAACTCTTCCGGTCGTGATTAAAGCATTTAGAGGACATTTGCTAAAGTCTGTCTGTCAATTATTCCTGTGCGGGAAGCAAATTAGTTAGAGTCAGTTGTAGACTGAAGACGCAAGAGCTAGAGTATAAAGGTATTGGGTGTCGATTTGTAGAAGCCCCAGATAGTTAGGTTTGGGGAAAAATCTACCACACGAGTCTCGATAAAATCAACACATTACTGAATGAATTTGGTATGTTGATATGTTCTTTTATATTTCCAGTAGATAATTAACATCCCAGATTTATCCAAGACTAGTAGAGTAACTACGATACCGAACAGAGATCACCACATGACTGAAGGGTAAACTCTCTTTTGCATTGAAACTCGATGCATCCACTAGATCAGAGAGTTAACACGTACTACTTTTGATCTGCAAGTAAAGAACAGAACAAATCAGTTAACAATACTACTGCTGTACCTGCACATGTGTGACAGAGTGTGTTGATGTCCAGATGTGTGGTCTGGTTGCTGATGGGATTGTTCAGCACACAGCTGTAGGTGTTTTTATCCTGATATTCCACCTCCAGAGGTAGAGAGAGACTGATGCTGAGATCACACACACTGATGCTGGACAATACACTCATTCCTGCATACCAGGAGAGAGTCACATCACTCACATTCAACACTGAACACAGCAGCACACATTTGGATACCGATGATCCTGATGACGATGAAGGATTTTGAGGACAGTAACTAGCGATGACAGGAATGGGAAGACGAGCTGGAAAACATATGAATAAAGAGTTTGTCATGTCAATCATTTTTAAACAACCTCTACCTATAAGTAGGCCTACTCACCAATGACAGAAACATTGAACGTTTTCTTTGAAACTTTATGTCCAATCATCTGTGCTTTATAAACCCCAGAGTCTGTGGTTCTGATGTTCATGATGGTCAGAGATCCAGTCTGATGATCCAGCTTCAGTCTGTCTCTGAATCTGTTGTTATTTTCAGAGATGACTTGAGAGGATATGTTGAGTTTAGCGATGCAATAGTCTCCACACATCCACATTATCAGATCGTCCTCTTGTATTTTATCCACACCAGTCTGTAGGTTGAGAGAATCTCCCTCCATCACTGACACCGACTCGATTTCTTCTGCCTCAACACCAAACACACCTGAAACATACAGGGGCAGTTTCTCAAAGTTTTAATAAAAGTCATAATAAATGGACTGCTTTTATAAAGCGCTTTCACAGACCCAATGGCCACCAAAGCGCTTTACATATTGCCTCACATTCACCCATTCACACACCGACGGCGGTGTCAGCCATGCAAGGCCATCCAGCTCGTCGGGAGCAGCTGGGGTTAGGTGTCTCACACACACACACACACACACACATTGATTAGCTCTGTGAAATATCAGCGCTGTGGTACCTGCACATGTGTGACAGAGTGTGTTGATGTCCAGATGTGTGGTCTGGTTGCTGATGGGATTGTTCAGCACACAGCTGTAGGTGTTTTTATCCTGATATTCCACCTCCAGAGGTAGAGAGAGACTGATGCTGAGATCACACACACTGATGCTGGACAATACACTCATTCCTGCGTACCAGGAGAGAGTCGCATCACACACTGTGACATTCAACACTGAACACACCAATGAACAATTTGATGATGATGAAGAACAGTGTGAAGAGTTACTGATGATGACAGGAACAGGCAGACGAGCTGAGAAATAAGGGAAAATAAACCAATATATTGGTAAATCTACGCAACAGTTTTCAGTTCAGAGAGTTGAATGAGTGTTTGTATGGTCTGTCACCTCAAACTATAAAATTATTCATCAATTCAATATGTTCACATAAAACAAGCAAATGGAAACGACAGGACAAAATTATCTCTACTCACCATAGACAGAAACACTGAATGTTTTTGATGTTATTTTCGCTCCCCTTATCTCTAGTGTATAAACTCCAGTATGTTCAGTTGTGGTGTTTGTGATGGTCAGAGATGCAGTTTGATTGTCCAGCTTCAGTCTGTCTCTGAATCTCCCATCAGGATCATAAAAGAAGACTCGGTTCTCATTGCTGATTTTAGCTATCGAAGAGTTTTCAGCTCCAAATTTCCACAGTATATCATCATCTTCATGTATTTTAGTAACATTTGTATTTAAAGTGACAGAATCTCCCTCGATCACTGACACTGAATCACCAAACACACCTGGAGAACATGATTTCAATGGTTTATACATCCTGAAATCATTAAGACGAGTATAAAACAAACTCACTGTTTTATCACTGTCTCTCATGCTCTCTGGGTTCCTGCTCGTTTTGACTAATGAGTTTTGTAGCTGTATATTATAAACGTGTATTTTTAGAAATGTAGTTTTAAAAGGATAAAAATCGCCTGATATTTGAAAGCTACTCCATTAAAAGTTTGGGCTTTCTGAGCCTCCATGCAGATCATAAACTTAGATATTCTAGATTCACTAGAGATTTCCATTACTTTCCATGACTTTTAACATTTTATTTGTATGACATTCCTAGAACTGGAAATGTCATTGTCTTCACAGAAACCTGAATTCAAAGAAAGATCTCACAATATTCATGATCTATTTGTACAGGTATAGCCATAGAAATAGTAGCTTTTTCACTAAATTAAACCATAAAAAGTATTTATAACTTACCAATCAGACGGCACAAGCACAAACAGAACAAAGCAAACACGTGAAACATTTTCTTCCGTTGGTCAGTGTGTGATGATACTCTCTGCTAAAACCTCAGTCTGGTGTGAATCCTCCCACAACAGTTTGACCCTCTCAGTTTCACACATTGTATTTGCACATGATATATTGTTATAAATCATCTGGCTGTTATTAAGATTTTAACGCTTCTTAATGTATTATTTATTTTTGTCGTTTAACATACTCTTTGTAACTGTCTGACTGTTAAATGGCTAAAAGTAGAAGAATATGGTGTGAATTGTGTATAAATTACATTTCATGGTAAAATAGAGCGTAACTCAAGTGATTTTTAAATTGTTGTGTTTATTTGCAGATTTATTAAATTCTCAGTGAGCAGAAAATGAAAATAAATAGTTAAACCCGTCTGCCATCTCACAGTATCAGTTTTACTGAAGTTCGTCGTCAGAGTCAAACTGAAACCTCTTGCCTTCTGATTCCTGTCAGCAGACACTCTTCTGTTCAACATGATCTGCTTTACTGGTGAATTATTAACTGTTTGTTACAGAATAATACAACACATGAATTTACAGTTTTTGTTAAATATATATACATAAAAGTGTGTAAGGGAACACAGAACGATAAATTCTTATTTTGGAAATACAAAAGAAAATGCCTAACCTCAGCAGCAAAAAAAATTAATCAGCATCTTTATAAAATGCTTCACAAAAGGCACTATCTTACAGGTTACAACACATTTGTTACAAGTAAATGCAAAGAAAAACATCCACTTTTGCACACGTCAACAATAAGGACATTGAGTAGTCTTTACAGGGCCGGCCCAGACTCTGTTGGAGCCCTAAGCGAGATTTTAGATAAATAAATGTATATTTCATATGAACTGCAATTTACTATGATGTGACTATTAATAAAAGTTAGCATAAATTTGAAGTAAATGGAAATCTTACAAGAGTTAACACTCAAAACGTGTGACTATATTCAATAACTGAGATCTGAAATGGGTCAGATTACTAAAAATGCTGATGCTGTATTTATGGGAAACCTGAGAACTGGAGGGTAAGTTGAGAGGTATCAATAATGTGGAGCAGAACATATCAGCGCTGCCGTACCTGCACATGTGTGACAGAGTGTGTTGATGTCCAGATGTGTGGTCTGGTTGCTGATGGGATTGTTCAGCACACAGCTGTAGGTGTTTTTATCCTGATATTCCACCTCCAGAGGTAGAGAGAGACTGATGCTGAGATCACACACACTGATGCTGGACAATACACTCATTCCTGCGTACCAGGAGAGAGTCGCATCACACACACTCAACACTGATGAACACACCAATGAACATGATGATGAAGATGAAGAACAGTCTCTGCTGATGACAGGAACAGGGAGAGGACCTGAAAACATGAGAGTTTCATGCCAAATTTAAAACAGAACAGATTTCACACAGAAGGAAACTGCAACCTTTAGCTTTAAAGCCCTTGACTTTACTGTGTACTTGAACGAATGCACACTTTTGTTTATTACCTGATTACATCATTTATACTTGTTTTATTTATAAGTCTATTTTGTTCTATTATTTTGGTCTTAGGGCATCCTGAAGCCATTGCTCCTTAATTGAATTACTTTTTCCACCTTAAATAAATTATACTTTTTGTGTCTTGTCGGCTGGGGCTGGTTTCCTTTTTACCAACTGCACACGTTCCCGTCAAGCCCGTCCTTATTGCCCGGGTCTAACAGCAGCAGAGACGGATGTTCTGGATCAGACGTCCACCAGAGCAAAGCTCACACGCTTCGTTGTGTTTAAACCATTTTGCAGGCAAAAATCTACTTTTTCCATTGATGATATTTAAGAATGGGAGACATATAGAGCGATCAGTCACATGACATGAAGACTGTCATGCTACACTATTCATCACTGTTAGGTACAGTCATGCTACACTATTAGGGGATGAAAAAAGTTTGCTAATGGAAAAGCATCACCGTATTTTTATTCTTTTTTTTTTTTTTAAAGGCATTACCCTGTAATTTCTTTAATTACTTTTAGTTAGAAACTCCCTAAATTTGGATGACACTACAATTACATTACAATGCTTTTATTTTAAAAATGATTCACTTGTTTTTGTCCTTGACATTGACAGACCAACATGAAATTTTCATGATTGGTCTCTTCTGTGATTGGTCAGACAGCTCAGACTGTTGTGATTGGTCAGATGTCTCAGTCTGTTGTGATTGGTCTACCCCGCTTACAGCACATGCCAATTTTACATCCATCTATCTTAAATAACATTGCATATAATTTCACACAGTTTCCTTATGTGTATAGTGTGTAACGTGGTGTGTGGTTGAAGGAGAGATGAGGCAGGATCCAACTGCAGCACACGCTTTAATTAACAAACTACAAACTTTACAACAAGCAAGACTGGATACAGGACTCGGGAACAGGAACAACCAACATCACGTTAAACATTAGACAAGAACTCACAAAGACAAGACTGAAACACAGGGCTTAAATAATCAGGGACAAACGAGCTAAACAAGGGGGCGTGGCCGCGTGGGAAATCAGAACACCTGGGATAACTAATAGACAAGACAGGGAACCATAGAACATGACAGGACACAAAACCACATCGTAACATAGTGTAATGGCTAGTTTTGGTCATGCCATTCAGAGACTATTATCTTGATGCTCATTTTTGTCCCATTGCTTAAGTTTCCATAGCGTTACTTAGGTTTCCATGGTTTTTGATTCCCCCTTCACATGTTGTCTAGTTTAGTTGCTTCCTAATTTATTGTATTTATAGCCCTGCAGTTTGTTGGCTATATTTCTTTGTACACAGAGCTGTTGTGTTTTACTTTGTCTTGAATTATTGTCTTTTCTTGGACTGTTATTTGTTTCTTGATTAATAAATCCCGCTGCACTCAGATTCCAGCGGTTCTACACACACCACTCAGTGGTATTTGAACCAGCGTTTCTAGCATTGGAAGTGGGCATTGCAAGGACGCTAAAGCCTCTAGCGTCAGTCGCTAGTGCAGATCTTGAGGTCAGGGAAGGTTCAGCTGATCAACTCTTACTAGCTTTACTCCGTTACACTTTCCTCAACTGCACATCACATGTAGCCTGCAGCAAAAATAATACATTCTAACTAGGCTAGTTAGATTATAGTTAGACTAGCAAGTTATTGATCTGGTTAACTTTGTGTTACATCATAAAGGTTTTCTGTGATTGTATTGACTAGATCATGAGCTCAACACGGGAAAAAACACACAAGAACAGCCACTGAGTCTCAGGTGGAAGGCATTTGTCTTCAGTCGCTTTGTTAAAGTTGTGTTGGTCTCACTCTCAGTGGATCGGGTGAAGATTGTGAACTAAACATTCGTTTCACATACATTTTGTTTTATCACACTGGGTGGATTTGGTTTAATTGTCATCCATATGTACACCCCACATGATATGTTTACATGCATCCATATATTGCTGACTGTAATATCAAATTTATAATGAATGTACTTTTCAGACTATAAAGGTATGAAACAGTCTCTTGACCTTGCTGTGTTTGCATGAGTTCCTAAAAATGCGTGAATGTGAAGCACGTGATTGGTTGTCGGTTGATGAGTATCTAGCCACACACTGCACACGTTTGGGACAATGCAGGTTAACAGCGAAAAAAACGTCTCTTTCATAACCCCGGTTTCAATGCGGTGCTAAACCCTAAACCTAAGCCTTAAATGTATCTTAAGCTTGTTATCCGAAATCGAATTGAATCATAAAGTTTGTGTCAATAATGCCAAGCCAGTGTTAGCATGTCTACGGTAATTGCCCACTGTTCGTCTCGTTGCAAGAACGATTGATTTGTAGATGGCGGAGCCATCTTTCTTCTCAAATCAATATTTCATGTCGTCGTCTTTCTTTATGTGTGAAAAGTGACACACTGTACATCATCCCTTAAATGTCGGTCTTGTTTGAATTTGTTTGTTCGTCTAGGCTCAAAGCCACTCACTACTAGGAACTGTTTGCGGAAGCTTTGCGTTTAATAAGCTAATACAATAATTCAACTTAAAGCTGCAGTCCGCAGTTTTTCCTCTTTGTCACCATCTCTGTTCGAAATCTGCAATTGCAGTTATTTGCGGAATTATAAACTTTACGTGGGTTGTAAATCGGCATGAAACTGCGCGGATGAACACAGTGTTTTGAGGCGAGTGCTGCTGTCAGTCACCGCGCTGTGTGGATACTGTCATTCAGAATCACAGATTCACTCTTTGAAAGTTTGACCAACATAAGAATTTTCACCGGAAAATATCTTCTGAACAAGTAAGTAACATCCATTTTTGTTCTGATCAACTAAGGGGGAAAAGCATTCGACATGATAAGCGATCGTTAGATTTAATCAACGCGATTTACAGCAACCGTGCAAATTATAGCCTACTTTGTTCTCAAATAGTTCATGTTAACAACATGCATTGCATGACTAACGTTGCATTTAATGTGTTTTATTACCGGTGTAGTTCAGAATTCATATTCTCCATAATAGCTAAACGAGAAAGGCACAACAAGGAAACTCCATAACTGTGTGAATTAAGAAAACAGTGGTACTGTTACACGATTGAACTATTGAAATGTCTTACTTGTTCAGCAGAAAAAAGCCGTCTCTTCTTCCGTTTCGAACCCCTTCAAAACACGGAGTTCACGCACCTTCGATGTTTAAATCCTTGTGTTCGCATGAGACGGTTAATTTCTTTCTCTTTCTCTAGCCACCTTAAATCCGAAGTATGAAGTCTTTTGGGTTTTATAACTGGTGAATCTCCAGTTGACACTGATGATTGTTGTTTGGATCTTTCTGGATCGCCATAAGTTTAATTATTATGTAAAGTGCCGCGAAAAAAGCCTATACATCTCTACATCTCCTCACGCGCAGTATAGCCGGCTAGCCGAAACTTCTTCTTTATGTGTACGGATGTGACGTAATGACGCAAAGACATGCTCGAATTTCCCGCGGAAACCCACCAGTACCCCTGGAATTAAAATCATTATTACAAGCTAACCGTTTTGAATCTAGCTATGGCAAACAGATAGATTTGAACACTGGCTGAAGATGTTTTTTTTTTATAATTATTTTGGATTATTTTTAACTTAAAAAAAGTTACGGACAGTATAGCTTTAAATACATTTTTATCCTAGTAAGCAATTCTGCTTTCAAAAGACGTCTAATAGCGTCCAAACACAGCCCAGACGTCTAAACCATCGGACTAGACTAGCCCAAATTTTACCTTGTTTTAGATATCTGGGCTGTGTACAATGGGGGCGGAGCTTCATCATGGGGCCCTCTGTTACCAAGTCATTATAAAATTAAAACCGTAAAAGTGCCTGAAGAAAGTCGCAAGACCGAAAGCTTGCGAATAAATTGATCTCGCACAGTGTTTGAGTGTGCGGCTGCTGTATTTGTACAATTTTCTAAAATTAAAACCGTAAAAACAAAAAGTAAAATATCTGATGAATGCACATGTAATAATGTGTCACTTGTTGAGCCAAGTAAGCTTATATGTTAAATAAAACACAAAGACTATCTCGTTCTTTTCTTTTTAATGCATCCAATTTATATTTTCTCTCCATTTTCGTAACTATCCTCTACATTATGGAGGTTCTGAAGGAGGACTACAGGAGCCTTATCGCGACGGTACGCAGCACATCGCCTGAAGCAACGATCGTCGTGTCTGGACCGCTTCCCACGTACCGACTAGGACAAGAAAGGTTCAGTAGATTATTTGCTCTAAATGAATGGTTAATGTCATGGTGTAATGAACAGAGACTGCTCTTTGTAAATAATTGGAATCTGTTCTGGGAGCGACCTAGGCTCTTCCGTGCTGATGGCCTTCACCCCAGCAGAGTTGGAGCGGCTGTGCTGTCGGACAACATCTCCAAGACGCTACACACCATATGACTAGTAAGTCAAAGTCCATATCACAGTCTTTGCTGTCCCAACTTAATTGATATAAGCACCAATGTAGAACATTATATAGAAACTGTGTCTATTCCTCGTTTAGTAAGGCCAAATAATATATATAATGTAGGATCTAGGAAAAATTTAATTGTAATTAAACCAGAAAATCTCAATATCAGTGATAAACAATTTCTAAAGCTAGGTCTTCTAAACATTAGATCGCTCACACCTAAGGCGGTTATTGTAAATGAAATGGTCACAGATAATAGTTTCGATGTACTGTGCCTTACTGAAACCTGGATTAAACCAAATGATTATTTCGGTCTAAATGAGTCTACTCCGCCAGGATACTGTTATAAGCATGAGCCCCGTCTGATTGGTCGTGGCGGCGGTGTTGCAACAATCTATAGAGATATTCTTAATGTTACTCAGAAAACAGGTCACAGGTTTAATTAGTTTGAGGTACTTGTGCTAAATGTTACACTATTAGATTTAAGAAAGAAATCCCTATTATCTCTAGCCTTGGCTACTGTATATAGACCTCCAGGGCCTTACACCGATTTCCTAAAAGAGTTTGCAGACTTTCTATCAAATCTATTGGTCAATGTCGATAAAGCAATAATTGTTGGAGATTTTAACATACACGTAGATAACACAAATGATGCGTTAGGGACTGCGTTTACAGATTTATTAAACTCCTTCGGGGTCACGCAAAACGTCAGTGGTCCCACTCATCGCCTAAATCATACACTAGATTTAATTATATCATATGGAACCAATCCAACCGATATAGATATTGTACCGCAAAGCGATGATGTAACTGATCATTACATGGTAACTTGCATGTTACGTACTGCTGAAATTTGTCATGTTGCGCCACGTTATCAACCAGGCAGAACAATCCTTCCAAACACTATAGATAGATTCTCAAATAGCTTACCTGATCTATCTCAGCTGCTCAGTGAACCCAAACAAACAGATGAACTAGAGGAAATGACTAGCAGTTTGAGCACCATTTTCTCTAGTACCGTAATTTCCGGACTATAAGCCGCAACTTTTTTCCCACGCTTTGAACCTCGCGGCTTAAACAATGACGCGGCTAATATATTGATTTTTCCCACTTTCAAATTTTTTTCTTAAAAAAAAAAAAAACACATTCTGTGACGTGCTCAGTTTTTTGGCGGCATGAAGCTTTAATTAAACCAATGAAATTGCCGAACGGGTTAAGGTCAAACAACTTTTTTGTTTACTGTTTAGATTAAATCGAGCGCGCTCAAACTTCCCATCATTCTGATAACGGTAGTCATTTTGTCACCCTCATCATGGCAAAGACACGGAGAAATGCATATGATGCAGCTTTCAAGTTGAAGGCGATTGATCTGGCTGTTGGAAAAGGAAATAGAGCTGCTGCACGGGAGCTTGGTCTTAATGAGTCGATGATAAGACGTTGGAAACAGCAGCGTGAGGAATTGACTCAGTGCAAAAAGACGACTAAAGCTTTCAGAGGGAAGAAAAGCAGATGGCCCGAACTAGAAAATGAGCTCGAAGACTGGGTCAACACACAGAGAGCAGACGGCCGAGGTGTTTCAACTGTGCAGATCCGACTGAAAGCCAAAACAATCGCCACCGCAATGAAGTTTGAGGATTTTAGAGGTGGACCATCGTGGTGTCTCAGATTTATGAGACGTAAAGGCCTGTCCATCAGGGTACGGACGAGTCTGTGTCAGCAGCTCCCTCCCGACTACGAGGAAAAAGTTTCAAACTTCCACAAATTCACTGATGCAAAGATAGCGGAGCATTCCATTGGCCCGCACGACATCCTAAATATGGATGAGGTTCCTCTGACATTTGACCTGCCTCTCACTCGGACTGTCAACAGGAAAGGCGAATCATCCGTCACGCTGAAAACAACTGGGCATGAAAAAACGCACTTCACCTGTGTTCTGAGCTGCACGGCATCGGGAGAAAAGCTTCCACCGATGGTGATTTTTAAACGCACAACGATGCCAAAAGAAAAATTCCCGAGAGGAATTGTTGTGAAAGTGAACAAGAAAGGATGGATGACGGAAAGCCTAATGCATGAATGGCATACGGAGTGTTACGGCAAGCGACCGGGAGGATTCTTTCACAGGAACAAGGCATTGCTCGTTTTGGACAGCATGAGGGCCCACATAACAGATTCGGTGAAAGAAGCCATCAAGAGGACAAACTCAATTCCAGCTGTGATTCCTGGGGGCACAACAAAGTATTTGCAGCCACTCGACATCAGTGTGAATCGTGCATTTAAGGTGGCGCTCCGTGTTCAGTGGGAGGCTTGGATGACAAGTGGGGAGAAATCCTTCACTAAAACGGGCCGCATGCGAAGAGCAACTTATGGTCAAGTCTGCCAGTGGGTGCTGACAGCGTGGAGCATTGTCAAAAAATCCACTATCATCAACGGGTTTCGAAAGGCTGGACTGCTGCGTGTTGAAGAGGGCTCAGCGGGGGATTTGCCTCCGGATGAAAGTGACGAGAGCGACAATGAAAACGATCCAATATCGGATGAAGCAATTCTGAGGCTATTCAACTCCGACACCGAAGGAGAAGACTTCAATGGTTTCAGTGCACAGGAGGAGGAAGATAGTGACCAATGACTTTCTTGGTAGGCTGCTGTTTACTGCTATTTTTTTTTTTTTACAAGCCGTGTTTCGTTAACGCCTATTTAAATTGTTACAAGCCGTGTTTCGTTAAAGCCTATTTATTTTTGTTACAAGCCGTGTTTCGTTAAAGCCTGTGTAAAGTCCATTTGTTTCAATGTACCGGTAGGCACCTGCGGCTTATAGACATGTGCGGCTTATTTATGTTCAAAATAATATTTTTTTTAAAATTCAGAGGGTGCGGCTTATATTCAGGTGCGCTCAATAGTCCGGAAATTACGGTACATTAGAAATTGTTGCACCAATTAGATTAAAAAAGGTTAGAGAGAAAACTAGAGCACCATGGTACAACAATGCTACGCATGCTATCAAGAGAGAAACTCGTAACTTAGAGCGTAAATGGAAACAAACAAATTTAGAGGTCTTTAGAATCGCATGGAAAGATAGTATGTCACGTTACAAAAAGGCTCTTAAATCAGCCAGGGCTGAGCATCTCCGCAGACTAATAGAAAATAACCAAAATAATCCAAGGTTCTTATTTAACACCGTGGCCAGACTAACAAATAAACAGGCATCACCTGAGCAAAATATTCCGTTACAATGTAGTAGTAATGATTTTATGAATTTCTTCACTGAGAAAATAGAAGACATCAGAAACACAATTGTAAATATACAATCTTTTATGGTGTCTTATGATTCAGCCTCAATTATCGCCCCTCAAGAACAACTACACCGCTTTACAACTATAGGACAGGAAGAGCTAAATAAACTTATTATTGCATCTAAACCAACAACTTGTTTATTAGATCCAATACCCACTAAATTACTTAAAGAAGTGTTACCTGTAGTGGAAGAGCCTCTTCTCAATATTATTAATTCATCTTTATTTTTAGGTCACGTTCCAAGAATATTCAAGCTGGCAGTAATAAAACCTCTTATTAAGAAACCACAATTAGATCCAAATAACCTAGCAAATTACAGACCCATTTCAAATCTTCCATTTATGTCTAAAATACTAGAAAAAGTTGTGTCCGCTCAATTGTGCTCTTTCTTGCAAGAAAATGATATCTATGAAAAATTTCAGTCAGGATTCAGACCGTATCATAGCACAGAAACTGCGCTAGTTAAAATTACAAATGATTTACTTTTAGCTTCTGACCAAGGCTGCATCTCAATACTAGTTCTACTCGATCTAAGCGCTGCATTTGATACTATAGATCATAAAATACTCCTGGATCGACTACAAAACTACACTGGTGTTCAGGGACAGGCATTAAGCTGGTTTAGATCGTACTTATCAGACCGTTACCACTTTGTCTGTTTAAATGGGGAAAAATCAAAGATAACGTCAGTAGACTATGGAGTACCGCAAGGATCTGTGTTAGGCCCTCTACTATTCTCAATATATATGCTGCCACTTGGTAATATTATAAGAAAACATGGAATTAATTTTCACTGTTATGCTGATGACACTCAATTATATATTTCATCACGACCAGATGAAACCACTAACTTATCTAACTTGACAGAATGTCTTAAAGATATAAAATACTGGATGACGTGTAATTTCCTGCTATTAAATTCAGATAAAACAGAGGTATTACTTATTGGTCCAAAAAACTACCCACAAAATCCCTTACAATACAACTTTAATTTAGAAGGATGCCCTGTTACTTTATCCACTACAGTAAAAGACCTGGGTGTCATACTTGACCGCAACTTGACTTTCGAAAATCATATTTCATATGTTACAAGAACAGCCTTTTTCCACCTTAGAAACATTGCTAAGCTACGTAACATGCTATCCGTTTCTGATGCAGAAAAGTTAGTTCATGCATTCATGACCTCGAGACTAGATTACTGTAATGCTTTATTAGCTGGTTGTCCTGTATCCTCAATAAACAAGCTACAGTTAGTCCAAAATGCAGCCGCTAGAGTTCTTACTAGATCAAGAAAATATGATCATATAACACCAATTTTATCATCTCTACATTGGTTACCTATTAAGTTCCGTATCAATTACAAGGTATTGCTACTGACCTATAAAGCCCTAAATGGTTTAGCTCCTGTGTATTTAACGGACCTTCTATCGCCCTACAATCCGTCGCGCTCTTTAAGATCACTAAATTCGAGGCTTCTGGTCATTCCTAGGATATCCAGATCCACCAAAGGAGGGAGGGCGTTCTCACATTTAGCTCCTAAACTCTGGAATAGCCTTCCTGATATTGTTCGAGGCTCAGACTCGCTGTCCCAGTTTAAAACCAGATTAAAGACGCATCTCTTTAACCAAGCATTCACATAATGCTTACCTTATACTACTGCCGAATCAGATCGAATGCATTAATATTATGAACATCAGCTACGCTAACTATTTCTCATCTGCCTTTCTGCTGTTATCTCGGGACGCAAGTCCCGAGGTAAATAGCGTTCGTCAGCTCCAGTTTGTATCCAGCCTCTCACGGAGACTTCGGATGATCCAACACCTGTGATGAGACGACTAAACGCCTGTGGAGAGACGACTCGACGCCTGTGAAGAGACGACTCAACGCCGGCGATATGTTATGCCCTAAATTAATACATGATGAACTAACTGTATTTTCTATGTAAATTTTTTAATGCACTTTCTGTAAAGCTGCTTTGAAACAATGTGTATTGTGAAAAGCGCTATACAAATAAATTTGAATTGAATTGAATTGAATTGAATTATACATTCGCACCTCACGCCACCCACTGTACTCCCTGGATAAATATTGTCTAATATTTGGAAAAAACAAAAAACTATTTGAGAAAGAAACAGACCGAAGGGGTTGCATTATGCATTTGGAGGTTATACTGTCAAACTGACTCAAGAACGAAATAATGAGGTGAAAAAATAAAGAGAACGTGGCTCATTGGCTTGTCAATTCTCATGATGCAAGGCGGTAAATATACAGTCTGTTTTCTTTCGTTTTGAATTGTTCTGTTTAAAAGTACACATTTTGAGCTTTCTATAGATAGGCTATATTTCTCAGGTGTGTGAGGCAAGTAGGTCTACCTTATATGCTGTGTTTCGGTCCATTCATGAGACGAGCTCCAGTTCACGTGCCGGCGCCTCCGTGTCGTGATTATCTATTGTCTGCTATATTTACTTCTTATTTGTTAAATCAAGGCAATTGGTTGATGAAACATTGATTAAAATTAAGATAGGCCTACAATTAATACAAAACGAAATTCATCTTAAAGTACAACTCCGGCGCAAAACGAACCTTTGGTCTAATTACACATTGTCAACCGTTCTCTGAGATTTGTTTTCATGATTATCAAATGTAAAGAGTTTTATCTCTAAAAACTGTTTAGCTTATAACGCTAGTATATAGGGCATAGAGAAATGAAAATAAAAAAATGCGTACACTTCTGGCTCGATCACATCTCACCAGCGCACTTGGCTCGGCGTTCATGATTCGACTGGTCAAGACTGTTTTCCAAAGATGGCTTCGACTTGTATAAGCGAAGTGGACTGTCTTTATAAAATATCTTCTTATTAAACTGTCTGTACACTTACAACGTTCTCAATGCTTCAGTTTGCAGGTAGGGACCCTCATTATGCTACCGTGTTCGTGTTGGGCTATTTTGAGCCTTGTTAGTGGTATTAACTAGTGAACATTACTCTATGCCCCATATACTAGCGTTATAAGCTAAACAGCTTTTGTTTAGAGTGGTAAACAGAGCGGTCACGTCAGACGTTATAATCCTGAGGGAACGTTCCCTAAACTTTAGTTTTTCGTTTGGTTCAAACTAACCTTTAGAGAACCATAAACTAACGTTCCCTAACGTTCCTTAAACGTTCAACCCCAATTAAACACACATGAACCAGCTTATCAAGGTGTAATCTTCCAGGCAGGGGTGTTAGGGCGAGGTGGAGCTGAACTCTGCAGGACAGTGGCCCTCCAGGACCGAGTTTCGACACTCCGGGCATATGATTTAGTTATTTATTTATTTATTTATTTATTTATTTATTTATTTATTTATTTTACTGTACTGCAGTTCCACCTGGTGACCACTTGGGGAAACAGTGGCGTTACTAAGAGTTGTTCTTGGTGCATACATAACATGGCACCAAAAAATCGGGGCTGGTATCGGTATACCATCAGATTTTAATCTTTAGCGTACCTTTACTTTTTCTTGCGTATCGCCTCTTCTCATATTTTGTCTCTGATTTGCTGAATTCTGTGACCCTATGCGCTGTATTGAACTAATCCAACCTGATCCCAATCCTAATCCCAACCCTACTGTCACTACAGTGCCTATATAGGGTCACATAATTTGGTGGGTCACAGATCGGTTCTTTGCTCAAGTCAAAGTGAGAGTACCAGCACTTTTTTCCCCACTTAAAGCACTGCCTTCAGACATTAGGAAAATAAATACAAATAAATAATAATAAAAATAACATTTTATTAAACTTTCCATTTATGACATCTTCTATAACTATAAAACACTAGTTCCATTTTGCTTCCTTTGTGTAATGCTGCTTTGTATTTTCTTGTTTTGACTTCTCTTTCCGTCACATCCAAATGACTTAAATGAAAATATTTTCAGTTTTAAATTAGTGTCAAATTTATGGACGTTTGTTTCTACAACAGAAAAAAAGAGCCAATTCTGACTATATTTGTCAGGATTCAGACTTTATAGACGTTAGACGTTAGACGTTTTATTAGACGTTATACATATTTGTGTGCCATTTGTTTCTGTTACTTGGATTTTTAGGTTGCATTCTGCCCGTTATTTTTTTGTTGTTGCTGTTTTTCTTTTTCTAGTGCCATTTTGTAGTTTTATTGAATCCCTGAAACTCTCAGTGTTTCCAAGTAATCTCAAGTCCGGTGCTCTCAAATCAGGCGGTCCCAAGTCCATTAGTCTCAGCACTTCCAGGTCAGGCAGTCTTGAGTCCAGTGGTCTCAGTACTAGCAAGTTTGGTGGTCCCAGGTCCAATGGTCCTGGAGGTCCTACCATTCTCACCTATTCTGCCTTTGATGGCTACCACCATCTCGTGTGTGTGTGTGGCCTGCACATACTCATCGGTTACTCCTCCTGTCACGGCCACGGAGGCAATCCCTGAACTCTCTGGGCTCTCTCTCTGTTACACCGGCTCTGCCGACTCCACCCTGCTCACCTGCTCCATCTATGTTTCCTGAACTGCCAGCTCCACCCTTGGCTCTCCATGTGGCTAGCTCTACTTCAGTCTCCAGGCCTGTCTCCATCACATGGGTCTGGCTCACTATCCCTGCCCCTGGTCCACCCCCCCCCCCCCCCCTCAACCACCCTCCTGGACGCTTGAGTTTTTGTGTTTGGTCATGGAGCATCTGGAACCCCACTGACACAGAACGTTTAAGGAACGTTAGTTTATGGTTTGAACCAAACTAAAAACTAACGTTTAGGGAACGTTCCCTCTGGGTTATAACGTTCCTTGAACGTTAAGAAAACTTTCCATGGGAAACCAAAACCTAAACAAAACCTTAAGGGAATGTTCCCGCAACCAAAAACAAACTTTCCCACAACGTTCTGGGAACCATAAATTGTTAGCTGGGAAGGTTGGTGGTTCAATCCTCGGTTCCACCTGACCAAGTGTCGAGGTGTCATGCATGAGCAAGACACCTAACCCTGTGTGTGTGTGTGTGTGTGCGTGTGTGTGTGTGTGTGTGTGTGTGTGTGTGTGTGTGTGTGTGTGTGTGTGTGTGTGTGTGTGTGTGTGTGTGTGTGTGTGTGTGTGACACCTAACCCCAGCTGCTCCCGACGAGCTGGATGGCCTTGCATGGCTGACACCGCCGTTGGTGTGTGAATGAGTGAGTGAATGGGTGAATGTGAGGCAATATGTAAAGCGCTTTGGTGGCCATTGGGTCTGTGAAAGCGCTATATAAAAGCAGTCCATTTATTATGACTTTTATTAAAACTTTGAGAAACTGTCCCTGTATGTTTCAGGTGTGTTTGGTGTTGAGGCAGAAGAAATCGAGTCGGTGTCGGTGATGGAGGGAGATTCTCTCAACCTACAGACTGGTGTGGATAAAATACAAGAGGACGATCTGATAATGTGGATGTGCGGAGACTATTGCATCGCTAAACTCAACATATCCTCTCAAGTCATCTCTGAAAATAACAACAGATTCAGAGACAGACTGAAGCTGGATCATCAGACTGGATCTCTGACCATCACGAACATCAGATCCACAGAATCTGGGGTTTATAAAGCACAGATGATTGGACATAAAGTTTCAAAGAAAACGTTCAATGTTTCTGTCATTGGTGAGTAGGCCTACTTATAGGTAGAGGTTGATTAAAAATGATTGACATGACAAACTCTTTATTCATATGTTTTCCAGCTCGTCTTCCCATTCCTGTCATCGCTAGTAACTGTCCTCAAAACCCTTCATCGTCATCAGGATCATCGGTATCCAAATGTGTGCTGCTGTGTTCAGTGTTGAATGTGAGTGATGCGACTCTCTCCTGGTACGCAGGAATGAGTGTATTGTCCAGCATCAGTGTGTGTGATCTCAGCATCAGTCTCTCTCTACCTCTGGAGGTGGAATATCAGGATAAAAACACCTACAGCTGTGTGCTGAACAATCCCATCAGCAACCAGACCACACATCTGGACATCAACACACTCTGTCACACATGTGCAGGTACGGCAGCGCTGATATTAGTTGACATGTGAAACTCGAAAAATTTGAATATCGTGCAAAAGTTCATGTATTTCAGTAATTCAAATGAAAAGGTGAAACAAATATATTTACTATATATTACTGTATACATATGCATGATTATACTTTTCAGAGGGCTTATCTATATATACTTTATTATACTTTTCTGTATTTAAAATCCTTTTTTTTATTGATTTATGTAATATTTAAATTTTCTGAGATTTTGAATTTGGGGTTTTCATAAGCTGTAAGCCATAATCATCAAAATTATAACTTTTGCACAATATTCAAATTTTTAGAGTTTCACCTGTATTTTAGTGAAATCCTTATGGAGAAAAAAAAAAAGCACAAATACATCCGGAATTAAGTCTGCTGAAAACTTGGTCTCTTACACTGTATTTCCTCCCATGTGTTACGATGTGTACATTTACACTGTGTGTGTTTTAAATACATTTTTTAAAATAAATTTTTTTGTAAATTTTTCTGTTTTTCTTCAACCGGCATTCAATCTGAATTCATAGTTTATTCTTATTATGACTCCCCTTCAGTTATAGGCATATTTATGATTCAGAGCTGTATATCAGTTCAGTAATATTCTGTTAAACTCTACAGTGATTTATTGGTGTGACAAATACTTTTACATTTGTATTTGTGGAGTTGCTGCATACATTTATGAAAGGAAATTAAAATAGCAACATAACATACATAAAAAAAATGTAAACAATGTAATTAACAAAAAAATGTAAAATGTGTTGCATTAAAGAATAAAATGAAATATGAAATGATATTCATAGTTTTAGCCTCAGATGGAGAGAATAGCTAAGCAAAGCTTCGTTTTGCCATCACTAAACAATTAGACCAGACATATTCCATCTTTACGTTTAAAAATACAATATATGCCACAATTTTTATATCTCTTCTGTTTTCTCCGTTTTACGTCTTGCAGCTCTGACGTCATTGACCAGAAGAACAGCAGCGGCCGCAGAAGCCACGCCCATCAGCGCAGTGACGGCCAATCGCAGCACAGCTTCAACAGATCCACAAACGGGGGCGTGGCCTTCTGGAGAAACTAAGGAAAACAAATGATAAATTAAATTAAGATTTTCAACATGTTGACTTTAGTCTTTCATGGATTTAAAAATATCACATTTTCTGCTCCACACAATAAATAAAAATTAAAAACAGTTTTAAAAACATGAGACGACAGAAGCTCATTCATCATGTCTGGCATCTTAAGTTATAAGTCTTGATAAAATCCACACATTAGTGAATGAATGTGAATATCAGCGCTGCCGTACCTGGACTGAGTTGAGTTGAGTCTGGTTGTGAAGTAGACTGTGTGACCAGTTCTGTAATGATACAGAGAGAAGTGAACCCATCAGTGTGATCTACACCAGAAGACAGAGATCAGGTCAGTGAATACACACATATATCATCAGCGCTGCCGTATATGCACATGTGTGACAGAGTGTGTTGATGTCCAGATGTGTGGTCTGGTTGCTGATGGGATTGTTCAGCACACAGCTGTAGGTGTTTTTATCCTGATATTCCACCTCCAGAGGTAGAGAGAGACTGATGCTGAGATCACACACACTGATGCTGGACAATACACTCATTCCTGTGTACCAGGAGAGAGTCGCATCACACACATTCAACACTGATGAACACACCAATGAACATGATGATGATGATGATGATGATGATGATGAAGAACAGTCTCTGCTGATGACAGGAACAGGCAGACGAGCTGGACAACATGAGAGTTTTATGCCATATTTAACACAGAACAGATTTCACACAGAAGGAAACTGCAACCTTTAGCTTTAAAGCCCTTGACTTTACTGTGTACTTGAATGAATGCACACTTTTCTTTATTCCCTGATTAGATCATTTATACTTGTTTTATTTATAAGTCTATTTTGTTTATTATTTTGGCCTTAGGGCATCCTGAAGCCATTGTTAGTTAATGTAATTACTTTTTCCTCCTTAAATAAATTATACTTTTTGTGTCTTCTGTCGGCTGGGGCTGGTTTCCTTTTTACCAACTGCACACGTTCCTGTCAAGCCCATCCTCACTGCCCGGGTGACGGGTCTAACAGCAGCAGAGACAGACAGGTCTGTCTGGGTCAGACGTTGTGTTTAAACCATTTTGCAGGCAAAAAAAATCTGTAGAAAAAAGCTAGAAAAATCTACTTTTTCCATTGATGATATTTAAAAATGGTATAAATTGTATAGAGCGATCTGTCACATGACACGAAGACTGTCATGCTAAACTATTAGGGGATGAAAAAAGTTTGCTACTGGAAAAGCATCACTGTTTTGTTGTTGTTGTTGTTGTTGTTTTTTAAAAGGCATTACGCTAGAAATATTTATATTATAATATTATTACTTTTAGTTAGAAACTCCCTAAATTTGGATGACACTACAATTACATCACAATGCTTTTATTTGAAAAACGATTCACTTGTTTTTGTCCTTGACATTGACAGACCAACATGAAATGTTATTTACAAAAAAAGATACATTGACCTATGTGTGATAATAAGAATAGAGCTGGAAATAACTTATACTGAATCTTGCTTATCTGCAAGGTCACAGCATTAATATGCAAATCATGGAAATATAGAGAGATGCATATACAGCTGAACATCAATCTTATATTTTACATACACATAGTGATATATATTAACATCTCACATGCAGTTTAATTTGTCAAACATTAGCATTCACTGATTCTGTATCACATTAAAACTGTTTATCATAAGAGGAAGTTAAATTGTGGAAGTACTTTCAACCCCACACGATTCACAGGAACACACACTCACGCTATTCACACCTCAAGACATGCGAACACAAAAGCACATTAACCACAAACGTCCAGTGATGAAACACATTATCATGCACACACTCTCTATCAAACAGACTAAACTACATTCATATTCATATTCCGTAAAAATATATAAAAAATGTCATGAAATCAAACGTATACTTAATAAATGCCATTCTGCAGATTTTGTTACTTAAAGCTACAGTCCGTAGCTTTTCCTCTTTGTCACCATCTCTGTTCGAAATCTGCAATTGCAGTTATTCGCGGAATTATCAACTTTGCGTGAGTTGTACATCGGCATGAAACTGCGCGGATGAACACAGTGTTTTGAGGCGAGTGCTGCTGTCAATCACCGCGCTGTGTGGATACTGTCATTCAGAATCACAGATTCACCTTTTGAAAGTTTGACCAACATAAGAATTGTCACCGGATAATGTAATCTGAACAAGTAACATCCATTTTGTTCTGATCAACTAAGGGGGGGAAAGCATTGCTGTAAATCGTGCTGATTAAATCTAACGATCGTTTATCATGTCGAACCGTGCAAATTATACTTTGTTCTCAAATTGTTAATGTTAACAAAATCAGCATTGCATTTACTGTGTTTTATAGTTAACGTTACCTGTGTAGTTCAGAATTCATATTCTCCATAATAGCTAAACGAGAAAGGCACAACAAAGGAAACTCCATAACTGTGTGAATTAAGAAAACGTGTTACACGATTGAACTATTGAAATGTCTTACTTGTTCAGCAGAAAAAAGCCGTCTCTTCTTCCGTTTCGAACCCCTTCAAAACACGGAGTTCACGCACCTTTCAAAAGCCCCGCCGATGTTTATCCTTGTGTTCGCATGAGACGGTTTCTTTTTCTCTTGCCTTTTTAAATCCGAAGTACGAAGTCTTTTGGGTTTTATAACTGGTGAATCTCCAGTTGACACTGATGATTGTTGTTTGGATCTTTCTGGATGCCATAAGTTTAATTATGTAAAGTGCTGCGAGAAAAGCCTATATCAACATCTCCTCACGCGCAGTATAGCCGGCTAGCCGAAACTCCTTCTTTATGTGTATGTATGTGACGTAATGACGCAAAGACATGCTCGAATTTCCCGTAGAAACCCACCAGTACCACTGGAATTAAAATCATTATTACAAGCTAACCGTTTCGAATCTAGCTACGGCAAGCAGATAGTTTTGAACACTGGCTGAATATGTTTTTTTTTTAAATAATTATTTTTTATTATTTTTAACTTAAAAAAAGTTACGGACTGTAGCTTTAAAGTGACCATATTAAGCAATTTTAAAGGTTCCTATATTTGTCTCTGACTTAGATTTATCTGCATCCAATGTCAAAAACACTTCAATTTTTTCATAATATACATTGAACATTACATAATTTCTCAAAGAGGCTGAAAACAGTTTGTTCAAAAAAGTATCTTTAAACCCCTCCTTACCATGACTCTACTCTGTTCTGATTGGTCAGATGGCCCAGTCTGTTGTGATTGGTCTACCGCTTACAACACATGCCAATTTTACGTCCATCTACCTTAAAGGAACATGCTGACTTTAGCTTAGTTTTGGGACTTTAGCTTATTCACCGTACCCCCAGAGTTAGATAAGTCCACACATACCCTTCTCATCTCCGTGTGTGCTGTAACTCTGTCTGACGTACACACCGCTAGCCTATCTTAGCACAAAGACTGGAAGTAAATGGCTCCAGCTAGCATTCTGCTCCTAATAAGTGACAAAATAACGCCAACATTTTCCTATTGATATGTTCACAGTCACAGTGTGTACAAATAACAAGGTCATGTGAGACACAGGCATCTTTTAACCGTATACATACTGGGAACTATATTCTCAGAAGGCGAAGCTCTGCTACTTGGGCGGAGTGATTAGCGCAACACTCTGAGGAACTCTCTGCTCCTCACCGCGGGGCTTCTCAGGCGCTGCGCACGCTGGGGGATTGAGTTTAATTGTCATCCATATGTTATCCATATGTACACCACACATTATATGTTAACATAAAGGTTCTAGTGTTGTGCATCCTCATATAATGCTGACGGTAATATTAAGTTTATAATGAATGTACTTTTCAGACTATAAAGGTAAGAATGAAACAGTCTCTTGACCTCGCTGTGTTTTCCATGAGTGCCCAAAACGCATGAATATGAAGCACGTGATTGGTTGTTGGTTGCAGAGTATTCTAACACCACACACTGCACACGTTTGGACCCGGGTTAACAGCGGGAAAAAAACCTGGTTACAATGCGGTGCTAAACCTTGGGTTTAGCATGACGATAACCTGGGTTAAGTGCAGTGTAAAAAATACTAACGTGTGGGGACTGGAGGTAGTAGCGAACCAGTTTTTATTGCAAAAACTTTTCCATTTTTAATACATCATTGTCATGTAAATGTACACTCAGTATGCAAAAATAAAAAGCTTTTGCGTGGAGATGTTTCATCATATCTGCACCTGGCCATTGCTTGCATGACATATTCATGTGACAGGGACAAATTATTCATGACACTACAAAAGTTAGAGGCTTTTCTCATGTCTAGAATTTTTAATGTCTTTGGATTAATATAATTTTAAAGTTTACAGTATTAGGGATAATTATACCCCAAAAAATGCCTAATACATAATAGAGTGAGCTGTAATTCTCTACTCACCATAGACAGTAACAGTGAATCTGTATGTGGTCTCTGTGCTGCTGCTGATGGTCACTTCATATTCTCCAGAGTCTGTGGTTCTAGTGTTCATGATGGTCAGAGATCCAGTTTGATCGTCCAGCTTCAGTCTGTCTCTGAATCTCCCATCAGGAACAACAGATGTGGATAACTTGTCTTTCTCTTTATTGATTTGAGCTATTTGAGTCTTTTGATGTTCAAACCTCCATGTTATCATATCTTCATTCAGTATTTGAGTAACACCAGATTCTAGAGTGACTGAATCTCCCTCCATCACTGACACTGACTTCACTGCATCTGAATCAACAAACACTCCTGAATAACACACATAGGAACAGTTTATAAGTCACACAAGTTACGGTAATAATTTTAATAATTTTTTAATGCAATGCAACTGAAGTTCATTAGAGCTCCACACAAAAAACATGCAACTGTTAAAACAACATAAACTTACCAAACAGGCAGCAACAGCACAAACAGAAAAAAGCAAATGTGTGAAACATTTTCTTCAATAGGTTAGTGGTCTGAAATCGTTTCAGTCAAGTCTGAAAACTTGTGAGCGTCTGCAGTGAAGATGTGTAGAACAAGTGTGAACTATATTTGCTACCTTCCTCCAGACTTAATTAGGCCACGCCCCCTGTCTCCAAACACACACCCTCTCTGAAACAAATGTTGTGTTATGTCTCAAATGTTGTGTTGTGTATGTCTGTTGTTGTGGCAAAAACAATTTACAAACAAATAAATAAATCACAGGGCAAAAGACAAACGGATTCGAATATTCCAAAAGATGTTTATTCTTTTGGAAGAGGTTGTTCACAGAAAAAACACGACAGCTACCTCGTGATCTGAACAGACCTGCCCACACATCAACAGACAGCCTTTTTATAGTTCTTCAAAAAAATCTCTCCTTTCTGTAAAATTCCATCCACCCCCATAAACCAGTCCTAACCCCCTTTGGTTTTAACTGTCTTCACAGTCGTGAGGTCAAACAGCTAGATAACCCCTTTGTTTTCCTGAAAACAGTGATTCCTTCTAGCCCCCCCTGTCTTACTGTATTTACACCCGTGAGGTCAAAAGGTCTTTATTTATGGTTAAATAACCCCCCCCCCCCCTTTCCTGAATGCAAATTACTCATATCAAAGACTCTTTCTGACCATCTGTTTGACTGTGTGTGTGTGTCCTTGTTTCTGTCAGTGCATACATTTCAAGACAGTAAAACACATGATTTAGATAAAAGAAAATATATGAACGAAGAACAAAATAAGAACAGAGTAAAATATAATTTTTTCCATAACAGTGTCTAAAATGAGAAGTCCTCTACCTCCACAGAGCGATCTTTATTATGAATATTATTTATTCGGAAATTAAGGAAAATTAATTATTTTCAAATATATGCATTTATAGTATATAAACAACGATATATTTTATAATGACATTATAATTATACATGTAGGCTACATTAATATGTTTTAAATAGAATTACGATTACTGTAGGCAAATAGGCCTATAGCAGGACATTCAGTTACTTTTGAAAGGACAATAATAAAGTGTCAGTGTATTTCATTAGACTTTAACTTCGCCAGCCAGCATTTGTGCACATTATCTAAAGGGTACACTGTAAAAAATGTTACTGCTCTTTAATTAAAAAAATTATGGTAACAATATTACACATAATATTTTTGAGCAGTTAAAGCTTGATTTCTTTCATGGAATCTACTTGAATAAATCATGTAAAATCCCCTTAATTACTTAGTCTATGACACAATGAATTTAATATTTTTAGTGAAATATGCTTTTTCATTTTAAGTTAAAGTAAAATAAAATAACCTGTTTACATTTGACTTCAGTTATATTGCATTATTAAAAGACTATGTGCCACTAGCACAGCACCAAACTTGTTACTGCTAGCATTATTGCAAAGTTTTTGCTCAACAAACAGCAACATGCCTAAAAGATTCAATATATGCAGTTATTCACAACCCTACAATAAGCCCTACTCTTCTGCACAATGGTAATGATCAAAACTTCAACATAATAGAAACTCTTTCAAATGTCAAACATAACTGAACATTAAACATTAACAGATGTTTCCCTTTACTCAAAAACATATAAAATAACACTTAATTTCAATATTTCCTCTCCATTACCAGCCATGTGCAAAGCATGCTGGGAACTAACAATGGTGTCTCTAAATTAAACCGCTTAATTGAGCTAATCCTCTTAAAATAAATTGGTAGCCTTTTTTTCCTTAATTTTATCAGCTTAATCGCCTCAATTCAAGCCTCAAAATTGTGTATGTTTTTTAAAAAAAATTGTAAATGTATCTCTTGGTTTTATTAGTGAAATGTTCACAATATTTTCTATACAACACTTAACCACAATTTTCTTAATAAAATATACACAACATTTTTAATTATCACCTTAAATTCTTTAATGAAAATGACAAGACCCATGATTCATTTTTTACAATGTATGCTTATGATAAGAGGAAACTCATAAATATTCATAATGTCACGCCCAGTGGAACTGGATATAATGTAACACTGTCGGCCACAAATGCAATCAAACAGGGTTTGCACAGGTGTGCAGTGGATACATTCTCTTCGTAGCCCTTTCAACCGATGTGTGAACGTGAGTGAATATTATCAGGCAAAACATTTAAGGGTATGTATACTTATGCACTTATGATGTTATTACAGCGTGTCTGTTTACTGCCTCTTACTCTTCACTTTATTCTCCTCTACACAGACAGAATGGATCATCTACACACATATATCATGTTGCTCGTCCTCTTCTGTTCCCCGTGGCCAAGTGCTGGGACAGCTTTCTTGACCCATCTCGAAACACAGTGTCTAGAAGACTGCAAGCCCGACGGCGGCGAGTACAAGTGCAGGACGATTGATCAAGATGGAAGGAGCCAAACTATGTACTGTTCACCTCAGGAAAACATGGACTACTGGGGTAGGCAGTGCAGAGCTGACAGTGTGTGTGGAAAGCATGGAGAAGACTTCTGCTGGTGCAGAATCAGTGTCTTCAGTTGGGGATACTGTGGGCTGGTGAAGGACGACAAGATCAATGAATCTGGAGACGGCACTGTCATCACCTCTCGCCATCGCAACAAGAGAGCCCCAGAAGTGATAGACACTGTGGATGACAAGTATAACCATATAAAAACGACCTTTTATGCAGTGCCAGCTCCTGATGACATCACTGATGGCAGCAAGTTTAGAAACGAGGCGGAAAACTTAATCAGTCGCTGGGAAAATACACATCTTGTGGATCAGGCCCGCTCAAACCTGATAAAATCTGAAAATCTTCGCATCGACATGCAGACACCCATCAACCGCAACAATCTGAGATACTACAACCTGCAGATCCAGATAAATAAGAAACGTAAGCCTGGTGAAAGCACCACCATTTCTCAGATCATCGTGCCTGATGGAGTTCCAGAACGCTACATACGCAGAGCCTTCGTAGAGAGCTGCATGCACAGAGCTCGGGTTGAAGTTGAGGTTTCAAGATATTAGAGCTATTCTTAGAAAACAGTCATTTACACATTAACTATCACACTTTCTCAGCAAGTACAAAACATACAAGTAAGCTTATATATCACAGTAGAACATATATTACAACTATATTGCTTAAAATAAATCTCTTGTCATTCTGTTTTGTTTTGCTTCTTTTACTGCTCTCTCAATAAATGACTAATTTTATGCAAACTAAGAAACAAATATGTTTTCTTTGAATCATAATTAGGTTTTACAGATCAGATAATTAAATAGCCCTGATAGAGTGGCAAAGGGTTGTCAGTGACTTGCCAAAAAAGGACTTTGGAATAGGGTTAGGACTTGCATGTTTTTAAAATATGTAACGTGTATATCACATTGATACAATAGTTATAGATTCTGCATCTGAAGTTCCTAAATTGAAACATTAACAGAATGCACAAACATCAATGCAGATCTTATAAGTCTGGCATCACGTGACAAGAGACATAACACTTTACAACAAAAAGCTAAAGTAAACGCATTGTGCAGCACATTTTATATTTAGGAAAAAAACTGTTTTCATCATTAAAGGGATTTTTTTTTTAGGAAAAAGTATTAGATTGTATGTTCCAGATCACCAAGATCATTCAAAGGTGAATTAGAAAGAACATTTGCACACCTGCTCAACAGCACTTCCTGATGATGCCTAGACAAGTTCCTTGGTCAACATATTTTGTTGATCCTGGAACAATATTTCTGTCTGAAAATGTCCTAATCATATCCTGTTACGCTGCGTTACTGTTAGTAATCACAGGCTTTAATCAGAATATCCACACAAAAAATACACAGGAACGAGCATAGGGAGCAAACACAACCAACTAAAGACAACGGAGGGTATAAATAGGGAGGGAGGGAGAAGATCAACTGATCGGGAACAAGTGAGGACTAATTAAAAACCATTGAAACAAACTAGACTCTGGTAATGATAACAACAACAATGACTAAGAACAGAATTAAAGGTGGGAGGGGCTCAGGAGGAGGACCAGTGTGTGCCAGTCTGAGAGAGAATGAAGGGCACTATATGTCACTTTGAGTGATTTATGGCCCTTCAATAAAAGGTTCCCACGGGTGGGGGCCATGGGGGGATCCCACTTCCGGTCTGACCATCTGGAGCGTGGGAATTTCCCACGCTAGCCACGCCCCCCAACCCTCCCACTTCCGGAGAGGTCATGTGACCGTGGGAATTTCCCCCCGCGGTACGGAACCCCTCCCATCCGAACCGGTACCGGACTGTACACCTGTTACGGGCACCTGTCTTGTTCAATGTAAAAATTTTCAAAATGATGGAAAAAACATTCAAAACAATACATTTTCAATCTTTTTAAGAAGGATGACAGAAAACAGAGATAGGTTTAGTGTTTTTTATTAAAGAAAGGGTTTTTCACGTTTACATTTGAAATCTTTTTACTTTCACGCATTTGTAAAAATTGTTAAATAGGATTTTCTCAAATTACATCAAGCAAATAGTTCTATTTTCCATCATACATTTTAAAAAAGTTGTACTTTTCACATAACACAGTGCTTAAAACCATTAAGACATTTATATCATTAAGACCAGTACAGGTATTTACCTTTACACATTATTTTGTAAAATGTTCCATTTTACATAAACCAACTGTTTTAAAAAGTTTTTTCTTAAAGTTATCAAAATGTTTTAGTATGAAAACATCTAAAACAACACGTATTAACATGATATCAAGCAAATAGTTCTATTTTCTAACATATATTTGAAGAAAAGTTGTACTTTTCACATAACACATAGTGCTTAAAACCATTAAAACACAGTACAGGTCTTTACCTTTACACATTATTTTGTAAAATGTTCCATTTTATATACACCAACTGTTTAAAAGGTGTTTTCTTAAAGTTATCTTAATGTTTTAGTATGAAAACATCTAAAACAACATGTATTAAAATGATATCAAGTAAATAGTTGTGTTTTCTTAATAAAACATCTAAAACCTCGTGTATTAAAATTACATCAAACAAATAGGTCTATTTTCTATCATACATTTAAAAAAGTCTTACTTTTCACATAACATGTATAGTGCTTAAAACTATTTAGCCCATTTATATCATTAAGACACAGTATTTACCTTCACACATTATTTTGTAAAATGTTCCATTTTACATAAAACATCTGTTTTAAAAAGTGTTTTCAATCACAATAATAACCTAAAACAGCATGTGTTACATTTTTATCAAGCAAGTAGTTCTATTTTCCATCATACATTTAAAAAAGTTGTGCATTTCACATAACACACAGTGATTAAAACCATTAAGTCAATTTATATTATTAAAACACAGTACTGGTCTTTACATTTACACATTATTTAGTAAAATGTTCCATTTTACATAAAACATCTGTTTTATTTTATTACTGTTTTATTAAACACATTTTGTAAAATGTCAAAATGCTTTTTCTAAAATGAAAACATCAAACTAATATTAATGCGTATCAAAAGTTATGTTAAAAATCACAGTATCAAAAACACATACATTTTAAAAAACTAACTTACGTTTTGTTGTTGAAAGAAGAGCAAAAGTTATCCAGTTTAAAGATATACGTCCACCAGCAGAGGATTATCCAAAGGTATTAATCCATCTCCAAAAGGTATATCAAACTCCGAAACTTTAGAGATTTTAATTCCAAAAGTCCTTGTGAGGAGCTCCACGAAACACGTCTACACTCTTACATCCCAAAAGTTAGACTGACATCTGTGAGGTCTGCACTGTAGCCAGACGTAGGCTCCACCCCTAGACCACTCCCACACCAGGTGATGAAGAGGCGTGGGAAAAGACGACAAAGAGTTCCCACGCTTCACACAGGACAGTAGGAGGGGCATTCTTGTAGCTCCTTATCATTAAGAACAGTACAGGTATTTACCTTCACACATTATTTTGTAAAATGTTCCATTTTACATAAACCAACTGTTTTAAAAAGTTTTTTCTTAAAGTTATCAAAATGTTTTAGTATGAAAACATCTAAAACAACATGTATTAAAATGATATCATGCAAATAGATCTAATTACTATATTTGAAGGAGTATTTTTTCACAATTACCTAGTGTTTAAAGCCATTAAGACCAGTACAGGTATTTACCTTCACACATTATTTTGTAAAATGTTCCATTTTATATAAACCAACTGTTTTAAAAGGTGTTTTCTTAAAGTTATCAAAATGTTTTAGTATGAAAACACCTAAAACAACACGTATTAACATGATATCAAGCAAATAGTTCTATTTTCTAACATATATTTGAAGAAAAGTTGTACTTTTCACATAACACATAGTGCTTAAAACCATTAAGTCAATTTATATCATTAAAACACAGTACATGTCTTTACCTTTACACATTATTTAGTAAAATGTTCCATTTTACATAAGACAACTGTTTTCAATCACAATAATAACTAAAACAGCCTGTATTAAAATTATATCAAGTAAATAGTAATGTTTTCTTAATAAACCATCCTAAACTGCATGTATTAAAATTATATCAGACAAATAGGTCTATTTTCTATCATACATTTCACATAACACGTATAGTGCTTAAAACTATTAACCCCATTTATATAATATCATTAGTGTTCATACACTTAAAACATTAATGAAAAAGTTTAAAGAGTGTTTTCTTAAAGTTATCAAAATGTTTTAGTATTAAAACATCTAAAACACCATTTTAAAAATGTTAAAAGGTCAATGTTCAGTCATTTACAGAAAAGTATACAAGTTAAGTGTTTTTTCATTACAAAAAGATACATTTCGTTAGCCTCATAGCATAATTGCCTAAGTCATTTTTTGTTTTTTCTTGTTTTCCAAAGACATTGAAATATGACTTAGGCAATTATGCTATGAGGCTAACGATTTACACATTATTTAAAAGTATTAAAATGTTGTATAAAGTTAAAATACACACATCTTTAGCGTTTTTACAGATTTTGTAAAATGTTAAAATGCATTTTCTAAAATGGAAACATCAAACAAATATTAAAGCATATCAAAACGTTGTGTTAAAAATCACAATATTAAAAATACATACATTTAAAAACTGACTTACGTTTTTTACATCCACGTTTTGTTATCCTGTTTAAAGATTTAATCCGTCACCAAAGATATATCCACATCAGAGGGTTATCCCGAGGTATTAATCCAATATCCGAAGATAGCCTATATCAAACTCCGAAACTTTAGAAATTTTAATTCCAAAAATCCTCGTGAGGAGCTCCGCGAAACACGTCCGTACACTCCAGAGGTCTGACCGGAAAAAGAGAGACTGGAATTGTGTTCAGAGCCAGACACAGACTCCTCCCATGACACACCCACGCCATGTGCAAAGGCGTGGGAAAAGACGACAAACATTTCCCACGCTCAGGATCATCGTGAAAAAGTGACCGTTCAGCTCAGCTGTCTGACAGAAATGAATGTCCTGAACACAGCACGCGGACCCATGATGGCTCCACCCATTCGCACCCCTCACAGATGACGTGCGCATGGGAAAAGATGGCAAAGAGTTCCCACGCTCCGCGCATGCGCACACATACACACGCACACACATAATGAAAGAAGAGACGCCTCCCCAGCGCTCTGTTTAAAAACCCTGTCTCTAAGCACAGTGACTGTGAACCGTCTGACAGAGTTTGAAACACCTCCGATGCCTGCACGAAACCATAGCATGGATTTTGTGGTGTTGTTTAAATTCAGAGGAACAAGATAATGGTGAGGAATCATGAAAAATATAAATAATATTAATTGTATTATCATTTATCTATATAATAAGTAATATAATCATTACTGTTTTTTCCTAGTCAAATTACACGAAAGAAATTTAAAGATATTTCTGGATTCACAGCTGTTCTGACCCACGAAACATTTCATTGGATCTTTGTGGAATATCAGCATTCAACGCAAGGAATATTATCCTGAACCACGCCACATTTTGCTGGATTTTTGTGGAATATCACTGTTGTTCAGCGTGTGGAATATTATCCTGAAGGACGAGACTCTGTGGGATATTTGTGGAATATCAACGCGTTGTTCAAGGAGTCTGAAACACGACACATTTTGTTGGATCTTTGGGGAGTATAAACACGTTTGTTCAGCGAGGGGATTAGTCTGAACCACTGCCCATTTCGTTGGATCTTTGAGGAAAATCCGAGTGTTTGTTCAGCAAGAGGACTAGTCTGAATCACGGCACATTTCGTTGAATCTTTGTGGAATATCCGCACTTTTGTTCAGCACGAGGAATATTATACCGAATCACGAACTCTTATCATTTCAACAGATTCTAGAAATCGTGAGGAGTGCGAGACGTTATTGCACAACTTCTAACCATGCTGAATAGTCAAAACCTGCACTAGTCTATTCTACGAAATGCAGAGTTTTTCAGGAGTTACCGGATGTAAACAGAGAACTTCGTAACGATCCTTTAAACACAGGAGGAGAATCGAGAGATACGTTCTGGACAACAGCTAATAATGGTAACAAACTCTTTTTAATGAAAGTTTGAATGTTATCCAGATTATTAATGGAAAGACATGAAACATTCATGAGAAGTTATGTTACATCTCATAATTACTGATTTCTTTTTAGTCATTTGATTGTTATTATTTTTAGTCATTTTATTTCATATTTTATTGTTATTTTACGGTTTCCTAACTTTTCACAAGTTATGAATATGTGTTATGAATATTGCAGGCTACACTATTTTTATTTCTGTTACGTCTTGCTGTTGTTATTTGTATTAATGCTATGGGCTGTTGTTATCCACAGTCATTAAAACCTCTTCAGTGTCACAGGCCCACCGGTGGAACCCAAAACCATCACCTATTTAAATTCAGTAATATCCTATACTAAACCTTAACTAATCTTGACAAACTACATATCATTGGAAAGCTTACAATCTCTAGTTTTCATATTTGATGATTACTTTTTATTTGTTTGATTGTAATTAATTTTTATTAATTTGACTGTTATTGTTATTTGTATTACTGCTAAAGGGGTGTTGTTAACCTTATGGGTATCGAACGGCAAAAGGCTATACGTGTCTCAAAACGAAGGGTATTACACTCAATGCAGAGAATGCACAAATAGTCACATTGCATAGTTTAATAGGGTTAGTGCGTGCATATGTGGAATCACGTGACACGATGCAACTGTTCCCCCGCACAGAGACCATTACGCGTAATAAGAGGGGGTTCACATTGCACAATAGATCAATCGTGAAAAGTTTCAGACTTGTGTACAATAAGCGAGTACTCCAACCAGATTATACTACCTTACCTTACGGGTTTTAACAATTGGTTTGAAAATGTGTGAAACAGATGTTTTTGACTGCAGACTGCAACATCCTTTTTCAGCTGTTATTAGCGGTCCAAGCAATAGTGGGAAGACTTTTTTTGTAAAGACTCTAATGTATAATTCAGAAAAAATGTGTTCTGTGAAGTTTGATAATTATGTGTACATTTATACATGCTGGCAACCTTTATATGATGAACTGTTACATGCTTTTGATATTAAATTCATTGAAAACATCCCAAAGAAATTGGATGATGATTCATTATTCCCTCCTGGTAAAAGATCCCTATTAATTTTGGACGACGTTATGGGTCAAGCTGCGTCCAATTCTGAAGTCGAGAAGATTTTTACACTATGTACATCATAAAAATATGAGCTGTTTGCTACTGATACAGAATCTATTTTTCCAGGGTAAATCTACCAGAACAATAGGGCTTAACGCAAATTATTTAATAATATTTAAAAACCCCCGAGATAAGCAACAGATAGGTGTTCTGGGTCGTCAGATGTTTCCCGGTAATACAAAGTTTTTTATTGAAGCGTACCAGGACGCAACTAGTCTTCCTTTCAACTATCTGCTAATAGATTATAAAACACAGACGCCTGAAAGATTTCGACTCAGAACGGATTTACTGTCTGACTATCCTGTGGTCTACGTCCAGAAAGGAGTTTAAAATGAGTTCGAGACTTTCCAGAAATCTGTACCTTTTAAAGTTATTATACAAGAGCTCACCCAAACAACGAAAGGTTATTCTGCATTCAGCCCCTGACGAGCTCATACTGGCTCTATGTGAAGTGGCCCTCAATATTCTTCACGGCAAGATCCCTCTAACTGCGAAACAGCACGGATCTTTAAAAAGGAGAAAGACAGAAATAAAATACGTTGCTAATAAAAAGATAAATATCGCAAGAAAAAGACGTATGATTAACCAAAAAGGGGGGTTTCTACTACCTCTTCTAAGTGTAGCATTACCTTTCATAACTAGCCTGATAACTAGAAACTGAATCTGAAGAGAAAAAAAAAATGCAGCATACTGAAAAATTGTATCTTGTGCCAAAGCATCAATTGGATAGACTAAGGAATGCACCGCCGCGTGAAAATATCCATACGTCCGTGGAGGAAAACCTGGATTCATCTATAAGAGAGATATTACAGAGACATGACCTGGGCACCCATGAAAAAGCAAAACTATACACCCACATGTTACAGAGATTTCTGTCTGTGTCAAAGCATAACGATGTGGAGAGCAACACTTTAACGCTTACAGTGCCGAGTCAGGAGGGTGAAAATGAAGAGGCACCTGTCACCTCTCATAGTGTAGGTGATAGGACTGATACCGACGCTGAAGATGTAATCGTATCAGAGGTGCTAAACAACGTGTCTCGGAGAAGCTTGAAAAATGTAAAATACATTTTGGATAAAATGTCTAAGGCCAAGCAGCTGTCTTCATGGACAGACACTGGAGAATTTGTTTATAAAGGGAAAATCATTGCAGGATCTCATATGCTTGACCTGCTGAAAAGCGTAACAATGCCTCAAATGATACGTGACGAATGTAGGCCAACAGGATGGAGTGAATTTCTGGATGCGTTTTCCTCTTTAAACATACCTTACTCAACTATAAGTAACCATCATGTTAAACGCATGATTGATTCACTTAAAAGAAAAACCGACTTGGATAGCTTTGACTCAACACCGACAAAGTCTTTGAAAAAACATAAAACCCAGAAACGCAGATATCACAACACATCATCACCCTCCCATGCTAACATTCATGATGACAATGTATTTAATTCAGCTATAGATACGAACCAATGGTTACATTTTTAACAGTTATTTGTATCGGTATAATTGGGAATGTTTATCTGTTTTACAAATATTATTGGATGTAAATTTGTGTATATCATAATTATGTAACAGTATTTTTAAGCTGTATACTAATGTCTGATGTCAATAAAGAAAAGAAAACGTTTAATCTGTTTTACAAGTTTGTTTATTCATCACACACATAAACAATACATCATACCTCACATTAATACGTCTGAAATGTTTTACCGGACTGTACACATTGAATGCATTTAAATGTTTTACCGTTACAGAGACTAGGCTTCAATTTTTTCACGAAAAGAGAGACCATGGTGTCATTTTTTAACAAATCATTATGGTACATTTTTATAACATTCTCATATTCATAACCTCTTGATATATAATACAGAAAAAACACACAATGTTGTCCACAGGTATCAGAAGCATAATCTTGAACTTGTTTGTCTGAGTACTGAACAACTGTAGAATTGTTTTTTAGAAAGTTATGAAAAGATGCAGGAAAACGATGTGCATCTGGCGCGTTACCAAAGCTGTCAAAAAAACAGCCGACGCCATCTCGACGTATGTATACGGCGATCCAGTGTTCCTCCGGTTCGTCTGAAGCTTGTGTATTCGAAATTAGCATGCATGGTATATCCTTTAAAGGCTCTTTGGGTAGGTAATCGCTCGGTAGTACGCCTAAAAAATTTGTGTTACAGGAAATTTTATCCATCAACCCCATCAGTTGCACAGTGTTCATTTCAGTAGTGCTCTGCGAACACCTGTCTCCGATTTGATATCTCTATAATTGAGTCAAAGACTGAATATATTAAAATATTAACTGGATGTGCGAGGGGTACTCTGAAACGTACTTCTAATCTAATATTTCCTGATCTAATCAGCGATACGTGTTGACCGCATTCCTCGTCGGGTGTCAGGTTAAACGCATAGAGAGTGTATCCTTGTAGGAAATCTTCGCGATCTATAACCATAGACTGATTCTTTAGATGACGGCCTGTGGCTGTCACTAGCTGATAAAACTCTCTCACGGCAGACCCGTTATTATATTCCGGTTGAAAAGGACGCGACGGGATCTGATGGCCATCACAGGTCAGAGTCAGGTATTCAAGGTCAAAGTGCTTAAAGGCAAAAGGATTTTTGTCATAAGCACCAGAAAAGGCTGTGTTTTCCGTCATGGCCAAAATGATAGATTTCGGTAGCGTCCCGAGGAAGAGATTTTCATGGTTAGATACGCGTGCCCCTGCTGGTACGGAGAAATTTTTCACACAGACTCTATCTATGGGGTATTTAGCAGTGGTCGAGAGAAGAGCTTGTGCATGTCCCAAGCGCACTGCAGGGGATACAGTGACTCTTTTCACAAAAAGCGAAGCCGATAGTATATTAAGCTTATAATCAACGGCATCATTACGCATCAGACAGAACGCGTCTTTCGCACGAGTTAAACGAATCCGTATATCCACTCCGTTCAATAATAATTTCGATTGAAAGAAGATGTCACTGTGAATTGGAGCTAGTAGCTCAACAACACTACTGGCGTTTGTGAACGCTGCTCTCTTTGTTAACCCGGCGTTTGCCCCTCCAGGATCCGAAGCATCTATGTGGGCTGAAGAATCTTTGTAAAATAAACCTGCTGAAAAGTTACTTTCGAGAGTGTCTTTTCCATAATTAATGAGAGCTTCGATGATACACCTGTAGGGGTGTGTATTGGAACTTTGAGACACTAGACGGTCGCCTAAAGAGACGTCGACCTGAGAGAATATCGTCGATCCCGGATAATTAATTAACCCTGTTGGAGCTCCATCAGGAATGTCAGTTCCATCAGGAAGAGTTATTTTGACGCGGGTATATAGCAGAGTGTTATTCAGATCCGTGTAATCTTCACCAGTCCCCGCAATAAAGAATTCGATGGGGGACGCATCTGTTAAAGCTGACACAGGGCTTATCTCCACATACGTATTTTTTTCAATAGCCGTTTGCGTCAAAGGGAGTGTAAACAGATCCAGCTCTGATTTAATGCACTCGTCAGACATACAGTGTAACAGAGACATGCTTTAGAAAATAGTAATACCCCGTCTTTTTAAATTTGTAGATCTTTTCACCCGTTTCGTGCTAGTTCTTCGCTTGCTTTTTGTAACTGAGCGTGTTTTACTAGAGCGTCTAGTCTTCTTTACAGCTAGGACACGCCCCCTTCTCATACGGGTACCTGGTGGTTTACGTGACATCACCATCATGCCATGGCCTTCCTGTCCATTTTCATCATTATTATTATATGACCTTGTTAGAGCGCTGGTGACAACATCACTCATTATGTTTTTAGCGGCTGACTTTAGATGCGGTTTTGCTATACTGAATCCCCTTCTAAAAAAAGGCAGAGCCATTCGAAAAAGACCTTTAAAAAGTCCACCGATCCCTGAAGCAAAACCGGACCCGTACATAACTCCGCCCCCTGCGTAGCCTGGAAGTCCGTTACCGGCCTGAGCCCGGTAGTATGATATGTAGCGCTCGGGATCCGCTTTGTATGGGGTGAGATAAGCCATTTTAAAACGGTTGATGTTTCACAGGTCTAAAATGTAGTTTGGTAACAACCTTTCCGTAGGTGAAACGCACGTCCTGGTTTAAATCGTCTTTTACATCAACAGAGATTTCTGTGATACAGCTCTTATTAACCCGTACGTAATGAGCTTTGTCGTGTCTGACACTGACTGTTTGGTTAGTTTCACCATCTATATATACAGTTGCTAACAAAGGTACATAGGCATCACCAACTGATTGATAGTCGATTATGTCTGTGTATACATATAGTGTGTAGAATCCGGCTCTTATATCAGCCTGGAATGGAGCATATATAATGTGTGTGTCTTGATGTTCATCCGAACTGTTTACAGTTTCTATAGAAATCCCTGGTTTTAAACCTAGGATGATCGCTAGTTTGCCATAAAATGTCAGCGAAGTCCCGTGAGGTGCTTTCAGAAATACCTTATTCTTTATACGGTCGTAGGCGAGACGTACCTTCTGGGGGAGAGAGATATTTATATCCCTGAGCAAAATGGGAACATCCTCATAATACCCACATTTTAACGTATTCTGACTCGTTGATAATTTTAGAGCATTTTGAAACGTATCGCCCCTTACATCATGCAGTTCGTAGTTATTCTGCAGTAGACGTTGTTCACAAACAATAATAAAAACAGCGTCATCCTCATTAAATGTATACCATGTCAATGGATATTCAAATTCGACCAATGCCACCTCCCACAGACCTTTTAAATTTATACTTCTAGCCAATCTAGTTCTGTAATTAGATATATTGTTATCAGGGTAGATGTTCATCGATGCGTTGCATGGAAGCGTGACGTAGAATCCTTCCTCAGCCATGGTTATTATTTAATGACACCTGTCATGAATTCTCTACGGCTTTAACGGACCCTGCAGATGCAGCACCTGTTTTTCAGCTATCCAACTGTTAAATTTGGAGGGCCAACCCCACCATTTGACTAGAACGTACGTGACTTTTCCACGTTTTTGTTTATGCAAAATCTTCTCAATCTTAAATGTTTTATCATCACTAACAATAATTTTTTGTAGCTCCTCCTCATAAAAACATCCATCGATAATTTCACCGTCGTAGTCTTGTAACC